>CM025853.1:30204365-30532991 GCA_003952965.2 Morella rubra
ACATTAACGGATCCCTCACGATAAAAGCATGCAACTTTAAGAGTTCTTCTTGTAATGGCTTCCCCATACCAACCTACCGTAAATGGTACGCAAGAAACTTCCGACAGATTCAAACTCCTCCGGAGAATCGACTCCTTGAATTCGGGATACTGCAAAGGAAGTTTGCTAGCTAGGAAAAGCTCGTTAAACGTGAGAGGAGGGTAGCCATGACCGCTGTAGACGTGGTCTGAGACGATTGAGTCGTTGTTTATGTCTACAATGACTTCACGAGTCTCACCCCCGGCCCGTACCACTACCTGGGCTCGACGATTTAGTTTGCTTTCATTACTTGAAGAGAGCCATTTGAGGACATCTTCTTTGTCTGGTTCTTCAAGATCAACGAAATGATACGTCAGGTTAGGAAGTGAGCCAAGGTGCGACTCCTGAATGGTGAGCCTTATTTGGTCAATTTCTGTGGGGTTGAGTGGATCTAGGGGGTGATAAAGGCTAGAGACAAAGCAGCCGCATTGTATGAAAGAAACCAGAACTAGAAATACTGGAATTGTCATGGAAGCCGCTTTATAAACTCCACCGACGGAATTGATCAAGCTCCAGTGCCAGCAGACAACAGGCGCGCTACGGAGCCAATCCAAATTCCAACCAAATTAAATGCCAAATGATAAAAAAAACGCAGCCCTAAGTAGCGCAAAAGTCACTAAGCAAACAGAGATTGATCTCTTGGATGGTTTGTCAGGAAATTTGAAAAGAATAATAAAAATCAATAAAAATATCAACAAAGAATAAATGAATTTTGGGCCGAAAACTTGGCCAGAATTTAAGTGTATCCACTCAAAGCTCGACCTTAATTTTAGAGAGTCCGAGTCGTCTGTTTAGATTTTTTCAAGGGTTTAAAGATTCCTGAAAATCAATCCCCCCTACACAACCCCTCACTTTTTCTTTTTTCTTTTCTCCCCCCTCTGCAACCACCCACTTTTTGGAGTTACAAGATAACGCACACCATGACCAAGTATTCTACCTGCTCTCCTTCGTGAAAGTGGTACCTGAGAAGTTACATATATATAAAGGCAAGAGGCCAGGCAGCCGTAGGTTTGAAGTTGCGAAATACAATGTCTTAGACTCAATCTGTAAAGCGCGAGATCCATGGCCACTTGAATTTTTCTAAGTCCTTTTCTTGCATTGAGAGCAAGAATAAATTACTTCACCTGCTTTTACTTTTATAGTTGAAATGAGAGGCATGCTAACGTAATCCTCTTAATTTTAAAATCTAAGCCCTTTGTGAATGAACCACATGTCAACCTCCAGGTCTAAGCCGTCGGTGGAGGGCTAAGCACAGTTTCTTTTGAAGATGACTCTGTAAGCAATAATGGCAGCAACAGTATTAATATATAACTGGCAGAGACAAAAACGAAGAAGAAGAATAATAATTAATTACAGGCGGCATGACCTCATCCTATACACAACCTGCTTCGTAAAGATAGTTCTTTTCATGTTCCTTCGACAGCGGTGCACAGTGTACTTCAAGCACAATCCAATGGTTTGGACCATTTTTAAATGGAGAAATTACTCCATGACCTGATGCCTTAAGGCCCTTTTCTAGATTCCCTACATCAATTATGAATGTTCATGACTCAACTTGTGGGACGTGACCTACGGCTACACCTAGTTAATTAGTCATTTTCAGATCAGCATCTCTTCATTGATTTCTTACTCGAATGAGACTGCACAATAAAAGAGATATAGACATACAAGGTCGATTCTATATTATTCAGTGACATTTGATGGAGCAGGTCTTTCGGCCTTCGAAAGAGATTGCCGCTACCAACGCTAAACGACAAAAGGCATGGTTAGGCAGAAGGACGGCGAGACGAGAGGAGGCGGCCTAAGGCCATCTTGGCATAAGCAGGCCCATCGTACAAGAGCCATTAAGAAATGAGGAGGAGACAATCTCCTTTATGGCAAGTCACATTAGAGTTGACAAAGGAACTTATAAGAAGAAAAAATCATCTTATTTCTATAGAAATGGTAATGTATGAAATAATATCTGCTCACTTAATAAATGCGGGGCAGAAGAAGTCTAAGACGTTACCGTCACTCTGTCCAATGAAAAAGGGCAAGTTTGGAGGTGTGTTTGAGGTATTAACATAATAAAAATTTATAATATAATTTTTTTTATTAAATTAAATTATTATTTTTATTATAAAAAATATAAAAAATTATTTTTTTCCTTAATTTTTCACCAAATTCAATATTCTAAAATTTTAACCTTCTAAAAATTTTAATACTCAAACACAATCCGAGTTCATTCACCTACTTAGAGACAAATTGGAATTAGTCATTGATGAACACATTGAATTAAAGGTACTTTGGCGGCCTTAAGGTAATGTTGGTAGTGGGTAAGTTGTAATGCACATTATGATTAATTTCAATGGACGAAGCCCAAATAATACAGGTTAAGTACATATTCCACCCAGCTTATACAAACAAAAAAAGTACAGATTCTACCAGTTCGCAAAAGACGTATTACCCCACCCGTTTACAAAATAAGTATTTAAAGATCTAAACCACAAAGGGAGCTATTCTACTTACCTGAACCTACCCCTCAAGATAGTATTTATTTGGGTGATGCACACAAGATCAACCTCACAATCCACGTGTGCGTATGTCTGGGACTCGCCCAATAGTAGAATGACTCGAACCAATGCCCAAGCATCCGAACGTGGTATGTCAGTGTACTTGAAGATCTAGGCCTCCAACCAGTGAGTTAAAAGCACCGGCAGTACATAATCCACCAAGTATAATGTAAATTTTTTATTCCGTGGAATGCATATTTTAGGCCAACTTGGGCCCCAGTTGTTGTAGTCTGGGCCTGGTGCTTTCGGCCCAAGAATGGGTGAGGAAAGAGAAGGCAATCCAACCCAACCTTTAAGGGCCCAATCTTCCAACCATGTTCCTCAAACAAAACACACAATATTTTGTGCAAGCGAAGCTTTTAAAGTTCTAACACACCAGCTACTGGATTAGTGAGACTGAGAATCAGAACCAAATGGATCCAAATCCCCCGATCCGAAAGAGCTTGTCGGGTCACACTCTGGCACCTGTCAGCACAAAGTTTTCTCGTTACGTCACGTAGTTCTGTGCTTTTCTCGACACTTCTGGCGAGCACCGAATAAATAAAATATTTCCATTTCAGCAACGACGACATACTCTCTCTCTCTCTCTTTGAAGGTTGGGATCTTGTGCCACTTGTCTGACTGAAATCTATACCCCCATCATACACAGTAAGACGTGGAATGAATCGCGTGGCTCAAAACCTGGACCCATACTGCCTCTGTAGCCCCGATGCAACATCAGAACATCGAACATTGCAATATGAGGTATATGATCCGTGTCTGAGTTTTAGCATGTCAGTGTTGCTTTAGGAAGGAAAAGCCACGATCTTTCTTCTCTCTGGGAAGCTCTAGAAGTTGAGAACCTCTGTATTAGTTCCTTGGCAATCTGACTCTTCTGAACACAGTGTGTCCTTCCAGTCATATTCTCTATATCCGCAAGAGCGTCCATCTCTCTTCGTCGCCTCCGTGAGCAGTAAGTCCTTCATTTCCTTGATCACATTTTGGTTTTCTATTACGTCTGGCAGAGGTTTAAACTCTCTGTTCGTGACATGCTTCCTTTCCCTTTCCAAGTCTTTCGTGGTACTAAGGAATCGTTGTTTTACGCTGTGTTTTGCTTTTTTACAACTTGATACCCAATAACAATATCATCATCTGTGGCAATGGGTCCGTTCTTGTTTTACTTTGATGTTTTTCTTTTCTGTGTGTGGTTTTCATACCAACTAATCGCTAGCCAAAACACCCAAAAGGTGTTTGTTGGAAGACCTGCGCGGACTTTATCCTTCCCAATTTGTTTCTTTGGAAAGGCCTTTATCAAGTTTATGGCCTAGGAGGTTTGCGATTCTCTGCCTCTTCAGCTTTGAGGTGTGGCTTAGAAACCAGTGCTAACAAGAAATGATCGAAGACTTCCTTATCTTGAAATGCAAAATCAACATCCTTATGTCCCAATCTCAAGAGTGATGATTTGATCATAGCTCAATGCAGCCAACTAGGGAAGATGGTGCGTTTTGGCTTTGCGAGTGTAATTCGAAGGGACTGTAGGCTGGCCTAACTCGTTCTCGGGAATATCTCTAAATCATACTTAGCGAAGTAGCTGGGAAGTTTCTCTATGTTTGGTGACAATTGCTCCATATAGGACTTAACCAGTCACCCTCATACGTTATTGTAACAATTCTTTCAAACACATTCTCGCGCTCTCTAGGACCGTATATTGCCTTTGAGTCCAGGTTTCAAACGAAGGGTCCGAGAACTCTTGTCAATTGGCAATTGCGAAAAAGTTGACGTGACGTTTCTAGGAAGGTGTGTGATGACCAATATCTATGTGTCAATCGGCTGAAGAAGGAATTAAATGTGTTGTCATCTAGATCCTTCTGTTGGGTAAAATATCGGTTGAGGTTTTCTAGACAGCATACCATCTGTTCGGCGCATGAATTGGACTTGCACTGTCAAATAAGGTTAAGAAAGCACTTGGTTGATCATCAGTTCAGAATTTTATTTGCGATTGTTGTGATGCATTGCAGAACAACATGGAAGATAATTGGTGGCTGCTAGAGAACGGATAAAAGCTGATCCATAAAACAGTTTTTTTTTTTTTTTGTGCATAGTGAACTCTGAAGAGATGTTGGCAACCTTCTTTCTATGGTGTTAACATTGATTCTTGAATAATCAACATCACTTCTGCTATGATTGTAGCAAAGATTCCCTTTTTATGTGGAAAGGTTGCTGTCAATCAATATCATTCATCCCTTGTATTTCAAAATTTCCCATCTCTAACTGAAAATCCTGGAGAGTTAAGTTTTATGTGTTTTGCCTTTTTGTCTAAAATCGTCTGTGATCTGGAGTTCTGTGTGGTGAACCTTAACGTTGTTTGTTATGCTTGCCTGCTTTGCCATGTGTAAAGGTTTTTCTGCTGCCATGCAAATATTCAGCCTTTTTGAATTTTTCAAAATGCAGGAATGGCTGAACCAGCGTACACTGTGGCATCAGATAGTGAAACTACAGGGGAGGAGAAATCTTCTTCTGCTTTTCCTGAGATTGCAATTGGAATTGACATTGGCACTTCACAATGCAGTGTTGCAGCTTGGAATGGTTCCCAAGTAGAGATCCTTAAAAATACTAGGAACCAAAAGATGATGCGATCATATGTCACATTCAAAGATGAGGTCCCTTCAGGCGGCGTCAGCAATCAACTCTCCCATGAGAGTGAAATGTTATCTGGAGCTGCAATCTTCAACATGAAACGCTTAATTGGGAGAGTTGACACTGATCCAGTTGTTCATAGTAGCAAAAGCCTTCCATTTTTGGTACAAACATTGGACATTGGTGTTCGCCCGTTTATTGCAGCCTTGGTTAACAATGCTTGGAGATCCACCACTCCTGAAGAAGTCCTTGCAATCTATCTGGTGGAGTTAAGAGCAATGGCTGAGTTGGCTTTGAAGCGGCCAATAAGAAATGTTGTTTTGACAATTCCTGTTTCATTTAGTCGCTTCCAGGTGACCCGAATTGAAAGAGCTTGTGCCATGGCTGGCCTTCATGTCCTAAGACTGATGCCTGAACCAACGGCTGTGGCACTGCTGTATGCACAGCAGCAGCAACAGTGCGTACATGAAAATATGGGCAGTGGAAGTGAGAAGATAGCACTCATATTCAATATGGGTGCTGGCTATTCTGATGTAGCTGTCACTGCCACAGCTGGTGGAGTTTCGCAGATAAAATCCTTAGCAGGCAGTGCTATAGGAGGAGAAGACATCCTTCAGAATATGATACGACATCTGTTGCCTGATTCAGATATCCTCTTCTCGAACCATGGAATCAATGAGATCAGAAGCAATGGGATTGCTTCGAGTTGCAACCCAGGATGCAATCCACAAACTCTCCTCCCAGACCAGTGTCCAAATCGATGTTGACTTGGGAAATGGATCAAAAATATGTAAGGTTGTGCACCAGGAGGAATTTCAGGAAGTCAATGGAAAGGTGTTTGAGAAATGTGAGAGCCTCATAATACAATGCTTGCGTGATGCCAAGGTAGACCCTGAAGATGTGGCTGATGTAATTACTGTTGGAGGATGTTCAAATATTCCCAAGGTAAAGAATCTTGTCATGAGTGTATGTAAAAGACAGGAGCTGTACAAAGGGATGAACCCATTGGAAGCTGCTGTAATTGGGGCGGCACTAGAAGGAGCAGTGGCTTCTGGCATCAACGATCCGTTTGGAAGTTTGGACCTGTTAACCATTCAAGTCACCCCTCTTGCCCTTGGGATTCAGGCTGATGGCAATAGTTTTGTACCTGTTATACCCAGAAACACTACGATGCCAGCACGGAAAGAGTTGGTTTTCACTACTGTCCGCGATAATCAAACTGAGGCGCTAATTGTTGTATATGAAGGTGAAGGGAAGACGGTGGAAGACAATCATCTGCTGGGTTATTTCAAGCTCACTGGTATTCCTCCAGCCCCCAAGGGAGTTCCAGAGATAAATGTTTGCATGGACATTGATGCCTCAAATGTGCTGAGAGTTTTCGCTGGTGTTGTACTGCCAGGATCTAAAAATCCGCCAATTCCTTTCATGGAAGTTAGGATGCCAACAGTTGATGACGGACATGGTTGGTGTGCCGAAGCTCTACAGAGGACTTATGGGTCTAGACTGGACTTAGTTACAGTTCAGAAGAAGATATAGTGGTGAGCTGGGATGTACATATCTAGTGATATTCCATGTTTATTGAGTGTTGTTTTGTGTTTCTAGTGATCCTGACCCACCTGTTTTCTGCAGATCAGTTGTAAGGTGATACTTCATTTACTTGTTTCAATAAATGTGGACTTGTTGAAATTAAATTCGCTTCTTCCATGCCAAGTCGGGTGTCGTGAAGATTCAAACTGCAGATTGGCTATCTTCGTAGGATTTTCCAAGTAAATTTAGCAGAGTCTGTTATATAATAAGGTCAACTGCTTACTCATAAGGCTTAGTTGGCATGCATAGGACCTGGCTAATATTAGAACAAGTGAAAATGAATAACATTGGTTTTTCTTGCGTGAATGGTGAAAACAATGCTTATCAGTTGAGGTTATATGAAAAATTTCTCTCATCCCTCGTACATCATGTGAGGTTGTAAGTTTGCTGAAAACAGTTAGTCATATTGACATTTGTTCCGCACTTAATTGACTAGCTAGATATGTCATTAATGTAAACCTGTTGAGAATTTATTCCCCAGCAAAGAGGTACCGAGTTGTGGTTCTCCAACTGCTAGGTATGCAACCGATGTGGGGATGTTCAGGATTTACTTGCCAGAAAAGAACAGTATAATAAGTTAATGTTTCGTTAAATGGCACAAAGTAGTGGGTTATCCTCTGTTAGAAAAGGGGATCTTCTATATATAGATCTAAGTTGGCCAAAATCATCCCTTGCTACGCTCATCTCCTTGGCTCCATACAAGTAGCTAGTATGGGCACTGGCATTGAGAGCATCTCAATATGCAAGTCTTGCCAGAAAGAGAAGTTCATTACAGACTAATAATCTTCTTCAGAAAATTTTTTAGTAAATAACTCTTATGGGATTAGATTTTTTCAGCCCAATAAGGAAGGAAATAGGCCCTAGGCCGGACAAAAAAGGCAAACTCTCATCCTAATACCGACAAAATGTTATCAAATGCAGATCAATATTAAGAAAAGATCGGCAACTCTCTTAAATGGGGTCACGTTGAGCAAGAAAAGGTGAGGCTTAAGAGAAGTTAATCATCTAATTACCTGATAAAAGCAATGCTAGAAAAAATAATATCTAATCATTAAATGAGCAAGTGAGTACCGCCTTCTTGAGGACCAATAGGAAGAAGGGAAGAAAAAGTGGGCTCTACTTAATAAATAAGGTGCAGAAAGTACATGGGAAAGGGAGGTGACACTCTGAGGAGAAAGAATGATAAAAAGTACAAGGCCACAGTCCCATCAAGAGGAGGCCCACAGGGGAAAAGAAAGGGGAATATAAGAGAAAAATGAGGACAAAAACAAGACGGTAAGCAAACTCAATAAAAGAACTCACTCTCTTACTGTCTTGCTCTCTCTCTCATAGTCAAACCAGTAAACAAAAAGAAATAGAAGAAGAGTGATTGACAATGATATTGGAGAAATCTCCATACAAAAACCTCAAGTCGTAATTTGTTTTCTTTGCTTGTGAGAAATAAATGAGAGTTTAAGTCTTTCAACCCATCCCAAGCGTTGGATTTCAGGCCTAGCTCTTTCAAGTTTTTGGCCCAGTGAACATTGTGATAGGCCGGTTAAAAATGGCTTCATCAAACTCCATGATTGTTTTAATAAATTTTACCACCCTCCCAAAATCCCCCGAGATGTTTTATTATATCCAGGGTGAATTTTAATGGAATTCATTTGTTTTGGATTTGTACTGTAGCTGTGTGTCCCTGCGACACGTTTGTATTTGTTTTTTTCACAATAGCGAGATGAAGATGACCCCTATGGCCTACATAAATAACATGGATGACAGTATTGTCGGTGGCTGTTAACAAGGAAGCGGGAGGTCGAATGTACCACTACCCCAGATGTCTTTTTAAAAGCAAGACGTCTGATAATGCAGTGATGCATGCTCAGAGAAAGCACTTTTCTATTCGTATGCTTCCAAGCATGAAGCAGTAAATTTGAGAAAGGCCTTAGGGTAATGCAGACTTACTATTCCAGAAACAGAGCTCTAGCGTGACGAATAGAGCCTTTGCAGGATGTCCTGGAATCTGTAGTACTGGTCATTTTATTTCAGCTAACTTCTTATTTCTAGCACTTCACTCTATGCATCCTTAGACCACAAGGTATTCTTTTTTCACTTGTGTAAAATGATCTCGTTGTTTCTTTCTAAGAAGATACTGTCACAAAAAAATTCTGCAGGTGGTGATGTTGCAGAGCTAATGTTTTAGGCAAGCCCAAATTGGCATTCAGATTATGGCGTTGATCATGGTAGATGGAAGGGATTAGGATAGGATCTACAACTCTGCCATTTGAACCAGGTTGTCGATTTTTCTTTTTACAACTGGACAGATCAGAAAATCAGATTTTAACCTCCTTACGCAAAACGATGAGCAAGATGAACCTTCCCATCCAACGGATAGTGGTTGCTCACAATAGTTCAAGGACTATTACATAGGGATAGGGGCGTCATACTGTGCATCAAAACTCTGAGTTCGGAAGCAATGTCAAATCCATGGGCATTGTCAGCACAACCTCTCTGGCCATATTCACCTGAGGAGCTCAAAGAAAGCCGAAGGGAGTCAGGGGAGTCATTCAAACCCGCAAACAACCAAGGAATAAATTCCAAAGACTAACAGTAGCAGTACAAAACACTGCCCCTTGTCCACATTGAAACCTGCTCTGGAGCTAAAATACAAAGCCAAAATTTGGGACCAGTGAAGCAGCAGGAGACTCCAAATGAAAGGACACAGGAATTTCTAATGTCACCACTCAAGTAAAGAGTACCTGGATTCCAAAACGCCACCAGGTTCACGACAAAACGCCATCCCCAGAACCATAAATTAATCCGTATGTGCATGCAAGTGTACAAGTTTGTATTTGTCAATTTCAAGTCCCAACACAATCCCTCTCTCTTCTTTTCTGATACCCATGAGGCCATCAACATAAATAATACAAACCTGGTTTTGACTTCTCAAACAACAAAACCCGACACATATTCCTACCCAACGCTGCTCGCGTTGAAACCAGCATTTAAAATATCAGAGACTTCACCAACTGATACAAGAAGAAGATCACTATAAAAATGGAGGTTTTTCAAATTTGGTTATTTTTTATTATAAACAAAAGTCCAACCACATAGCTCCAAAAGATTCTATCACCTCCATAATATTAAAAGAAGGAACTCTCTCGTCTTCACAAACAACAAAAAATAAGATTATATATCGACTTTTGAATCGGAACAGAGATTTCTTTTCAACGCTTTGGTTCTTTTTGTAACAGTTCTATTTCCCATCCATATGATTTCCAAAGCATTGCTCGCCGTCTCGACCACGCTTTCTTGTTCCCATGCATGCTTTTGCCTCTCCTCCAGAGCCCAAAACGTAGACTTTTGTGAATGCCACGAAGCTCAAAATTGGACATGGCGGTGCACGCCATCTCACATCCCGCCTAGCACGTCGCTGTAATATTTTTCTCTCTGTTTTTCTTCTTGGGTCTTGATAATCAACGCACGAAGAAACTTGGAACTGAGGAATAATTAATCAATTATTAGCAGTAATGTCAAGGACTGTTAATTCGATATGTACTCTTTTTTCTCCCTTTCTTTTTTGCTCTTGGATTGCTGGATTCTTTCAGAACCGTTGGGATACGGACGCGTGGCGGCGTCTGAGATGTGGAGAGACGATGGAGATTAGGCCACCCAGTGGGGGCCTCATCTTTGACCTGTAAATCATCTCGTCGTACGGCCTTCTGTAGAACTTCAAAAAAGGCAGGAACGACTCCCGAGACCTGTCGGCCTTGCTGACGTGGGTCTCCTTGCGGAAGAACATGGCCGGTGATTGGAGGAACGAGGGCCGTGGTGTCCGCGGGTGAGCGATCTTGACAGACTCAATGCCCGCGGTACGCTGCGGCAACGGGGTTGAAGGGAACAGGGATTTCCTCGACGGCCGAATACTCCCACCACCGTAGATACTTGCTGGTGGCGTTCTGGCAGCCGGTGACGCGAACGAGAAGGACCGTGCGTTGAGTGGAGAGATGAGTGCCGGGCCTTGACCATAGGGTGTGGTGGGTCCCACTTTGGATGCCGACGTGTCCGCTAAGCTTAGGTACCAAGGTTTCAGCGAGTCGAAGTGGTGTGAGACAGTGAACGAGAATCGGGACGACGAACAAGAGCCAATCTTGGCCGTCGCTTTCACTGACGAAGGGTCAAATCGAAGGGACGAAGCTCGTGGGTACGTTGAGAAGTCGTTGAAGTCCAATGATTCTTCGAAATCCAAAGACGACACCATAATCGTGACCGCTGATAGCTCAACGAAAGGTCGTACACCCTGCAGCCATAAAACAAACAGAGTCACGAACTATGTCCAGTATCTATAAAATCCGCCACACCATGTGGAATTCAATTAGATCGCAGGGCAAATGGAATCGGCCACACTTTGCCTCTTCCAGAACCCAGATCATATCTCCATTTGACTTTTGATTAAAGACAAAAACCTCAACATTTCAGCTCATGAATTTCAACTAGTTTATGTTATTTAAACTCCACTTGCTTTTACTATATTTATCAACTTCAATCTTCGCTCCAGTAGATTATGACCCAATTTTGGAAACCCAAAAGAAAGAGATAAGCAAGTAAGAACAAAGAACCAACCCCACCAAAAGAACAGAACTGTTAAACGGTTTGTTCTTCAATTGACTAATTAAGCCTGATGGTCGAAAGGTGACAAAACAGCAGCATGCAAAATTCAACTGCATTAGGACTTTTTTCCCCGTGAGCTGGACTCTGCAAATATATTGTGATTGGTAGGTACACGGAGGACTACCAAAAAAGGGAGGGTTTTTTTTTTTTTTTTTTTACCTTCCATAGATAAGAGAAGAGAGAAGGAGGGTCTATGACAAAAGCCTTGGATAGCCGGCCTGGGTAGTATTCCGCTACGATTTTCAGTGTAGCCAGCAATAGATTCATAAAAGCTGATGCAGACCTGAAAAAGCCTGTAAACACCACGCTTCCAAAAATAAGCTCAATGGTTATCCCTAAAAAAAGTATCTTGCTCGAAGATATTAAAAAGGTTAGAAAGTTAACGAAAACATGAACTTTGTTATTAGTTTATTAAGCGTGATTGGAATACGCAAAGGCTGAGCACTGCAGAAGATTATCTGTACTGGCAAAGCGGGAAAAGGAGAATCCTGGGTACTTCTGCTAGAGATCAAATATTTAAGGAAACTACAGCTTCGAAATTGACCAATTCTAGGAGAGTATGAGGCTACAATTCCCGATAGTACCCCTATACTACCAAACAATTATTGAGACCTCGACCACGACACTTTAGGGGTACTCCAGACACTTTCTGAGAATATCCAGACACTGCCGGTGCTCCGACATAGTGGCGTGCTTGGTCTCTTTAACTAGTCTGCTATAGCAGCGTGCGTACAAATTTAAGGTCAATAGTTCAAAATGACTACAACTAGACACTGATTTCAAAGCTATGTCATATTAGAGAAGGAGAATAGGGTTATTCCTAGGACACTTACTTCCATCGAAAAGTAGAACGAAGTGCTCGACGTTTTTGGGCATGGTTTGAATGGCCACCTCCAGGGTAAACACCAGCAAACGAGTAAACCTACGAGATTAAAAAATAGGAAGATTTTTTAGTATTGAGTCATACAGTGAGATTTTGAACAATATCGATGATGCAAAAGAAAAAATATTCCTGTTTCGTGTTTGGCCACTCACAGTTTCTGGGAATGGAATTTCTGGTAATCTTGCTTGATCCGGAAAACCTGTAACAATAGTCGAAATTTTTCTCAGTTTCTTTCCACCCTTTCAAGCATTTTGAAGACAAACTTATAGAGCGCGAATTACCAAAACAGGTCTGGATTCTTCGTCGTGACCAGCCACATAAGCAACGCCTTCAGCGAGCTCAGCTGAGAACTCATCTGCTATCAAATGGTCTATATCGAAAAGGAAAAAAAATAAATATAAACAATCTAAAATAATAACCAGAGACTTCAGTTTTGAATTCCTTTCCCCTTTTTTTTTTTTTTTTTTGCTTGCTATCGTGGAGAAGTGACTTTAATCATTTCCGGGAATTTAGCTTTAACGCTTAATTCAAAATGGAAAAGTAAGATTCTTTGTTCAGTAGGACAAAAAGAAAAGAAGCTAGTATGGAAAAAAGTGCTTGTAGAGAACAACAGGTATAGCTTTCGAGAAGAAGAAGAAGAAGAAGGAAGTGGCTACCAGTGCAAATACTCTCTCTCCAAGAAAGACAAGCCCTTAAGCTCTTCGCGGCCTTCTTCACGCTATCAGCTTTTGCTTTCAGAAATCGTTCTACGCAAGCCTTGTTGCAGAACTTCTCCTGCAAACGACGATGCCACAGACAAGAATTAGGCCAATGAACAAATTTATAACTAGCTAGTTTATCCAACGTACAGAGAACAACACCAAAAAATCAAGGGAAACACTTTCAGCTGAACATGCTACTATCCGCTATAGAAGGTGGACTATATAGTCAAGCAAACAGCTAAATCCTACTACTTCTTTAAAGAAACTAGAAACAGCAACAGTGACAAGGAGCTATGGAACGTCCGAGATGCTCAGTGCTCCAAGACAGGAAAGTTTAGCGACAAATAGTATGCCGGAGGTGAACCGACCCACCTGCTTTAAGCTAAGCGGTGCTTGTTTTCTGAGAAGCTCCAGAACAGCCTCAACTCTGGCATCGTCATTCTGATCTCTCTGCTGCTCTTTCTTCCCCATTTCGAGAAAAAAAAACTTAGAATCTCCAAAAACAAAACACCAATATTCCAAACTTCAGCTTCACGCAACCATTAAAAACTTGCACTTGCAAGTAGGAGAGAGAGGGGACACACAGAGAGACAGAGATTGAAACTGAGATTTTAGTTGAATATAAAGTGAGGCTAAGAGCCCGTATATATAGCAAACGACGGCTAATAACGCCGTTATATACACATAGCTACCCATGCAAGCGTTTTAACAAATAAAAAAAAAAAAAAAAAAAAAATCTCAACGTCAACACTGCTCTGGTCAATGATAATGTATCAACCTAAACGTGGTACGATTGCGATTCGTAACGGAAAGCGTCAGCCGGCCCAACCCCCACTTGCACAGTCCGTTATACCCTCATTATTACCTTTCCCTCTTTGCCCCCCCTTCCTCTCTTCTTCCTACTTAATGCTTCTTTAGTACATGCATTTAATTTCACAATTGCTTTGCCAAAACGGAGTTTCCCAATTTAGCCAGATAAGGTTTGTAGGCTGCGTCAGAGGGATCTGGCACTGTACAGCTCTCATTTATGGAGGGGAAGTGGGGATTGTGGGACTCTCAACCGAAAAGGCTGCAATGGCATATGATGTAATTATGTGAGAGAGTCCGGTGGGTCTTGGTAAATTCCGTAACAATTACAATGATAGTTGTGTAGACCAAGCTGTGTGTAATGATGTGGCTAAAAATGAAAATCAGGCCCGTGAACGGATATTACGGGATAATCAGACGTACGGATGAATCTGGCAATACAATAGTATTTTTACGTACTCCGGTTGCCAGAATTTTGTTTGGTTTCATTTGTAATTTTAGTAATTTGCTTTTTGCTGTGTTTTTTTTGTGTGAATATATTAGAAGTAATTAATTTTATTCTTGAACGATTTATATGGAGGAATGCGAATTCGAATCCTATCACTGTCTTGTTAGTAAGTTTTGAAGTTTAATAATATTTGAACTGTATGATGGGTTCAAATATACTGAGTTCATCGTTGCATACCCTTTTCAATCAGTATCGTTTCTAATCGCGTCAAGTCCAATCGAGTTAAGTGCGCAAGTGCAACGAATTTCTCTGGTAATTAAAAAAACTTGTTGGACTCTTTTTTTCCTACATTGTATAGTTTTGCTTGTCTTTTCTCTCGAGGAAGTAGACTTGAAGATCTAAGTGCAGATGGTAGACTGTAAAAACTCCAACTATTGTTAACAATGAGAAAGACTTTGATAAATTCGATCAGCAAGCAATGGAGAATCTGGTCACTTAGGACGTAGGCCGACTGAGATGTTCAAAAGGATCAAGTCTACCACTCAGTATTCATCCAGCTGTGAGCAGACACAAGCTGGGGATCCAGGGCGACAGCAAGTACTCTGCCATTAACTGTTGGCTCACATGTTCAAGTATCGAGCAAGAGGATTAATGCTTGGAAACACATGAGAGACATTGGACATCAACGCAAACACGTAGTCCCATAAGTCAAAACCTTGAGACTTGTCGTCCCATTTCTCACATTAAAGTCCAATTCCGTTATTGTTACGGCGAAGACCTTTGATTACCTGCCAAAGACCTTAAAAGCCCAGGACATTCTCCACGTGTAAAGTACTTTAAACTACATCTCTCTCTCTCTCTCTCTCTCTCTCTCTCTCTCTCTCTCTATTTGTTAACCCCTGTGAGTTTTAGCTCGTACTAACAATTGCAAAATCTGAATAGTTTACTGTTGTCTGGAATTGGCCGTTTGCCCAATTTCGAAAACCGAAGTCCCCAAAAAGAACAAACCCAACTAAAAGCAAGTTCTCGTCGCTTAACTAATGGAAAGGGGAGGCTGTGGGGCATTGGATAAATTATAAGGTTAGGCATAGCCAAAGCGAAGTTTAGGCTGGTTCTTGAACTTCCCAAAGCTAAAGTTGTAAGCTTTATCGTGAGGACTAAAATAATACCACAAAATGTGGTATTTAGTAAACGATTTGTTTCATTTGTCCCCATTCAAATGTTCGACAGATTCTTCGATCTCTTTACCTAAGCTTCTTTCATTTCCCTTTTGTCAAAGGATAATCTCTCTCGCTCTCTCTCTCTCTCTCTCTCTCTCTGAATATATACAAATAGGTGATACTTGATCAGGCTGGCTGGCATAGTTGGGGGCCGGAGAGATGATAGCTGTGGGGGTGGAGGTATATGATACTGTTTCTTCACAGCCCTCCCACGTGGTCCAAGTGAACAAAAGTTTGCTTCCTTATTCTCACCTACCCTTAAGACCCTTTTTTAGTTTGCTTATTGATTTCAAATTTTGAAACACTACCCTCTCTCCCTCCCTCCCTTCTTGCCCCCGGCCCTCAACGTGCTTCTCACACCCCACACACCACCACCAAGCTGTTTAACCATGTATCATTATCATCGTTGAATCATGACCTTTTAAATTCAAATAACGTATTATTGCTTTCCTCTCTGGCTTCTATATACTCTCTCTCTCTCTCTCTCTCTCTCACCAAATAAAAACAAAATAAGGTGAAAAGTTAAACAGTCATATCGTTAAATATTGGTGAAGTATATATAAAAGTAGCAACTTGCCTACTGATTTGGTGGACTTCTGTCTGTTATTGTGACTTTATTTGGATAGAACTACCGAGGGTCTTTGTCCAAACCAGATGAGTAAACCGTGGCAATTCAGATTTCAGATCATCAACTTGTGATGTACAATTATATGAGAAACGTATATAAATTATATGCTTCGTTGCTTGCACTTTTGGGAACTTCTGTCAAACTTTCATGAGATGTGTAGGATTCTTCTTGGCATTATTTCTCGCTCCTTCTGTTTGATCGTCAGCTTAGAGATGGTGGCCGGAAACGCCTCACGTATTTTAATAAAAACAGAGCATGTCAATTTCTCATTGTCCTCTTCCATCGATTATTATTTCCTGCTTCTTCTTCTTTTTTTCCATCTTAAATCTTAACTTTTAGTTTTTGAATGATTATAAGTGGTATTCGTTCAGCAAATACGAACACTATAAAAATAATTAAATGCTGCATAAGATAAATGTCTAGGCAATCATCACACAGAAAAGTTTCCCCTGCATTCCTTCCCAGTACTCACGCACTGCCGCCCTGGCCAAATGAATCCATATGATTACGTTTTCCGTCCCCAGTATCTTTCATTGGAATTTTCGTCAATTGTGTCGCCACCTGTTCTCTCCACTGTTGGACGGTACTACTCTGAAGTTTTTTGTTGTCGTCCTCGTGCCACTTTTCCCACCTCTGATCTCCATAGTAAATCTTCTGTACGCCACTTTTCTTACCTTATTACTATGGCATTACAGAAAAACTTCTCGAATTTCCCCTCCATAATTTTATAATAAGGAATTGTACGATTTTCCTCATATTTTAATGAATACTTTGGTGAATCCGTGATAATAATAAATCGGCAGGACTACTAGGAAAAAGCTATTCAAAGTTTTGCACAGAGTTTTTTTTTTTTTAAAAAAAAATAATAAAAGAAGCAGGGGAGGAGGGACAAGAGAGGGTAAAAGCGTGAAAATTTGTAGGATGTGGCTTTAAGAAGAAGAAAAAAACTCGTATTATTCCTTACTTGTTATGTGGATAAAAAGGCACATCACGTCTACTCGGGTATGCTAAAAATCTGCTACGTGAAACTCAAATACAGGAGATTCACAGACATTCTTTTTAAGGCAAACAACTATCTTGTCATGCAGATTTAAAACCATCACTCGAAACTAAAAGAAAAAAAAGATAAAATATTTATTTAAAAGGATATTTTGCCAGTAAATCGGAAGACTTGGGTCATACCCATATAATTGTTGCAGTAAGCTGTGTCCTCGTGCTGGTCGCATATTCAAACATGAAAGTATTAATATTTTCGTTCCCTTTTTTTTTTTGGTAGCGAGGAAAATTATGTACAAATAATTTTAAGGGATTAACTTGGTAATCTCGGTATGAGTCTTACTATTTATTCTTTTTGAGGTCTCAAATTTAGAATTTTCGTACGTAAAACCTTTGCGACGGAGTAATAATCTGATTTCTACGAGACTAAAAGATTGCATAAGTTCAGACGTCGAAACTTTGTATACTTTCATTATCCTAAACACACATCATGTTCAGATGACCAACTACACATACGTTGTCTTATACCATATACTGACAAATTATACTTCTATTTGAAGTTAGCTCACAATATCATACAAAATCAGCATAAAGTAAATTACAAAATTATAGCTTCGTTCGATAATGCAGAGATAATGTTCATTAGTCAGACGAAGTGTGAAAATTATTTTCTAGCTTGAAAAATATTTGTAACTTAAAAGAATATTATTATCGCAACATAGGCTCTTTTTTTTTTAAGCAACGCATTATGAGAACGTACCGGGCCTCTCGTCTGAGGGTTTTTTTTTTTTTTTTGGCATAAAATCAAGTAAGATTTGTAGTTGCATGTTGTTTGAATTTTTATTTTTTGTAATTTTATGCGTTGAACTTTCTTTTTTTGTTTTTTTTTTTTTTCTAAAGCTATGCGTTGAACTTTCAAATCGGAAAAGATGTGGGAAAGCTGAATGGTTCTGTATACGTTGTGAAAAAGTAGTGCAACGTGTCATGTTGCCAAAGGAACCAACGATCATTTCAGATTGAACAGCTCTGTATCTTTAAGGAACCGTTAAAAAAGACCAACTAAACAACGTCGAACACACCCTCGTGCTTCACCGTACGGGCAAGGGTCCCTTTGCCTTTGTGATTGAATTGTGGCCCCCCCACTGACAAGACAAAAAAGCCTGCTGCCCAAACCTTCATCCTCTCTGTTTCGTTTTGTGATTCTGAATTAAGCAAATAAATGAGTATAAATCAGAATATTACGCCCTGCAACAAACCATGAAGAACCAACCTCCATGTGACCATGGCCATGGAGTCATAAAGCTTGGTAGCCATGGAGGTCGAATTTTATAGAGGTGGCATCAAATATACCACTGTTTCGGTCTCATATTTTGAAACTTAAGAAGAGGTTCGGTTATAGTAAATTTTGAGAATTTTTTATGTTTTGAAAATTTTTAAATAATGTTAATTTTATTGATATGCGTGTTGTAGTTATTTTTATGTGGTGTTAAAAATAATGTTTGGTTGTAGAATTTTTTATATTGTGAGAATTCAAAAAATCCTGAATTTTTTTTTTTACCGAACAATATCTAATTCATATGATTGAGATTGTCAAAAAATTTTATACGGATAATAATAAATTATGTAACATTCACTTGTTCTGTCTATCTTTTCCTAAATTATACAGTGCAATTAAGTTGAGAATATTAATCCCTTTATACTACCTACTCTTTTGTCCAACAGAAACAAAATTCTCTCCGAACAAAAAGATTAAGGTGCTAATTTAAAGCATTGGATAGATGTTAAAAAAATAAAAGAGTAATTAGAGTAAAAGAGTGCCTGAGAAAATTACAGTAGGACAATTTTGAACAAAGCATAGCGAACCTCAGCCTTCAAGAGCACACCAGTTAGAGTAAAAGTGCAGCAGATAATTAAGCTTTTGTGTAAAAGCCGTGACCTGACGGCATGATTAGACAAAAGTGTACACAATATTCAAGCCAATATTACCCAAAATGGTCATAATATTGTTATGAAAGGCAAAAACGACAACTGGTATATTAACGTTATTCAAGTACTTTAACACTTTAACTTAAGGCAGGCCTGTTCACCTTAATTCAAATGACTGCTCGATTATCTCTTTCGATCCAATTCAAATATACTATAATATTGCAACTTTTCTTTAGGTGAATAGTTATTGTGACTTTTTACAGCAAAAATATAATAACAAAAATAAAATTATCTCTTTAAACACGATCACAGTATCTTCACTTAATCAAAAAATCAACTTTATTTTTAAGAATAAATACACTTTATCTACTAATTATAATAAGTTTGACTCATTGCTCCGTAAATTACTCGATTTGACACCTAATTTGTTTCATCAGTCAAATTTTTAGATCAAAATAATGAGAATATTCTAGACTCATTTTGCACATATGAATATTGTTGTTAATTTTTTAAATCAATAAAAATATTATTATCAGATAACATATGTACAATTTTTAATATTGATAATTATAGAGTGTAATGTATCAAAACATATTGTTTAGATATAAACCGACAAACTTCCGGTTGATGGGTGAGGAGAGTTTTTTATTTTTTATTTTTTTCTCACACAATCTCACGGATACATCTCCTACGTTGTCACGTGCCCTTACAAAGCTCAATAGTAGAGAGATGACATAAGCAGAGCTGATAATTATACGACAGAGCTTGCCCTCTCGCCCCATATTATTGATGGAGGAAACAATTATTCTAGTTTTAAATGTGACGTCAGAACCCGGCAGAGGTTAATAACTTAATATTGCAGAATGCAGAGGACAAGGTGTCGACTTTGGGAGTAGGGGGCTGGGGCAGGGCGTATCTCAGTTTTGGGCGATCTCCATTTGGAGGCATCAATGGACCACAAAAAAATGATTTGAAGGTTCTGCTAGTTCAGACGGTCCCTTCAGAGTCCATCAAGTCGAGTTTTGGACTAGTCTATACGTGGGACATGAAGATGGACCGAAGGCCGAGGGTCCGAAAGCCCTGGTCAGGCCTCAATGGCCCACGAGTCAGCATTCGAGTCAGCCTCCTAGGGAGCAGTACCTTTTGTATTTGCACGTTTGTTTTTCTTTCTCCATGTAATTAATTATTGGGACAGCAGACCTGATTTATAAGCATCATACGGAGTTTCTAGTGGGAGATTTTTTTTTCCTTTTTTTTTTCTGTTTAACTAAAAAATATAATTTATATTTTGGGTAACTAATTGATATAAGAGAGGAATTTTGTAAGCTGTCTTTAATCTGTTGCGCTCAATCAATTGGGCTCATCGAAGGCAATTGGGTCGAGCACTTGTCTAGCGCCATGGGCCCAAAACCGCATGAACTTTGGACCAGTCCTAGGCTTTTGCCCGCCCACCCACCCACGCATACTTCACGTTTTTTTTTATTTTTATTTTTCTGAATAAAACTTCACGTTTCTAACGTCACGGTTATATTTGACTTCTCAATTGTCGGAATGTCAGTGCTCGTTTTTAATGTTGGTTTTAAATGAGTTGCTGGGCTTGGACCTTGGGTACGTTCGTAATCATGCATGCGCCATCCCTATATGTAAATTTATAATATAGATCATGATTATTCCAAAATAATAATACGATATATTTGAAAAAACAATTTGATCTGATCAGCAAACAGTTGGTAGTTTTGTGAATGGGATTGATTGTTTGATCCTTAAATTAATTATAAGATAAATTCCATGACCAATGAAATTGGTAGCCATGATTTTTTCTTAATTTTGGAACTTCTTTCATAGAGTTCCAAGATCTGATTTTCAGTATCAAAATTTAAACTTTTTTTTTTTTATTATAATAAAGAAAATCTATTGCACCTATCTGTACATTATACTCGAATAGATTTTGACTCAGCTTGTACGTATTAATAAATTTAATGCAGTGACAAATCAAGGAGAGGTTAGACAACTTACAACTAAAGTTCTTACCGTGAAGAAGAATCGATTGATCCGGACTATTTCTAATTAACCCTAACTATTGAGCAAGCGGAGTGAGTTAAAAACCTTGAAAAAGTAGAAAGCAAAGGAAAGCATGTCACGCCAATTTCTTGGCTGAATCAATGTCTGATTCAGCAAGTTACAGCAAGCACTGACACTTTCAAGACACCAGGTGGACTAATGGGAGGCAGAGACTTGTAGGAGACTCCTGAAAGAAGCTTTTGTGTTGTCTTTGAAAACACGAGATGTGTCCAAAACTAGGAAAGAAGAGTTCAAAGGACATGTGGATATCCTAAAACTTATACAATAGTGGTAAAAAGACCAACATACGGTTTGAGGCATAAGGAATTTGGAGGGAAAAGGGGATACTGCAGAGAAGGATATTTGTAGTGGAAGTGTGAGAAGTACTGCTGATTGGTGGGGTGGCTCCTTGTTCTACAAGGCAAAAAGGGTTTGACAGAGACATTGCACCAAGAGCAAAATATGATGCGCATGATTGGTCTGTAAAGGAATGCAAAATGTCCCAGGAACTGTGACCCCATATATCTTCTTCAACCGTTGTCTAAGCAAAACCAACAGTCTCCCTGGTCTTAAATTGCTCCCATTGTCTTAACCCACATGAGACACCCACCCACTTCTCCTGATGAGCTGGCTACAGTCCCTCGTCTCTCCATTGAAGAAGCTCTGGTTTCGCCTCAATTCAGCTCAAAGAAAGAGTAAGAGATATTGATGTCTATAAGTTTCTCCCTTCTGCTTGAAAAACATTGCAGAGGTTTCTAGATTTTTTCAATCCTTATCCACCTTCGCCAACTTCAAGCTGGTTCTTTGATATACATGAACTTCTTTCCTATCTCTCTATTCCCCATCTCTCATATCCCGCACACAGCAGCAATGGGATTGCTGTAGTTTACTCATCATTCTGTGAAACATTCTTTGTTTGGTAACCCTTTTTCCTGCATTTGTTAATTTCTTTCCCCATATTTTGCTTTGGGTTTCAGGAAGAGGGATATACATTCTGTATGAGGATGTCAAGTCCTGCCCCTATGAAGATGTTCATGTCCTGTGGTCAATTCTAGTGGATTCTCATCCACCTTTGCCATCAAAGACTGAGGGTGCCGTGCACAGAGTGGAAAGAATATGACAGATTTGAAGTTATTTGCACCTTAATTTTCTGTCTAGCTCCAGCTATGTACATAAGAATATTTATGAGGTTTTCAATCATATAAAATTTTTCCCTTTTCTTTTCTTCCCTTTTTGGGTTTCTCAAGCACAAGAGATTTCCAATGTTAATACAGCATTTTCTTTGGCTCTAAATCTAAAATAGCCTTTTCCTTTTACATTGTCAGTAAGTTTTTTTTTTTTTTGATAAGTTACATTGTCAGTATATTTAAAGCTTAAATGGTACTAATTTTCTCTCCCTCTCCCTCTCTGTGTTTTTGGCGGGGGAGGTTGGGGAAGGTAATGACTCTATTTCTCGATGCATTAAGCTAAAAAGGGTAGTAGTTCGTTCTACTTCTATTTGGCTTCCTATTGTTGCAGGGTCTGTTTTCAGCAGTTGAGGTGGCAGTTTTGTTTATTCTTTTCAAGTTTTCATATTATTATAGGAGACTTTCTTGAAGAGGACATGTGAAAACTATAGAAATCGACCTACAACCGACAAGATTTTCATGTTTTATTGCTGGTCTTTAAGCAATCTCTATGTCGTTGTTGATTTCAATTAATTATAGAATCTAGAAAGCAATCAAGCAGTTTGGAATAAAAGTTCTCTAATTAGAAATAAACGAGGTTCTCGTGAACATATGCCTTCGAAATAAATACACATAATGATTAAAATGAGTACACAGGTA
Organism: Morella rubra; assembly: GCA_003952965.2. NCBI lineage: Eukaryota > Viridiplantae > Streptophyta > Magnoliopsida > Fagales > Myricaceae > Morella > Morella rubra. The sequence goes on from CM025853.1 coordinate 30,227,345, forward strand.
CAAAACACCGACAAAAGAAAAAAAAAAAAAAAAAGAGATTAAAATTTTGCTTTTGACTTATAATAATATTTTAAAAAATGATAGTCCTAGTATACCCTTGTGCAATCCCTGGTTGTCTCTCTGTTGTAGGCGCGAGTTATGTAACTTTTTGTTAGATTTGGATAAGAAAATGGCTTTCCAACTTTCAGCTGCTTGGTAGACTTTTAGTACCAATTCATCATATTGTAGTGCAGTTTTAAAACCATATTTTTTGTGGTATAGGTGAATTCAACCTTCAAGAAGCTTTATAGGATTCAAACCTTCATAAAGCCATTATATATCTACTGTTCTGCATGTCGTATAATTGAGTTCGCTATTCTTGATGGCATAAATCAACACTTCTATTTTTAGACTTCGGTGAACCTAACCTTCAATGTCTGGTCAAGCTGGGTTGGGTAAATGTACTTTCATTATGTGCTCATTTTATGCTATAGACTAAGTCTGAAGACAACATCCTTTTATTTTGGGGAAAACTGTCACGAGTGCTAGCAGGATGATTTCAATATTAATGGAGACGTGCTATGCATTGTCATATGTCTTTGACTCAGTTATACATAGATGAGCTCCAATGACTGTCCGAAGAATATAATGTGACATGCGCACAAATACTACCAAACCCTGTCCATTGGAAGGCATTGAAATAATAATATCATTGGAAGAGGACTCCAAAGAAATTATTTGACCAGTACTTGATTGAGTTCGCCCTTTCAAAAGGATTAAAAAGTATAATCCTGCAAAATTCAGCATTTTAGTTCCCCCACCCAAAAAAAAAGAACAGAGAGATCTAGATATTTATGCTTATACATAATTCTGCATATTTTTTTCTAGCTCTCTTTTATCTAAGTCATCAACCCAACTCAGAATGAGCAACTTTTGGTATTGCTAGTTTCAGAGAGAAATATATAAAATTACAGAAAATAAATACTGGAGGCGTGAAACCTACATAACTATGCCAGGGTCGAAGCATTATAAAGTTTGACAACCAAAAATGTGCGGGAAATCAAATGATAGTGCCCTTCACTCAATTTTCATGAGCAAAGGGAAACCTCATATAGGCTGCAGTCACTTACCACAAGAGCGCCCTTACAGCATCATAAGGCTGATGAAGAAGGGTATACAGCCACACTTGGTAGCCAATCTTGAAAGAAGGCATGGCAATCTTTTTCTGGAGGGGATAGGGCACCAAGAGGAGTGACAGTAATCTGACATAATATCCCAATACAAGTTAGTGAATCGCCTGTAAAAGCTAATGTGGCCGAAATAAATCAGGCAGATGAATTTCAACCATCAAATCTACATACATATCCTTCTTGAAGAAATCTGTGGTCTGTATCATCGTCACCAAGTTCAGCACCCCTCACCTAGGACAGTTGAACAGTTGAGTCATGCATTTATTAATTCAAAGAAGAAAAGAGTGACTCATTCAAAAATCAAGCAAAAGATATGGGGAAAATTGATGTCATCTAAAGCAGGCTTTTTAAGAAGAGAAAAGTAACTTGCTTACATGTTTATGATAATTTTTTTTTTTTATAAGTGTTTATGATAAGTAACTTAACAACCAACTTTTACTTTAAATTATGTTTCAGTTGTTATTGCAGTCGTTGTCTAATCAGAAGCAGTGCTTATTAGATTAAATGATATGGATCAGAGATTCTACAATGATGAAACTGTATAATACCCAGGACACCATCCAACATACTCTCGTCCTCTACTTTAAAAGCAATCACTCTTAACTCGGAGTAGAAGGGGCGGGTGGTATCTCAGGGCCACTATTTTCTGAAGAGGCTTCCTCTCTCGATGAAAAAGGAGTTCCTGCCACTGCATTGTCTCCCTATTCTTTTCTATTAGTGGAAACCACGAACAACAATGATGAAAATAGAAAGATTCTAGCTAGCGGTGGTAGAGGGAAGGAAGTCCAGTGCCGAAATCAAAGAGAAGGATGTCTTGAGTAAAATAGAGAGCTGGTCTTAAAAAGAAAAGAAATTAGAGTCTTGTTTTCAATACAGAAAGAGGAGCTATTCTCACTTCTTTTCAAAACTCATAATTTTGACCCTTGGGCCATAAAACAGGGACGTCTCTTATGTGATGAGGATGATCAAAAGTACGGAACTCCAAAAGAAAAGACGCTTTGTTGAATGAAGGGGAACAAGATAAAATGATTCTTCTGTGTCTGTACAAAGCAGTTTCATTATGACTATTTTGTCTTTCATTTCTTCAAATAATAATTGAAGCAGTAGTTTGCTCAGAGAGAAAAAGAGAGGAAAAATATTTGTACTATTATCATTTGGTATAGTGCCTTTATCAATGAGGATGATGATGTAAATATATGGTTCAATCTCAAAGGACTTCTGACCTAAATGTAACTGGCTGCAGGTCTATAAGGTTTGATCAATAGGGTTTTCTGGCTTTGTTTTTGAAAGTGGCCAGTAACTTTCTAGATTAATCTCCATTCTACATAACATAGGTTGAGATACTGAGGCAAAACTGAGATTCATTTCATGTTATGGTGCGAATGGCTTGCATTTCTCACTGAGTTGTTTGTGTTCATGATGCTTAATAACAAAGTGATTTGAGCAACACAGAAGTGGGATAAGTATGAAATATACATGCATGCTTCCCAGCAGAAAGCTGGCACGCAGAAGCAAACACAGAAGGGCCATGGATTTATCGAAGTAAGATCAACTTAATAAAATAATTGGAAACTATAAGGCTGGTTGGATAAAGGAAGGAACATACTTCCCTCTTGAACAAAAGACATTCCGGTGAGATAGTTGAGGTTTCAGTTTCTTCTGATGCTTCTGAGTTAGCCTCCATAGTCATAGTTGACAACATTTTTCCTCCTTGCATGTTAGAAGTTATTTGCCTCCATCCCATTCTGAAGATACTTGTACCCTGCTTAGTCAGCTTATACCCCTTTTCCAGGCACATGAAACAACACAAAACACCATTACAACCACAAACCAATGAACACCTAACAGCTACACCAGCTTCTCATAGCGAAACAAGAAAATTTACTTCAGAAAGTTCCTAACTGATCACAAACGCTCAGTGAATAATCAGCAAGAATAAATTCACCAAGAAGGTTCTTACTGAAAATCAAAACTAAGTGGGTGCTACTATCTCGCACAATTTAAGAAGCAATGTCCTCCTTCCAGAATGACAATGCCTATGCATAGGTTCTCTTATACTTTAACATCCAACAGTAACATGTTCCCAAGAGAGTTTAAACTTACCTTATGATTAGCGACATTTGTTGGTAGATCTATATTTATGAAACATCTTTGAGGATAGGTCTGATTTCTGATCTCAGCGACAATAGCACCTATTATTGGTAAACAAGCCTCAGCAGCAAGTGTAAAGTCCTGAATATTGCTCTTGCCTCCAACCCTGAGGGTCACAAATTCAGATCACTCACATTGAAGAAAAGAAACCCTTGTCATAATAGTAAGGTAGGTTTAATGAAATGTAAAACAGCTGAAAGATCTTTTGGTCAACGCATATGATGGCCACAATTGTTGGCGCATTCATTATATTTAGCCTCAACTCCAATAATATACTGTGAAAAGTATTAAAAAGAAAAGTTGACTCTGAAAGAAAACATTTACTCTACATTTAGGACTTTCTCCATACATATATGCTTACATACCAATCGTATGACATAGAGACAGAAGGTACACCATTGAAAAAGGCCTCTCGAGCACCAGCTACTGTGCCGGAGTAGACACTGCAATTCCAATCACAAACAATCAGTAAACCTATGAAATAACTGGGACAAAGAAGTGAAATTGCATCATATAACCAAATTCCAGCAGGAAACTAGGTACTTGAATGGAAAAAGTGGCTCATAAACACAGTGTTTGGAAGTCTCACAAGAGTAAAATCAGTGGAATTCCTATTGAAACAGTTTTGAAGGACGTCTCCTAGTGATGGTGCACTTGGAAATTTTTTGTGGCAAGAGAATCATTTCAGTTTTTCCCATTACAATGGCTGGCACAAATCCAAATTTTTTAAAAGCACCTTGCAACAGCTGGAATGGGGTTCAAAGATTAGAGACCAATCTCTGTACAGATCCAAACTAGTTCCATCAGTTAAAAAGACAAAGTAAAACAGGCTAAGATACTGATGGACAGGTTTGATTTTGTTTGTAGGGATCTGTTTCCTCTTTTCTTTTTTTGGTCCTTTTAATTAAAGGGAAGCTTCTTGTCCCCTGATCTTCTTCCCCTTTTTCTTTTTCTTGGCAAGGACTTCATTTTGCAAAGAGAAAAAAAAATCTTAATGATTCAGAATTTCAAAGAGAAGGCAGGTAAGAAGACTAACATGTGATAACCACAGTTGCTACCCATGTTTATGCCACTGACTATCTGTGAGCAGAAATGGGAAAAACGTTAGCAAGAAACAAAAGTCCAGTAACTTTAATTACGAGGACTCTATCCAATGGACAATTACCAGGACTTCTATCCAAGGGATCCCACGTTTAGTTTCAGGTGTTTGTACAAACATTTTGTCCACCCAACAAATTGACATCAACACACACACACACACACACGCACACGTGTATATGTCTATTGGGAGCTAGTGCAGTGTCGTTGGAAGCCCTTAAGGCTCATTGTTGAGGTGTCAAGAAAGTTGAGAGACAGGAGTATATAAGTTTTAAGCCCTTCAAACAGAGTAGTTAGACAGATGGATGCATGATAAGGGACAGATAATTTAAGCACATAAGTTTGTCCTCTCTAGCAATGCAACTAAGAAACTTCACAAGCAAACGCTAAAGCCAGAAAGTTACCAGATCAGCAACTGTAGGAAATAGCACTTTGGAGATTCCCAAAGAAGTACAGTCAGCTGGAGTTCCTGCAACCATATGCAAAAGTTGATGCTGGCAGAAATAATAATCAAGACCTATCTGACTTAATACTTCAAATTGAGGATATTCATTACAACTTCCTCCATCTCACTACTTCAGTCCAACAAATATAAAAATAAAAAATAAAATTGGGAAAAAAAAAAAATGAAAGCACCGGTCTTAAGAAAAAATCGTCAAACACTTAAGATGATGAGTCCCTACAAAACATCTGAGGAACTACATAGAACTACTACAGAATAAGCCACATAATTAATATGTCTACTGATCGACTACGTTCTACAAAGGTATGATACTCGGGGTAGATTCCAGGCTAAAGAGACAATAATATTAGCAAAAGCTTGGAAATTCTGGAAGCTGTTGATGAAAAAGCCAATTAAATGGAGAATGCTACAAACCAGAAACTGCAAACGCTGTTACTCCATCAATATCTACTCGTTTGGCAGAAAGTGGGTGTCGCCAGGTGATACCATGACTAACGGCTGACTTTTCCCTGAAAATATCGCATTAAGAAGTCACGCAACTCCCTACTGAAAACTCGGTTCGCGCAAATGAATTGTGGTCTCCATAGATGGCAACATTTCTGCAATTTAACTAACACGGATGCGCATGACGATATTAAACTCATGCATAATAAACGCAAACAACAGTGAGCATTGACACTCGAGAGGTTGAATCAATATCGGCGCACATAAATCTGTTTAAATCTATACAGAGATCGATATTATCTTGTGTATCACAGTATCAGAACACTTGGTAAACTGAAAACAACTAAATTATGACCTGTTACACATGGTCTTTCAACATGATCTCAATCACAGATAAGACTTGCGCATCAAAATCCGAGTATAACAGAGGTGGATAGTGTTCTGCAGCGTTTCAAAACATAAATACAAAACAGACACAGAAGCGTCATTATTTACAGCACAGCCATCGTGTACGATTATTCGTACAGGAAACGCATTTTCGCAATATAATATATGAGCGTTGAAAGTCGAAGCTGGAGTTAAAAAATTCGGAGCTAGAATCTCGAGAATCCAGCCAAATACAGTCACCACACACGCTTGCATTTTATAGACAGACAGATATACACACTGAGGGAATACGAAGATAGGTACGCACGAATCGGGAGCACAGACTTGAATATTATAGCGATCCGTGGAGACGAGGACTCGAACCAGGGATCGCAGACCCGGCGCGTCGATTCCGTCGTCGTTGGTGACCATGATCGTCGGCCTATGGCTGTGCTCCATTTTTGCTCCGAGAACTTCAAGCGAAGAGACAGAGAAAGAAAGTATACAGAAGATTGAACGGCTTTTGAGTTTTGGTTGTCAGAGTGCTAGGACGGCAGGTAATGCGGGTACTTAATAGGGGACTTGTTTTTCAAAAGCAGGAGGGGTTGTGGACCAATAGGCGCGTCTTGCGTACGCATACGAAATCGATATTTGTAGTGCTTAATCGAGCGCTCATGCTTTAGGGGTGGTTTCTGCTTCTCAGAATTTATTCCATATATTAATTTCGGACAGTGGCAAATATGCTTTTCCCCTCTTGGCTAAGAGGCCTTGTCTCAGGGAATATCTTCCCTTGTCCGGAATCTTAGCATTTGCACGCTTTTTCCCCAAAATAGAACAAGTGAGGGCGCGTGTGATCGGTCTGGTCCCCTCAAAGAAGGGGAAAATGAATGGGCTTCAACAGGCCCGTTCAAGCAATGGTCCATTCCCGAGTGTGTTTGTGTAGCGCATTTTGTTGGGCTCAAATGGGCCCATTCCAATGATCAAGATATTGGGCTAAGCTGAGCCCATATTTAAGGGTTGGCTCGGATTTGAAGCCTAAAGTCTCTCTCAATCCCTCGAAGTAAATCATTTTTCATACCAAAAGACATGCTAACATCACATTGTACCGAGAAAATGGAAGAAAAAGTCTACCTTATGTTAGGACTCAGGTGTCGTTTCAGGAGTTCGGGGAGACGAAGAAAAAGTCTAATTATGTCAATCGGATGCCTCAAGTTCAGTAGGGTAGTGTCTGAAGCAGTTTTCCTGAGTCAAATGCAACCGCTAAGATCTTCAAGGAGACAATTAACACGAAGCCCCAAATATTCGTTGGTAAAAGGTGGGGCTCTTGTTCATAGATTTGCCCAGCATACGATTACGACGCTTCACGCTCATAGATTTGCAGAGAAACAAAAAGGACGCACACAGATTCGGTGCTTTTCAGACCGTTAAAATTTTGTGTATCCAAAACTCTATCCAATTACGTGCTTTCCAGGGAATTGAAAGAAGGAATTGAGAACTTTAATAGAAAAATAAAAAAGAATTTTAATAGAAAATGTAATGTCCTAATCACAAATGACGTGGCAGAATGCTTCATCAGTTTAAACATACCGAGAATCCCAGCTGCAGAGCCGAACCAATGTCCTTGACCTTAACGAACACAACAAAGAGTGTTGAAATCTATTAGATATACTCTTTACCTGGTCTATGTCCTGCCTATTTAATTTTAAATTCTTGTTAATCATTGTTTGTTTGCTATTTAATATTCAGATTTCCTAGGTTTTTGTCTGTCACTGACCTTGAAGAAAATGCCAGGCTATTTGATTTCACGGTGAACGTCTCTGCCATCCTCTCGTGTCTTCCATTTTTCTCAAGTCTTTTGAGGTTTTTTTTTTTTTCCTGCAACTTTTCAGTAGCTCTTGCCTTTTCGATTTCTTCGTGGGTTTTTTTTTTAAACAAAAAAAAATTACATCCAAACAGACGATTCAGATTCAAATAAATCGGAACCACGCTGACCAGAGAAAATAAGAGGTTTGGAATGGCCTTGAGAAGATACTGCTAGAGAAACCAAAGCCATGTTATGAAGTAATGGGAGGACGTGGACATGTTATAATTAAGTAACTTGCGTGTGTTTCTTTGCCTTGCACCAAGTGTGTGACTGTGTTTGCGTGTGAGGAGCTGCATTTCGTGTGACCTTTCTGTTGAAAAAAATACCTTACTTTGAAAAAAAAGAAAAAAGTGTGACCTTTCTGTTGTCTCAGTTCGCAGACAATAAAATAAAAGACAACTGGATCCACCATGCGATTATCTTTTTCTTTTCTTTTTTTCTCAATGCTATCGGGACCGCTGGCTGCGGTTTTCTCAAAAAATGTACGTCTTGAGGTACTTTTCCGTTCATGTAACATAAAATTCCGCACACGCAGCCGAGATTGTGGATCACTTGGTCATGGACTGCAAACTTATATTAAACATAATCCTCCGTCTTTAGTGGTTGATAGGGGCTTTTCTGTATATATATATATGCGCGTGTGTTTGTCTTTGTTTGTTACGAAGAAACTATAATAAAATAAACAACTCTTTAAGGCAAAGAAGGATAACTCTAGTCTCTATGGAACTTTTATCTTTTTCATGTCAGCGTAGAGATAAACTCGGGTAATTAGAGTTTTATCTTTTACATCGAGCATTGAGCCAAGAGGTGTGTAAGACAAAATTGTTAGACTTTTTTTGTTTGTTTGTAGGATTATGTAAGGTCTCCTTAAGAATGATAGGCACCAAGAAGATCTGTGGGATGTTGATTGACTTGGCTTGATGGTTAATGGCGGAGTTAACACGTTATGAGAGTGATAATACAGGAACTAATTTATCTTTCTATTACCTATCCCGGCCTGCTCCGGTGGTTAGAGTGAATTTGTATTTATGTTGGTAGGTATATTGTTTATAAGTTTGATTATTTATTGAGTTAATATCGTAATTAATTTAAATGAAAATTTCATTGACGTGGATGAATATAGACTAATTCTCAAGAATTTACCTATATATTAAGTAAGTTCACGCTAATAATCTATTGTATAAATTTATCCTAGTTGATAAGGGAAAAAAAAAAATTTCAACCCTATATTTTCAAAAGTAATACCAACTTTAAATTTTCTATTTTCTTGTCTTAATGTTTGAATATTGTTAAAAATTTGTCAGAGTATCAGTCTCTATGATTTTTTATAGAATCTTTTTTTGGGGAGTGATTGACCTGCCAGACCAAAAAGAGGAATTAAACTTCATTTCTTCCACTTCATTTATTGATTTATTTATTTTATTAAGTTTCTTAAGATTAGATAGACACATTTCTATCTTATACTAAGTTAGGAAATTAAAAAAAAAAAAAAAAAGATAAATCTGAAAGTCTGAGAATAAAAAATAGGAATCAACATTTTTTATAATTAAGTGTCCGAATCAACTCAAACATTTAGACTAAGCTATGAAAGAACAATGGAAAGAAAAAGAACCGCAATTTCCTAATTTTGAGAAACCGGAAGACTTTATTTGGAAAACTACAAAAGTTCTTTTGGGTGCATGGTAATCAAACCAACCATTTCCTAACTAGAAAGTTTCATAAGATTTTCGTGATGGAAAGATAATTCTGTTTCTTAATCGATGAACTCATAATTCCCACTCGTGCCTCCAGACCACATAAAATATATTATTTAGAAAATAATAAAGCTGGGTTGGTCCACGTCTTGCTGGCTGTTAGAGGGAGAGAGAGAGGGTTTGGGTTTACAGCTCGTGACTTGTAGAAAGTAAGAGCCAAGAGTGGAAAGAAGAGGCTGTTTTGTCAGGTTCTGTCTAAGGGTCGTCCCTAGTCCCTAACCTCGTGTGTAGTCTTTGCCTCGTTGTCTCTTTGTAGATGCCTAGAAGGCAATTATCCCTGTCCATGTTATGGGCGCTCCAATGCTCTCTTTCTTATTTTTCCTCCCCTCTTCTTGCTTCGCATAAAGGATACTAATTTCTGTATCACTAATCACTAGTAGATTGCTCATCTCATCGTCATTTCCATCTCTCCCTCAGAGACACACCCAGACACAAAAACGAAGACAACAGAAAACATTGTGAAGCAAAGAACAAGAACAGCAGAAGACAATATCCAACAGTAGAAACCAAGGAATGAATGGTGTTTCAGCTGTTGAATCTGATTGCTACGAATATGTTGAGGTTGATCCTACTGGAAGATATGGAAGAGTATGTAACCCTATTGCTCAGTTGTGGCTCTTGCTTTTTTATCTGACTCTGCTTCCCACCAATGAGTCTTTTTTATTTGGATCTTTTGGAAATTTGGAGAATTACCTGAGTTCTCTGTTTGAGTTAACTTTTTTTTTTTTTTTTTTGCAGTACGATGAAATTCTTGGCAAAGGAGCTTCAAAGACAGTGTACGAGGATTTATTATTGTATTTTTTGTTTCTATGCATTTTGTTTTCAAAATTTTGCAAATTTTTAGAATGAATGGTTTGTTGGGGTGCATTGTTTGTTGCAGTTATAAAGCTTTTGACGAGCATGAAGGGATTGAAGTAGCATGGAATCAGGTGAAACTTAGCGATTTCCTGCACAGTTCTGAAGACCTCGAGAGGCTGTACTGTGAAATTCATCTGCTCAAGACCCTTAAACACAACAACATCATGAAATATTACACTTCTTGGGTAGATATTTCTAAGAGGAACATTAACTTCGTCACCGAGATGTTCACCTCTGGTACTCTCAGACAGTAAGCATCATATAGATTCCAGAAATAATATTCTTGCCTGTCTTCTGCTCTCTTGATTTCCAGACATAATATTCTGTACTCTCAGACAGTTCAATATTTCCCGTTTCTGTCTAGGTATAGGCTAAAGCACAGGAGAGTGAACATAAAAGCCGTGAAGCATTGGTGCAGACAGATTTTGAAAGGGCTTCTTTATCTTCACAGCCGCAACCCCCCTGTTATCCACAGGGACCTCAAGTGCGACAACATCTTTATCAATGGGAACCAAGGGGAAGTCAAGATTGGTGATCTTGGCCTTGCAGCAATCCTCCGTAAATCTCATGTTGATCACTGTGTCGGTAAGTTGGAAGGATCGTGGTCGGGAATTTATAATTTTCTCCCCTAAAAAAAATAAAAAATAAAAATTTGGAACCATGTGCTTGTCATGCTATTCTCAGATAATGAACTGAATCAATTCCAGAATAGTTATGGAACTTTGTGACAACAACTATTGGTTTGCTTTTCTTTTCCCTTTTTCATTGTCTTCCTCAGGAACACCAGAGTTCATGGCACCGGAGGTGTACGAAGAGGAATACAATGAGTTGGTGGACATTTATGCTTTTGGAATGTGCATCTTAGAGATGGTCACCTTCGAATATCCATACAGTGAATGCAACCACCCTGCTCAAATATACAAGAAAGTTATTTCTGTAGGAACTCAAAACTCTTTATTTCTTTTACCCAGCATGAATTTTGTCTACAACAGCTAATTATAGATACCATTTCACAACAGGGGAAAAAACCAGAGGCGCTGTACAAAGTACAAGATCCTGAAGTACGACAGTTTGTTGAGAAATGCTTAGCAGCCGTGTCACATAGGCTCCCTGCTCGGGAGCTTCTGAAGGACCCTTTTCTCCAAATTGATGACTATGGGTCCATTTTCCGTCCAATAGACTACGAAGGATATGTAGATGAATTGGGCCCTGTCCTAAGACAACCTCATTATGGGAGTCATAACGGTGTCCACTCTTGGATCAATGGATATGGAAATTATCTTTGTTATGCCCGTGAAAATGAATTGGAATACCATTCAGTTGAGTTTGAAACTAATGAACTTGATCTCTTCACTTGTCAAGAGGATGAGCATTTGGCAGATGTTGAAATCGCAATCAAGGGGAGGAGAAGAGAAGATGACGACATCTTCTTAAGGCTCAGAATTGCAGATAAAGAAGGTTAGAGTTGTAACACATATATCAAATTGCGATTTTCCCTCTTTTCTTTGAATTTGTCGAACCAAAATGATAGCTAATTTCCTCTTTGCAGGCCGTATTCGAAATATCTACTTCCCATTTGACATTGAGACTGACACAGCATTGAGCGTTGCCACAGAAATGGTGGCCGAGCTTGATATTACTGACCAAGACGTGACAAAAATAGCAGATATGATTGATGGTGAAATTGAGACTTTGGTACCGGAGTGGAACAGAGGGCTGGGCATTGCGGAAATCCCAGATTGCACAAGTGCAGGTTTCTGTCACAATTGTGTTTCAAAAGATTCCCTACTCGATTATGTAACCTCAGATAGAACAGGTGCCAAGAACCTGCAAGTTCTTGAGTGTTCTAAACATGGATGTGCCGCTATCCATGGACGTTTCGAAGAGATAACATACCAAGTTGAAGGGTCGGAACAGTGTCTGACAGATGTGGGACCAGGAAAGTCAAGCCATCCCGGTGGTATCCATTTCGCTGATATCAGGGCTCAGCGAGATGGACTAGAATTGGGTTCAGAAGGGTCAAGGGATAAATGTTGCAATGAGGGAAATAAAATGTCGGACCAATCAACCATTGGGAATGATCGAAGTGAATATAATGCTAGAAACTCTCTCTCGACAAATCCTTCAGCAGAATCTGCCCTGTTGGATGATTATGAGAACGAGATTAGGCAAGAATTAAGATGGCTCAAGGCTAGGTATCAAATGCAGATGAGGGAGCTCAGAGACCAACAACTAGGTGTGACATGGAAATCTTCGAGCTTGTTTCAACAGTCTGACGGCTCAGAGCACAGGAAAGATGATGGAATTTTCCCGAGTTCAGGTTCACCTCAGCCCAAAAAAGAGGACAGTGAACCTCTCCTGAAATCTATTCCCCATAGTGAAAATTATGCGTCAGGGTTTCCCATTGATGCTGATAAGAAATGCTCCAGCATGGTAAACCTAATCACCGAGGATTCTGAAACAATCAATGGGTCTTACAGTCCCGGGAAGACGTTTATTGCCAAGAGTTTCCATACGGGGGCTTTGCTGCTTCCACAGTCTCTTCAACGGGCTACTTCTCTTCCAGTTGACTCTGTACATGTTTAAAGCCTGCCAATTATTCAGAGTTTCTCTCCACTTTGCCATTCCCCCCCTCAAGTTTTCTTAGGGTGTCTATTTTAATCGACAATGAGAAATGAAGGCGATGGCATACAATCACAGATGTAAGTTCCACGCGTTGTAGGCTCTGTTTCCAGATGAGACCGCTTTACTTGGGTAAATTCGAGTCGATGTACATTACTCACTAACTTGAAAGTAAACCAGGTTTCAGAATTTTTCTGCAACATCCCCCCAAAGAAGGGAGATCCTTGGATATCATAACCCTTTGATTCCCAGCTACTGCCATTAGCGAATGAGTCAATCAATTTCTGTAAGAATCAAATTGCCCGTTATAAGCCCATCTTTTATTAATTTTTCCACTGTGATAAGGTATTTGGATGAAAGTCCAAATTTGAGCTATGGACTCACTAGACATGCACAGCACAGCCGCTGTAGGAGATGGAACCCATAGTAAATCCCAACATCATGTGCAAACGACACCATTCAGGTCTATCCCACCTTTGCATCTGGGTTGGCTGGGCATCTTCTTGATGGTGACAATAAAGCAGGCAAGGTCTTTTAGGACCTATAGATTTTGTATAAATGGAGAAACGGCATTACTTAGGTTCAGACTCTGTTTACAGACGACTTTTTTTTTACCTCTATGCCGACCTGTGTACTCTTTTTCTCGAACCACGTCAGGACAATTATAGGGCGGTTTTAGCCACAGAGCAAAAGTGGAATAGTCCCAGTCACTCCCAGGACTTTGATTGTTTCAGTAACGTGATAAGCTTGTATCACGCACCGAACTGCTGGCACCATGTGATTTTTCTGCCAGCCAAAGTCGCCGACTTGGGGAAGATATCAAGGCAGGCTGGGGCACTGTGTGGACTAGATGAGTAGATGACATGTCCTATTTTAATTGCCATAGCCTTTAGCTTTTTTCCTCCCACCTAAATATTGTAAATGCTGTTGAAGTGCTACTTTCACCTTTTGCAACCAAGATGCTTCCATGGCAGCCTGTGAAGCACAGAAAAGTTGGGTCACAGAAAAGCAACGGATTTGATTCACGCGAAGTTAGGTTCCCCTATTACTATCTTTTAAAAGGTAACTTTGCGAGCCAACCTTCCCCCGTTGAACTCAAAGGACAGAAAGCAAGCAAGCAAGCAAAAGTAAAAGCTACCGTACATTTTCGAGTGCGTTATCACCTGCATTCGATTATTTTTTGTTTTAAGACGTTTGGCTTCTGTCGTTTCGTACCCTAACCTCCACTTTGTGAGTCAGATACTCTTTATCTTTTTCTCACGTCAGTGTAGGATGTGTTCGGTCAAAAGGAAATTGGGTGGGCTCAACTCCACGTGCTTTGACAGATGACGAGGGAGAAGCTATTGCCGGAACATTGGTGTGAAATAGCAAGGAATCATTTTGGATTTTTTTTGAAATAATAACTATTTTGGATTTTAAATATTTTAGTATGTGTTATTAAGTGATTTGAACTCCACGACAACCAGGCCCATAAAAAGGTTTAAGCCCAAAAGGACCAAAACCAAAACAGAGGCCCAAAACCTTTGATTGACAAAGATTTGCCCTACTCGTTTTGGTACTGACAAGGCAGCAGATAGAACGGACAATTTTTTTATTTTTATTTTTTAACATTTTACTGGATTTATGATTATGAAAATCGTCTGTGTACCTTCGAGTTTTGTCTGCTTGCAGGAGACTCTGTGCGGCGAATGGTTGAAGTGAGGTTGACCGTAGACGGACCCGTGATCTGCTGCGGTACCGCTTTGATTGGAGGTTCAAGGTCTAATGTTCAAATATAAACATAAACGATAGCGTAAAATATGCGATATTATCTAGGCAAAAAAAAGAGTAATATATGGAATATTAAACGTTAGAAAATTGACCAAACAACCCATTAACGTAGAAAACTAAAAACAACTTTGTGCTAGTTGGGCCTCTGGGAGAGCCACGCTCCAATAAGGGACTGGGCTTGTCCAGCTCCGTAATGGTTGGCACGTATATAATTGTCCTGGTGTTGCCTTTTTTGTATGCTGAAATTTTGGAAAATATTTTTTAAATTTTTTAAATTTGTTAAATATTAAGGTTTATTAGGATTTGTGAAATTTTTGGAATGTGTTTGTGTAGATGTTGAAAATTTTGGAGTGTGTTTGACCTATTTGAAATTTTGATACTCTGCGTATTTGTCTTACTCGAAATTTTGATACTCTGAAATATTGGGTAAACGCCACTTATTTTCAAAACGACCCAAAGGTATTTCAATCCTTAAATCCTACTAAGTAAGGCGAGTCTTAGCCAAGTGGATTGGTGGATCATGGTTTATGAGGATTTAGTGGTCAACCGTATTTGAGAAATTTCGACAAAAAAAATTGACTCAAGAAAGTTTCGTAAGAATTATACATTAAGAGGATCTTTAAGTGTGATGACGAGGTCACGTGTAATATGGTAGAATCAATTTTTATTGGTAAAAGTTTAAATATGAAAGTTTTAGCCATTTATTCTAGCATTTTTTTATTTTTGCTGAATTTAGGGCCTAGCTGGATTTAAACCAACAAAACCCTCCCTTTCTTCAGGATTGGGATTCCTAGCACCGCGAGTTGTTATATGCTGTTGAATAAAATATTACTTGTGACGAGAGAATGGACTATATACCAAGGTGGAGAAGTCAAGGAAGCAGGTAAAGGAAAGGAAAAACGGGGCCAAGAAAGATCCGAGGCGTGAAGAAGGTAATGGTTACTCACCTTGGGAATTCAACTACATTTCAAACTCTCTGTTTGTCTGGCTAGTGATGCTGCCGAGGCCGGGAAGAAGAAGTGAGATTCTGAAGATGGGCCTGTGCGTAGTTGGGTTGTCAAATGCTGGGCTTGTGCGTAGTTGGGCCTTTCAGAAGCTCTTTTTCTTATTTATTATTTTGGTTAGGCTTAATTGTATTTAGGACCTTGAGGTATACGAAGGTTGCTAATGAGCATGAGGTAACGTTTTTAACAAATAGACCCCTGAGGTAGAGTTTAAGTCAAATCGAGGCCCTTCTTTCCATTTTCCGTCAGCCCTAATAACGGCCATTGCTTGACAGGACTTTAAAATCCACGTCATAAAGAATTAGAAAGCGTCACTTGCCAATTAAAACATCCACACCACATCTACGATAGGTATTTGCTAGCTCATCGCGCCTGGTTAAAAAAAAGGCTAAATTTCTCCGTACGTCCCTAAGGTTTGACATTTTTCCAGTTTGGTCCTCAGGGTTCAATTTTCCCTAAAAATATCCCTGGGTGAGGACCCATTACCAAATTGATCCTGCCATCAACTCATTGGATAGAAATGCACACGTGGCTAACGGCTTACACGTGGGAATTGACAGCTCGATTAAAAAAAAAAAGTTTGCCTAATCGCAATGTGACGTGGCAGCAAAATAAATAAAAAAAAAATCTAAAATTATTAAAAAAACATAATTATTTAAAAAAAAGGGATCGGGGACCCCCATCCTTTCCGAAGGAGGCCCCCTCCACCGCCCGCTTAGAACTGGGCGACCAAACTCCCCCAACAGCTGGTGGAGGGGGCCTCCACCGGAAAGGATCGGGGGTCCCTGATCCAGTTTTTTTTTTTTAAATAATTATGTTTTTTTAATAATTTTAATTAATTTTAGATTTTTTTTATTTTTATTTATTTTGCTGCCACGTGTCACATTGCGATTGGGCAGAATTTTTTTTTAATCGAGTTGTCAATTCTCACGTGTAAGTCGTCAGCCACGTGTGTATTTCTATCCAATGAATTGACGGCATGATCGATTTGGTAATGGGTCCTCACCCCAAGGATATTTTTAGGGAAAAATCGAACCTTGAAGACCAAACTGAGAAAAGGTCAAACTCTAGGGACGTACGAAGTAATTTAGCCTTAAAAAAAAAGAAAAAAAAACTTAATGGGATGACGTCGTTCTCCCCATTACAGACACTTGGAGTAGATGTGGCATGAACATTTTAATTAGGACACGTGGCACTTTCTAATTCGTTATGACATATGAATTTTAAAATTTTATCAATAATGAACATTAACGAGAAATAAATAAAAGCACTTCAATTTAACTTAAACTCTACATTAAAGATGTATTTATTAAAAATTTTACCTTAAGGGTTAATTTGCAACTTCAAGTACCTCTAAGCCTTTTGGTTATTTGGGAAGCTTCGGCAAAAATGGTACAGAGAAAACAGAACGGAGGACCCACCGTACGGAGCGCTCTCGAGGCAATCTGTCAGACACACAACGGTGAAAGCAAAAGAAGCATCTTGGGGTTGGTGGTAAATCTTACTATCTAAGAGGCATAAAAAAAAAAAAAAAAAACCTAGTTTTTACCCAAAACAGTCATAGGCCCAAATAGAATCTGGGCGCATCACGGGGAACAAGCCCAGAGGAAGAGCCTCTCTCACTCTTCTCCTTCCCCAAATCCATGCCAGATATGATTGGCCAATCCAAACCTCCACCTTCACTTGCTTTGTTCCGCGCGTGCAGAGTATATTCCTCGTTAGCTAGGAAGAATCAATACGTGTCTAACAAAAAGAAAGAAGGAGATGAATCAAAATACGCAGTAGCGGTACGGCCAAACTGTCAAAACAGATACCTACCTCGTTCACACCACCTTGATCTTGCCACGTAAGCCTCAACGCCAGCGATGTATCCGATGTGGAACAATATAGTCCGTTCGTTAACAGTCCTGCCGAGCCCCGAATTCGCAGATTTGGAGGGAAAGGAAAACAGGGGGGAATGGATAAAAAAAAAAAAGGAGAGAAACTCAAACAAGTAGAGAGTTTCATTAAAACGTACCTATAAGAAATTTATACATTAAAAACGTTAAAAATTTGTGGGCTAAAATGTTGTAATAAAGAAATATAAAGAATAAACAAAATATATAGAGAGTGTAATGGTTTGGTTTTTAATTCCATTAAGTTCCAGTACAATCCAAATCCTTAATCTCTCTCGCTCTCTCTCTCTCCCACCTATTCGCTTTTTTCGCCGGAGAATGACGTCACTGCTCGTACTTAGCCAGCAGTGAATTGCCGGTGAAGGAATCCTAGTTCTTTCCAGAAAGAGGTGAGATTCCGAAAGCTTTTGACGAGCTGGTGAGGTTTTCATTGTTGTCTAACAGATTAAGAGCATTTGGATTAGTTTGCCTCAGATCTGGTAGCTTTGGTTCTGGATTTTCGTTGAGAGAATTAGGGTTTCTATCGATAAATTCGGTATCATCTTGAAGGGAACTTCCGCGGTTTAGGACGTATTTGATGTAGATGGAAGAGGGTTTGAGATCTGGTGGCCCTTCGGGGTTGGTGGTGAAGAATAGAAATTCTTCAGGTTGTTTAATTGTTCGAAAGAAAAGTGCGGATGGGGTGGGTGGAGTCGGTTCGGCGAGTTCTCCGAAGGTTTTCGAGTCAAAGAAGGAGAATAAGAGGATGAGGTTGGTTCTGAGCGATTCAGGCTCAAGCGACGAGCTTTTGCCAGTGCCTCGTAGAAGGGTTGGGCCTGAAACAACAAGGGTCTGTAATGGTTTATCTGCTTTTGAAAAGGGTATTGTCGATGAGAGGAGGATTGGTAGAAAGAGGAATAGGTTGGAGCATATGAGGCATTTTGAGGAGGCTATGATTGGTAGGACTGGTTTTGATGAGAGCGAAAGAAAGATAGGTAAGTTGGATGTCTTTGATTTTGATGAGTATGATGGGGTTGATGGGGAAAGGATGAGGAGGAAACGATTTGATGACAGTGGAGTTGAAGTTGGGGGAAGGAAGTTTCCCGGATCAAGGGACGTGGCTCAGAGTGGTATTGAGGGGGAATATGAAACCGGGCCGAGTAGACACAGTGCTGGCAAGAGAAAGAATTTATATTTTGACCACACAAGTGGCTTGAATTTGGGAGATAATGTTGGTAATAGTAGGGTTAAGATGAATAGGGATGGATCTCAGCTACCTCTGTCTTTTTTAAGAGAGAAATTTACAGGTCATCATTCCGATGCACCCATTAGAGTTCAGGGGAAAAATGGTGTGCTGAAGGTGATGGTAAACAAGAAGAAGAAGTTGGGGGGGCTTCTGGAAAGTTTTGATCACCACAAAGGTGAGGAAAGCAGAAAGGGTTCAAGGATTACAGATATTTCTAAGAGGAATGCGGTAATTCATTCTTCATCATACTTGGACAAAAGACTTACTGAGAAACCAGGTTTAGTTTTCCGGCCAGAGAAGAGTCAGATGGCTTTGCAGAAGTCGTTATCAAGTAAGAATAGTAAGGGCAGCGACTCCGATTCAGAGAGCAGTGATGCATCATTGAAGCTAAGATCAAAGAAGGTGGGAGCTCGTAGTTCAATGAAGAAGATACGTTGTCAAGAGGAAAAGACTCCCCCATGTGAGAAGATCCCACCTGCTATCATCAAAGAAGGTAAAGTTAGGCGTGGAAGTGGCACAGAGAAGCAAAAACTGCGTGAACGGATTAGAGAGATGCTTCTCAGTGCTGGACCAATAGATTATAGGCCTAGGAGGAATAGAGACTATCTGGATGCAGTGTACATTAACCGCTCAGGAACAGCATACTGGTCAATCATTAAGGCCTATGATGCACTTCAAAAGGAATTGAAAGACGAGGATGCTGAGGCTAAACCCATTCTGGATGAGTCTTCTTTTACTCCTATATCAGATGAGATACTTAGCCAATTAACTAGGAAAACTCGGAAGAAACTTGAGAAAGAAATGAAAAAGAAGCAAAGAGATCGCAGTGATAGTGTCAATGCAAGAGAAGCTGCTCCGAAGAGAACTGCAAATACGAAGCAGAAGCACGATGTGGAAAGCATGGACAGTTTCAGCCAGGAAGAGAAACTAAGCTCCTTCATTAAGCAGAGTGGTAAGTCAGTGAAGAATAGAATGACTGAAAATGGTTCTGCCAGTGTCAGCTCAAAGTATCAGAATTCTACTTATATGCCTGTTAGCACTGAAAAGCCAAACTCTGTTTCCAATCCTCGAATGCCACATGGAAGAAAAAGTAGAAAACTTGGAAGATGTACTTTGTTGGTTCGTAGTTCAAACAAGGGTCAAAACTCAGAAGCCGATGGTTTTGTTCCATATACTGGAAAACGAACTTTGCTTTCCTGGCTGGTCGACTCTGGTACTGTGGGATTAAGCCATAAGGTGCAGTATATGAACCGTCGGCGGACTCGAGTAATGCTGGAGGGTTGGATTACACGGGATGGCATTCACTGTGGCTGCTGTAGTAAAATACTTACTGTTTCGAAGTTTGAGATTCATGCAGGGAGCAAATTACGCCAGCCATTTCAACACATTTATCTGGACTCTGGGGTTTCTCTTCTGCAGTGCCAGATAGAGGCGTGGAATAAACAAGAAGAGTCTGAACGAATTGAGTTCCAGTCTATCGATACTGATGGAGATGATCCAAATGATGACACTTGTGCCATCTGTGGAGATGGTGGGGATTTGATTTGTTGTGATGGTTGTCCATCTACATTTCATCAGAGTTGCTTGGATATACGGGTATTAGTACTTTATTTCATTGCATTTACACTACCATGTGGTTCCTTTTGTGACTCTGCTGGTATTATTTATTTTTTTCTTTGTGTTTGATTTAGAGTTCTTGTGCTCTTCTTGCGGTTCATTTGTGGGGCATAACTTTTACCAAACTGAGTTTATTCTTAAAGGAAAGGCAGCAGAGACTTTCAAAATATTTTCTTAGTGTTGAGATTTGAAATTGTTCACCAAAGGCTTTGATTCTGAATCCCAATGTTCGGTGAACTGTTCTTCAAATAATTAAATAGCAAACTTATCACAATATCATACAACTATGCTGCAAGTGCATGATCAGTTAAACTATGAGACAGCGGTGCCTTTGTTCGAGTTGATAGCTTTCAGGATGATGTAATCAAGGAAGTTGTATCTTTCTTATTGTTACAGATGCTTCCACCTGGTGATTGGCACTGTCCAAATTGTACATGCAAATTCTGTGGGATTGTCAGTGGGAGTGTCGCTTCTGGAAATGATACATTGGCCAATGCACTTCTCAACTGCAGTTTGTGTGAGAAGAAATGTAGTAATCTTTTTTCTTCATCTGTTTTGAAGTTGATTTTATGCTTTTCTTTTCTTGTTTTATTATCACGGTGACATTGATTTTGGGTTGAAATTTCTCGTTTGTAGATCATCAATCCTGCATTCCGGCGATGGATGCTACTCTTGTTGATCCAAATAGCTTAATCCCTACTTTTTGCGGGCAAACCTGTAAAGAGGTATCTTTTATTTATTTTTTTTATAAAGTAAGAAAGTTTTATTAAAGAAAAAAGAGAAAGAGCAGTACAAAGATTGTACTGACAGAAATTACATCATACAAACAAAGAAACTTAAGAAATCCTGAAAATCAAGAAAAGAGGTATCTTTTATTTTCAGACTTCCTGTGTTTATTCTTCTTAGTTTCGTACAATAGTTTTAGAAGTGTGTTGAGTTGTTTACGGGGTTGTGCATAGTCCCTTATTATGACGTGACTGCGCCCCATTATGAAGACTGAAGGCTGAAGTCATATTGCTCGAGAGCACTTTAAATCTAGAATATGGTACTCTTGTTTGCTCGCAAGATCCACAGAGGATTAAATAGAAAAGCAGTGATCATATAACATTGTGAAGAGTGTATTCTAATGACATATGGTGCAGGAGTTTTCTGTGTTTTTCTCCCTTCTAACCTGCAAGTGCCTAGAAATATCTCCTTATGTATAAACTTTCCTGTGTTGTATCTGAAGGCAGTTTGTTGAATTCTTGTTGCTTCTACAGCTCTTTGAACATTTGCAGAAGTATCTTGGAGTCAAACATGAACTGGAAGCAGGGTTTTCTTGGTCTCTTATTCATAGAACAGATGAAGACTCAGATACATCTCTTAGAGGGCTTCCTCAAAGAGTGGAATGCAATTCCAAGCTAGCTGTTGCACTGACTGTTATGGATGAATGCTTTTTGCCAATTGTTGACAGGAGGAGTGGGATTAACTTAATACATAATGTTCTTTATAATTGTGGGTAAGTTATATTTTACACTTGAGGTAAAACAATTTTTCTTTCTCCAACAAATGTAGTATACTCATCCTAAGTTGGTGCTCTTGCCTGCACCAGTAGTCTTTAATACTTATTAGGACTGAAGGAGACATGTATTGCTTTTGGCTAATTTGAATATACGATCTTAATGACCGATACAAACTTTGGATCTAGGATTTCTGTTACAAGCTTTTTAGTCTTTGGCAAACCCTAGGTCAAGTAACTGCTAGGTTTGCTCAAAAGATTTTCTTTCTCATTTTCTTTTTTCTTTTGGTGATTCTTGACTTGTTTAACGTATCTTAAGTATGTTAATTTTAAGTAGGTTTAATGGTTCTCCCATTTAATAATGATCTCTTATTATTTTTTATTTTAACAATGATCTCTTATTATATTTTGATGTTCTTTTGCTTTTAGCCTATGATTTCAACTAGATTATTTCGCATGTTGCAGCATGCACCGTTATGCAGTCAGGGAAATGTACAAATCATACTCAAATTTTTGCTCTTTCTAGAGTGAAAGCTTTATATGCATACATACGCCTCTATCGAATTTACTTTTAGTTAATTGAAATTCCGAATGATAGTTTTCAGCCGTTGTTTGTCTTTGAAGACTGGTCATCTGAATTTTGGATTGTTTAATATTTACCAATGTTTCGGAATAGATTTCCATGAGTGACTTTTTTACTACTCGTACTTCTCTGGTATATTTAGGCAAAATAAGATCTGTTACTTGTATTCCATTTCTCTGCTGTTAAGTAGTTTTCTCTATTTTTTTCTCAGATCAAACTTCAATCGGCTAAACTATAGTGGCTTCTACACTGCTATTTTGGAGAGGGGTGATGAAATAATTTCTGCAGCATCTCTCAGGTACCATTAATATCTTCCTTGGTTACTGATAATGTTCCTACTGTAAAGAAGCATGTCTTCTGCTCCTTTTATGACCAGGGAGCTCTTCAATCGCATTCTTATGAATATCTTGTTCAAGAGATCTTTTTTTGAAAGTTTTATTTTCCTGCTTAGCAGATTATCAGGTTCAAGTTCACTATTTTTCTTCTCTCTCCTAATTGAAGCTTTCTGGGTCATTGATTGTAATGTGGGTACTAACTGTTTCTGATAGTTGGTATGATGTGCTCAAGGAGCACATTTCTCATGTTAATTATCCAACTTCCCCTATGATGCATGACTTTGTATAAATCAGATTTTTTGGTATCTTTGTTTAAATGTGTGCCTGTTTGCTTTGAGGGTGTGGCCTTGTCTTTGGAGTGTGTGAGGGGAAAGTTGTTACAGTCTTTATTTTTGTGGGCAAACTCAGTGTTGGGTTCTCCCTTTTCGGATTATCCGAATTTTCGTAGTTTTTTAGCTTGTGGTTTAGGGGTCTCAGTATAGTCCTTTGTACTGTTTCTTCTATTCTCTTTTTTTTCAATAAAATTTGCCTTACTTATAAAAAAAAAAAAAAAAAGGTGTGCCTGTTTGCAGATTAGCATGCAATTAAAACCTCACCATTATCTTTTCACTGCCTAGTTAGGTTCTGGTGTGAGAGAGGAGTTCCTGTTTGGCGAGTCTTGAGATTTATATGACTTCCACTTGAATATATGGATTGCAATCCTTACGACTATGGTGTCTGCTGCCTGGTTAGGTTCCATGGGACAAAGTTAGCAGAGATGCCATTCATTGGAACTCGCCATATATACAGGCGTCAAGGGATGTGCCGCCGGCTTTTATGCGCTATTGAATCAGTAAGATACAATAACTTTGTCCTTGGTGATTTCACTCGATGGAAAAAGGATTCAACCTATTGCATCTTTATTTTTATTTTTCTTACCTGCTTGCTTTTTGTACATGCTGTTGACTCGTCCTGTATCTCTTCCATTTGAAGGCTCTCAGCTCTGTCAAGGTAGCGAAACTGATTATCCCTGCAATTGGCGAACTCATGCATACATGGACTGTGGTTTTTGGTTTCACGCCTCTTGAGGAATCACTCAAGCAAGAAATGAGATCGATGAATATGTTGGTCTTCCCTGGTACAGATATGTTACAGAAGCTGCTACTGGAGCGAGAAAATATCGAGGGGAATATGACTCCCAGCATAGGTATTGGTTATGGTTTTTAATATCTTTCTGTTTATCTATGTATCAATGGCTCATTGTTTCAGTTTGTATTTGTTTCTTTCCAATAGGCGTAAAGCAAAAGGAGTGTGAAAGCAAGCATCTTACTAAGCCTGAGGTCGAGAGTAAATCTAATATGAGTTCTTCAGTTGGGCATGACTCTCATGGGAGTGACAATGCTGGTTCAGATCCTGCTAAGGAGGTAACCGATGAAATTGAAGCTACGAGTTCGGGTAACAAATCTGATAAGGATTCCTCCACTGGGCATGATCTGCATGGGTCTGATGATGCTGGTTCGGATTGTGCTAATGATTCTGCAGATAATAAATCTGGTGTGGATTCAGCATCTGGGCATGATCCTCGTGGATATGTGGATGCCAGTTTGCCTTGTGCCGATGAGATAACTGATGATGTTGCAGTTGTAGATTCGAGTTCTTTAGATGCTTCTCATAAGATTGCAGTTTTGACTAAGCGGACTAGTTTTTCAGACTCTCGTTCTGAGGATGAGTTAGCTGAGTCTGCATCTGATAAGAAATGTGAGTCTTCACCTCATGGAAGCCATGATGCACCAGAGACAGAAAATGAACCAGTGCTGGATTTTCCAGTCAAAGATAGTATGCAATCTTCTTTCCAATGCCTGGTTGTGTCAAATGATTCTTCATTGATGGGTAGTTCATTAGATGCTTCTCATGAAGATAAAATTATTTTCTCAGTTGAAAATATTATGTGTTCTGACTCTCATTTGGAGGACAAGTCAGCTCAGTCTGCATCTGGCAGGGAATGTATGTCCTCCTCTGATGTGGTTCATAATGCTCCTGAACTGGAAAATAAAGCAGCAATGGAGTCCCCTGTTGTGGAAGATGCTGGATCTTTGAGAGGGAGTGATGTAGATGAAGCCCATGAAGAAAACATTAACATGGACCATCTTGAGCCTGTTCCTTCTTTGGGGGAGATTTCTGCAGAGAACACCACCAATGAGATCAATGGAAATCTAGATGTCTCTGATTCTACTCAAAATGATCCTGCTGAGCGTGCGGTGCAATTTGAAACTGATTCGAATATTCAAGTTGCATGTGAGAAAAAAGGTGCATTACATGTATCTGATCTCAATCCTGAGACCAATGAACATAGAAGGAAGACAGAATCTGGTACTGTTTGATACTATTGCGTCGTCTATACTGAGTACGCCACTAACCATGCCACTAACTGTTTTCTCTCAACGAGGGAATTCTTATGTCTCATTTTCGAAAGATGCTAAGGCTCTGGAGCTAATGTCTTCTCCCTTGATTCAGATAGTGTGAATAAATTTTATCGACTCCGGGGAAAATTCATTCAGTCCCTAATGAGTGTGATTCACAAGGTTCTAGACTAACTTTCGTGCATGTCAAGATCAATTTGTCTCCCAGAAAGTTTGGAAATTGGCCTTTTGATGCAAGGATGTTGGTGTCATGTGCTGATGGAGTCAATGGTGAAGTTGCAACTTCAAAGCGCGATCCTTGGAGGTGAGCTTTTGTAATGTCCTGAACACCAAACCTACCCATGCTGCTTCACGGTGTATATATCTGAATATGCTGGTGCAGATGTGTGGAGTTTCTTCAAGCCCTTTATCATGGTAGGAGTTCGCTATTCACCAAAAGTCATTTCATAGGAGTGAGCTCGTGCTGATACTGAGTTCGTAATATAGGCCAGCCACTATTTGCTCTCATAAATTGATTTTGATCGGCTTCTTTGTGTGAGCTTCAAGACATGATGCCCTTGATGGTACTTCAGAAACCTCCTTCCTGATGACAGGCTCCACTTGTTTGTAAATCTTCGATTTGGGGCTAATGTCATGATTTGAGATTTAAAGTGCTCTTCTATTTTGCTCATCTATTGGAAATTTATTTATTGGGTATCTACACTAATGTCTCTTTGTGCGATTACATGTTCCTCTGAGCTTTTGGGTTTTGATTTGGCTGCTCTGGTTAATCTGCTGCAGTCAAGGCAACATGGATGTTACTTCCTCTTTGGTAATTGCTGTTATCTCAAAGGGATTTTCTGTTTGCATTTTGTTGACTGGAAGTAAATACATATTTCAGTATTCCTTTACCAAAAGGGCTTTAAGTAGCGACACTGGCCTATATATATCAAAGAAGCAAAGCCTTTACGAAGGCCAAAACACTGTCTGCAATCACAATCAGAGGCTCGGGTGGCTTTCATTTGGGTTTTATCCTTCTATGTAAATCATTATCAATATTACCAACTTTTTGCTTATATTCGTAAAGGAATATAAGCAAAATTACAAGAAGTTTGTTACCTGTCGTAAATAAAGCAAAGATTAGGATATTTATTTTCTTACAAAAAAAGTACTTCGAACAAAATAGGTAAATTGTTTTTTTTAGGTAACCTGGGAAATTTGTAAGCGCCAGCACTTTTTGTATTGAACTCGAACGAATTTGATCTAGTTTAAACACACTAAAAAATTTAAATGTCATAGGCAAACTTAGATATTTAAACATGTTTTATAATTATAATATCTATTAAGTCAAAAACTCGTATACAAGCTATAGAATTCGATCTCAAACTACTCACAAATATGTTTTGTCAAAGAGTGGAAGTCAATTGTTATTAACTATTGAATTATTGCACCTGGCGGCAAATTATTGGTTCTGCTCGTCGAGAATGGAAAGCCTAAACAAGATTAGGGCCCGAGGCTCTTCAAATTTCAATCGAGATTGGGCGAAGGCCTTCTAGAGAACGAACGGTGCGTTTTGATCGACTGACCACGGCATATCAGTCTCTTGGGAGCTACTGATTGCTTCCTGAACATGGAGCTAGCCGCACTTCCTCGTCTTACGTACTCCCCCATCCAATCTCCGCTGCTGAAACCGGGGGTTGGGGTTTCTCAGAGACCTCTCGTGCCCTCTCTATCCTCGTTTCCTAAACGTTCAATTTTCTCACTAAACCGTGGTCAGCTCCTGAGAATGTCTCAGGACCCGCAGAGACCGATTTCCTGTGCCGTTTCGGTTGAAGAGAACGGCTCGACGATAACCGATACTCCAATCACCGCAGGTTAAGAATCTGATCATGATTTTGCTTCTCTGTTTTCGTTTTTTGTTTCAATATTTAGCCTTTTTGTTTTGGTCATCTACCAGGGGCTCGGTTTGGGGAGGTAAAAAGGGTTACGAAGGAGACCAATGTGTCGGTGAAAATAAACGTGGACGGTACAGGGGTTGCTGAGAATAGTACTGGGATTCCTTTTCTTGATCACATGTTGGATGTTAGTAATTTCAACTTAGAACCTTCCTTTGATTTTGTTGATTTCTCAATTTTGTCTTGTTTTTGTAATCTGGGCTTTGCTGTTCGTAGTTGCAGACGCCAGCTTGAGTTTCTTTTTCAGGTTTTTTGACTTCCTTATTTATGGATGTTTCTTGTTTAGCCCTTCAAAAAAGGCTTTCTTGATGGTTTAGAGGAAAAAAAAATAAAGCAAATTTTCCTTAGCAGTTTCTGAGTTTTGGGAAAAGAGTTTTATTTTCTTCCGAGTCCACCTTTAGCTCGCTCAACTGGTATGGCATATGCGAACTACTGGGTTAAATGAAAACACACTTTTAAGATTAGTTGAAATTTTTCATCTGTTGTTTTGATTTTTATTGTATTCATTCCGATGTTAACTGTCCTGCGTTTCACTGTGTTGACTCGTTTCATATCAGCAACTTGCTTCGCATGGGCTGTTTGATGTGCATGTGAAGGCTACTGGGGACATCCACATTGATGATCATCACACTAATGAAGATGTTGCTCTTGCCATTGGAACGGTAATGAAAAATAAGTAGATAACTTTTGTCGTTTTTTTACCATCTCATGGAGCCAATTATTTATTTTCCTCAACCTACCAATTAAATAAAGTGTCTACGTACTGAGCATTCAAATAGGTCTATTTGTTTCTTAATGTGAGTGATCTGACCGTGTTAATTCCAGCCTCATGTGTTTATGAATTAGTTTTCGTTGTATATTTATATTGACCGGAACATGTTGTATAAATGGATACCGAAAGGCTGTTGCTTCAACATCTTCAATATTTGTGGATATGATACATTAATAAGTTTGTTTTTCTTGGTCTGCAGGCTTTCTTGCAGGCACTTGGTGATAGGAAAGGAATAAATCGGTTTGGTGACTTCTCTGCTCCTCTTGATGAAGCATTAGTACATGTTTCGCTGGTAGGTTCAACCTGATTGTTTCATAGAAAAAATCACTCAAGTTTTAAGTGGTAATTGGCAAAGTATTGAGTGATGTTAAAATTAAGCTTTGTATTTGCTTCTGATGGAAATCACTACCATGACTGACTATTGTGATATCCTATCAGGTAACCTTTGAGAAAACTACGTGATCATATCATGTTTTGAGATTCTTAAATTATACGCTAGAGGAATGTGCAATGGGAACCTAGCGACTTTGCAGGTTTTATCTACACTACCCAATTTTTGAGGTATTAGGGAAAAAAATAAATAAAAAGTGAAAGGGGATAGAAGATTGCTTTTAGGACTCAGCTTTCTGATGGTTATCTACATTTCCATGTGTGAGATGAATTTATGGGAGAGCCCTGGATCCTGAAAGCTGAGGCTTAGGGGGGTTGAGCCTGTAATGCTGTTTCCTGCTCATGATTGGGCTTGTACACCAGATTTTTGTATTAACTGAAGTCAAGTGTTCAACGTCCGATCTAGCTCTGTTTATTTGCATTCAGTTGATAATTGATGTCGTTGCTTACTCTTAGGACATTGTTTGTCCAGGATTTATCGGGCCGACCACACTTAAGTTTTGATCTGCAAATACCTACTCAGAGAGTTGGAACATATGACACACAGGTAGGACTATCATTGTTTACTTCTACATCAGGGATTTTGATGTCTACATTTGTTAGTAATCTCTTGAGCTGTGCTGGGACTCCTGCAGTGATAATGATATAATGTGAGAGAGTGTGCGCCTATTGAAATTTTCTATGTGCTTTCATTTTTGCTTCTCTTCTTGAACTACTTGAGGAGATAAGTTGTTTGAACTCTTTTACTTGTAGTTGGTGGAGCACTTTTTCCAGTCATTAGTGAATACTTCTGGCATGACGCTTCACATCCGCCAGGTAATAAGACTTGGAGCTTCTTAACTTGGTCATATTCACTGTTAAACCATTAAACTCTTCTTCATTGTTTAGATTCTTTGAAACCCAAAAAAAAAAAATTGTTTGCTGAAATCAATGCCGACTGTGTGTATATATTCACCGCTATCTTCTCATGCAATTGATGTGTAATATGATTTTGTGGATTCCCGCGCACTTTTATCCAATTCCAATGTTGCTTTTGAGATGATTTTTTGTTTTATGGTAAACTGAAAACACTCCGATCTTTAAGAATGAAAAATATGAAAGAGATGGAAAAATAGTAAAGGACAGCCAAAGTACAGAGGAAGTATATAGAGGAGCTTCACCCAAAAACCCAAGAAGGAAAAAAAATATAAATAAAGAAATAATTGATAGAATGAGAAAAACAAGTAATATAAATCAAAGAAGCAAAGGTCAAAACATCTAAGAAGAAAAGTAAGCAATAATTATATTCATCCTTTGGTTGGCACAGGGTTTGAAATTTTAACAGAATATGTGATTTTGCTTGACAACAGCTTGCTGGCAAAAATTCTCACCATATTATTGAAGCAACCTTCAAAGCTTTTGCAAGAGCTCTTCGACAAGCAACAGAATATGACCCACGTCGCCAAGGGACTGTTCCAAGGTCTGTTGCTATCCTGTTTAATTAAAATTTACATAATCATCCGTTTATTGAAGCAAGAGAGACTTGATCCTCCAACTTCTTTATGGGGCAGTTACTAGTTGGATGTTTAATGTATTATTGTGAAGCTAATATTTTGATCAGAAAAAATTAAAAAAAGAAATAGGTATGGCATCTAAACTCTGCATCTAAGTACTTCTTGCCTTTGGTTTGCAGTTCAAAGGGTGTACTGTCACGTTCTTGATTCCTAATTATCAGCATGTTAAAGATGGATAATGTTGGCCTTAAGGTGGTAATGTAAAACCCTAGACTCATTTTCCTCGAGGATGCTTCTGGGAGAATCAGGTTGATGATCCTGCAGATATTGCATTGTTGATCATCCGTTGAAGATGCCAAGTCCATACAGAGCGCTCTACAGACCTGAGTGTTACTGCTCGAGCAATGGGTCTCCTGCACATCAAAATTACTAGAGGGCAAAATGTTGCTCGTCTATGTATGCCTAGAAGTTTATCTAACAAAAATTAACTGATCCACATTGTTAATTTTTGGTGCTCCTATTGTTATCTATTTGTTGTTCAGAACTGTCAGCCACTGAACTCCTTGCAGATTTATCAATGTACATTTTAGTTAGGATGGCTTTGCGTGGTGTTCGGGGTGTAAATACACCCAAAATTTCTATCCCTCATTAAAAAAATTATAAAATAACTTCTCTTTTTCTTTAAATTTATTCTTTTTTTATTTATTATTTATTTTCTCTCTCTTCACTTTTTCATCAAATTCCATAAAATATCTTTACTTTTTCACAAACCCCAAAACTCTCAAAATTTCTAACCCTCAAATTTTTTACTCCCGAACGCCCCCAAGGTGTTACCGTTTTGTTAATTTGTACATAGAATTTGAGATGCGTCCATTTTTTTTCCAGTATACCTGAACGACCTTTGCATGTTCTTGACTGCTTCAATGGAGCATTTTGAGAATAAACAAGATTGCAAACGACTTCCAGACAGGCAGCATATAGGAGTAACATCAAGGGCCCCAGCAATACCAAATGGCATAATTTTGATCCAACAATGGATAAATACATAAACGGGTAGCATTCTGGATCCCATTAGAAGAATGCCGGTTAAGCTTTGATTCAATAGATACACATCTTGCGACAAAATGCTCAGTTACAAAAACCCTTCAGCTGTGTCCAGGTCATTCAGTATCTCTGACTTGACCTCTTCTGGCAGTGGGGCAGATGGACCTGCCTTCGAGTAGAAGCTGGCCAATGATCTAATAGCTCTCTCTAGCTCGACATATGATTCCTACAAGTCAAGCCACAACATTGCAAACTAATTAGCAATCATCCAACAGAGAGATAAAAGATCCTTCGGCCTTTCCAGTTTTCCAGAAATACCTCTTGAGCCACAGTCTGTTGTCCTCTCCAACTGCTCAAATACTCTCGAATCGACTCCTTTGCTGCATCTGCAGTACGTCTAAACTTGGCAATGTCGTTGGGGTCTTCCTTCAAGGACTCCCGCAGTGTCTTCACTACCTCTCTTGCTGACTTCAAGTAAGCCTTTGGCAACACTTTACCGGACTTGGTCTTCTCGTTGGGATCAAGCAATGATTTGATCGCCCCAACTACTCCAGTATCGTCTTCCTCTTGGCCTTTTGACTTATCTTCAGCCCAAACAACCGACGGTGTTAAGCCATAGTTGAAGGCCAGTGTGGTAACGAATAAAGCACCAGTGCACACTATAGTATGTCGGCGACTTGATGGAGCTGCTTGAGAGGATGATGCAATGCGACACCTTGATTCCAGTTTGTCTGTTGTATAGAGGTAAACAGGTGACAACAAAGGACGCAGAATGATGCTATGAATCACCATATCTGATGCAATGTTATGAGGCAGCAGTACACACACTGGCATTGCATGAACTAAGAGACAACATAGAAAGGATGTCCATATGCAATGAATGTTTACAGTTTCTCAGGAAAAAAAAAAAGTAACTGGTGCAGGAAATATTGTAAGAGACGGAAGCTGGACTCATCCTCTACAACAGATGTACTCAGACTTGTGACAAACAAGGAATCCACATGGGTTTTTCACTAACCATTAAGAACTAGAAAGAACAAAACCGAACAACCTCTCAACTTTCACCTCGAGTAGTCGTCAAATCTGGAGGAATGACTGCAGTTCATCCATGCCACTAACCACAACAATTGACGGAAAATTAAGAGGCAATACCGCTTGTTTGTCACTTACTCTCTTTGTCAGGTTTTAAGATATTCTCCATTTTGGAGCTTATAATGGAGCAAGTCTTCGCTGCGAGAAAAGCTTCCATCTTTATCTATAAAAAGCAACCAAGCTGAGTGTAGCAGCAATTGCTTGAACCATATGCTACCCCATGCTTAGAGCAATTCCATCTTCACCAACATCTACATGATTCATGCAATCCTTCCCATCAATTTAAGTTTCAGACCATAGAATAACGAAATCAGCACCCAAATTACCTCATAGAAATGGTTTCACAGAGCCGAATTATGTAGACAAATTTAGAGAAATATATTCATATGCGTTTATATAAATTGACAACAAAAAGCAAGAAATATGTCTGTCATTTCGGGAAAAGACTATACCTGATATGCCTGTGCTTTACAACAAGGCCTGCCTTATATCCGCGCCTCTGCTTCTCTTCCGAATGGTTTCCGTTTTTCTGGCGTGAAGGTTTTATCCAGAGGCAACCGCGAAGTGATTTCGGGAAAAGAGAGGGGTACAATAGTAATTCGAGATTCATAACAATTTCAGAAAGACCTCTTGAATTTTCATGCATATCTGTAGACTGTAGCGGGCCGCGGCCCAGGTCCAACACGGTGAGATACTACCAATGTGGCAACATCGAAAGATCTAACGGCTACGAGGCACCCTTTTAGTCTCGCGTGCAAAATAGGAAGTAACACGTACGAACATCTGCAGCATAGCATATAATCGCCCTCTAGGGTTTTGTGGCCTTCGTATCTCCTTAAAATCCATCTTCTCAGTCCGAAGCCTCTCTCTTCCGTTTTCTCATTAAACTTTGTCCTGCAGAGAGAGAGAGAGAGAGAGAGAGCAGAAAAAACCCTAGCCATGGTGAGCTCCGCTCCATTCTTTCGATTCCGTTGGCACAGTCTTTTTTCTTTTGTTGTTTTGGATATTGATTTTGTTCTTAATCTGGAATATGGGTCTTTGCAGTCTTTGGTAGCGAACGAGGAGTTCCAGCACATTCTCCGTGTGCTAAATACAAACGTGGATGGGAAGCAGAACATAATGTTCGCCCTCACCTCCATCAAAGGTATCGGTCGCCGTTTTGCCAACATTGTCTGCAAGAAAGCGGACGTAGACATGACCAAACGGTACCCTTTTCTGAAATTTTCTTCTTACAATTATGTCTACCGTATTCTGTTTATTTTCTGGCTTTTGTGAATATCTGTTCAACTTTGGGTTTTGATGGGCTTAGCAAGAGTTTAAGCATAATTCGGCAGTTGACTATAGATTCATGGGCATAGTTTTATGGGATCTTGGCGTTGGATGAATCTAATTTTTTATGCCTATTTTATTCTGTTGTATTAAAGATGTGAAAAACGCTGCTTAAAGGATTTGGATTCTGTTAGGTCTTGATCTTACAGAGAGAAGAGTTCCTCGATTATGATTGTCACTGACATTTAGTTCTCTCGCTTTTATGTGCTTGCATGTCTTAATGGTCATTTCTAGTCTTATTCAGACATTTCATAGACCCGTTCTTTGTACAAACTCTAGTCCCGTTGCACTTGAAATCCCTTGATGCCTTTATTGCTTTCACTTTTGTCATGTGTGATTTTAAAAGATGCAACTGTGTTTTGGAACTTTCTTTATTGGTAAACCCTTAATGGCTTGTGGGGTAAGTGGAGAGTTAATGCGGTGTTTGATGCATTTAGCTCTCTACTTCTTAATTGTGTTTCATTCTCTCAAAACTTAGTAAAACTGGGTATTATTGGTAACTGCAGTGCTGGTGAGTTGACAGCAGCTGAGCTTGATAACCTGATGGTGATTGTGGCAAACCCTCGCCAATTCAAGATCCCTGACTGGTTTCTGAACAGAAAGAAGGATTATAAGGATGGTAAATATTCCCAGGTTGTCTCCAATGCTTTGGACATGAAGCTCAGGGATGATCTTGAGCGTTTAAAGAAGATCAGGTATACCTACATTTATTGTCCTTTGTCCATTTCATAACTTTTGTCTTCTTCTTTTGAGATTTTCTTCCAGAAAATGGTGAGATTATTAGTTCATTAGTAAGGTTGAGTGCATTTCAAGAGTCCCAGATACATTAATTGAAGGCTCGGTTGCCTAAATATATATATGTAATGAGATACCGGAATCAATTCAAATAATTTTTATGTGCAGATACTGATTTTGTTTAAAATTTTTACTTAACAGGTTGGCTTATGAGTTTTTGTGATTTGCTAAAGGGGTTTTACTCCATTTTACATGTTGACACTTGTTTTCTCCATGTATCAAATCGTTATGGCAAAATCACAAGTTGAATGGATGAGTTATAAGATTTTAAACTTCATTATGTGATAATGCTCAGCTGCTAAACCTTTTTCTTCTCCCATCACTTCCTTGAAAAAAGCGACTTATTCTGATTGTTTGAAAGTGTTTGGTCTCAGTGAGGTGTGCATGACATTAAATACATAGACAGTTTTGACATTATGTAACTCTGCCTGCCATTGAGCCTGTATGATTGGATGTAGTTGAAGTGGCTGGCTGGCATCAGCTTTTAGGTGGGATTTCAAATAGAAGGAAAATATGGTGAAGTATTTTGTTGTATATGGCAGTTGCACGAGCACTTTCATATGAATTAGTTTGGGAAAATTACAGTTTGCACCCCTGAACTATTGAACTCGATGCATTGCCACCTAAACTAATAATTTCCTCCCCCGCTTTTTAAAATCTAGGAAAAATAGGACAATTGTCGCAATCTTAACCTCCAAAATGTAATATGGGCTCCTCGTTTAAATCTATGAAAAATATGACACTTGTCACAATCTCTAGGGTCAAAATGTAACATGGGTGGAAAGTGTAAATCTATTGCTAGTTTAGGGTGCAATGCGTCGAGTTCTGTAAGTTGGGGTATAAATTGCTAGAGAGTGCAAAACGTATGATCTCCATTAATTTGTGAAATTCACCCATAACGACTGTCTAGGGTCTTATTGGTTAATGATGAGTTTTGCTTTAGTCCTCACCCTACCCCAAAGAAAATATCAATAAAAAAGAAGCAGATCCGTTGGAACTCTGCAATACTTGACTGAAATTGGGACTTGTTTGCATTAAGTCATCTAAAGATACATATATCTTGTCATAAGTATTGCTTTCTGAGTAGTATTATAATAATTTTTGTTCTTGATGTGTAGGAACCACCGCGGTCTGCGACACTACTGGGGTCTTCGAGTTCGTGGACAGCACACAAAGACTACTGGCCGTCGTGGGAAGACTGTTGGTGTCTCAAAGAAGCGTTGAGTTTGTTTCTCCCATTCTGGCCCATTCTGGGCTATCAGTTCTTGTCGCGGATTCTATTTTTGCCTTCAAAAATATGTTTGGTTTATGTTTGTAGTTTTTTGGGTGGATTTTATGCGTTGTTATTAGATATCTTTCTTTACCTGTCTCTGGACTTCTAGCTCTCGAGAGATTTTATTCGATTACATTATTCATCAATGTAGTAGTTGGAGGTCACGATAAGATCTTGCCTTTCAATTTAGTTACTTTTTCGCTTACAATTGTCAATTGATTAATTGCTGGTAATTGTTTCTCAAGTGGTGTTGCTGGTACTTAAGGTGCTATGGGCACTGAAGTTGGCCAAGAAGGGATTATAAGAGGAGTGCCACTGCTGGGAAGTTAAAAATGTTTTTGTCCCAACTGTTACTACCAAACTCGAAGGGCCGTTGGAAACTTGGGACAAGGTTTGGGAGTTGTTCCCCAGGCTGTGCTTTAGTGTAAACATTTGTGTTGTTTCCCACGAAGAAGATTGAAATATATGTTTGAATTAGAAAATATGTTTTTATTTCAAAAAAAAGTTTTTAAGATCATTAAACAAAATATAGCCGCTTTTCTTGTTTTATTTTGTTTTATTCTACTGGATAGTTTTGGTATCAGAAGATAAGCCCCTGTCCAATATATATATATATTTTTCAAGAAATTTCGACATCTTAGATTTTAAAAATGTTTAATTTTAATGTGAATTAATTTTCTATATTTATTATAATAATAGAAAAAAATAATTTAATAGAGAAGAAAGATTATTTTATAATTATCTTATTAAGTGAAAATTTTTACACGTAAACAGCGTCTTTGCAAGTTTGCATGACTTTAGGAAAGTGGAACACAACCAGAAACCGCTATTTAGGACGAAGAACAGAAACCGCTATTTAGGACGAAGAACACGATCCAAGATGTGATTTACATTAATGCAAGTGGATAATGGAATTTATTCTTCACGCCCCCGCGTCAGCCTCCAAATAGCGTAACGCGCGTCCGAGCATTTCCTCTCACTTTCCATCCGAAGACGACGACTTTATGCTTAAGATTACTGTCTTTCATTCTATTCCTTTGCAGAACTGAACCCTGGTACTTTCCTTCAAGCCGGGAAGAGAAAAAATACCCACACGCGCCTTCTAAAATGGCCGGTGGTAACCATAACAAAAGCGCATCCCATAAGCCCTCTTCATCGTCAGCCTCCGCCTCTCACCGTAAATCCCGATGGGAATCCAACAACCTGCCTTCCGACTTGACCAACAAATCCGGCGACTCGAAGCATCATAAACCATCGTCCAATCCCTCTCCGAAACCTGGCCCTACCCCGAGCCCCGCCAATCAGAAAAACCCGACGGACACCATCCTCCATTCTGGCCATGGCCCCATCCGCTCTCCGGGAGCTCCGTTCCCGTTCACGGACCCCGCCGCTCTGGGCCCACCGCCTCCGCCGGCCTATGGCTTCCACATGCTCGAGCGGCGGACTATCGTTCTTGCCGACGGTACTGTCCGGTCCTACTTCTCTCTCCCGTCAGATTACCAAGACTTCCCTCCGCCGCGGCCCGTGGATCCCACAGGAAGGTTTCTTGCGATGGGCGCCGGGCCTGGGCCCGGGCCCGAGCTGGGAGGGTTCGATAAGCGGTTCCCACCGCCGGTGAGCCCCGGAGGGTTTAATAGGCATCAGGATTACTGGAACTCGTTAGGACTCGATGGGCGTGGGGCTGCTGAGGGGATGAAGAGGAAGTACAGCGAGGACGACGAGAAGGATGAGTTCACGAAGCAAAGGCAGCAATTCCAGCATTATGGGAACCCAAACGGGTTTCCGGTGGGTCCTAGTGGTGAACGGAGCGAGTTTTTTCCAGGAACCAGTGGGCCATTTGGCCGGGGCGATGAGTACAGGGCCTCGAAGTACATGAGGGTTGGTGGGGGTGACAATGTGGGTCTTAAGCACCTTGAAGTTGATCAGAACGCATTGAAGAAAGCGTTTCTTCACTGTGTGAAGATGGTCAATGAGAATGCAAGTCAAAGGAAGAACTACTTGGAGGATGGAAAGCATGGACGGCTCCAATGCATTGCTTGTGGCAGGTTGGCTTAAATTGAGCTTGATTTGCTTTCTGCCTTCTCTTTTATTTCTCTTTAATTTGCTAATTGGCGTGAAAATATTGTTGTCATATGGATAGGTTTTAGGTGAAACAACATGAGATGGAATTGGTCTAAGATTTCGTATTGTTCTTGTGATTTTAGTCCTTTATAATGCAGTAAGTTTTGAGTCTCTGTGACGTGATACGTTATGCTAGGGTTCATTATACCACCTATCAATATGAGGTATTTCCGAATGGTAGATGATGAGAGTTTATGGGATAACTCAGGGTTTGAACACCCTCTCACCCCAGAGAGTAATGTGGGTGTTGGGGGGTTGCTGTGGAAGTTGGGATGACTATTATCTGATTTTGTTTGCGTGTTTGCTTCTGTTTTTATTAGTTATTACTATTTATTCTACTTTTGGTATTTCGTACCCTGAAGTGAATTGTCATGTAAGTTAACTGAACCGATTGGGAGGAGATTTAAAATAGGTGTAGGTACCGTGATTGTTTCTTCTTTTCGTATGTGCAGTTATTTAAAAACTACAAATGCTTAGATTGATTGAGAGACTATGTCCATGAATGAGTTGTTTGACTTGCAGTTAAACCAGTTTCAATGTGATATTGTTTGCTGGTGAGTTTGGCTACCGCCGTTACCTATAATGTTGTGTTAAAAAGTGGGCTTTGGGAGAACTCACTCGACATGTATTTAATTGCATAGTCTAGTTCTTCACCTTGGATGTTTGAAATTGATATACCCATAGCTTCCTCATGCACCTCGTGGGTATTGTGGGAAGGTGCTTCTCTTGAATGCTTAAGAGTCGGTTGGTCATGGAGGAATGAATTATTGCTTATAGATGAAAGATAGGCTTGTTAAGAAAGTCTTTAGTTGTTTGCACATGCACCTCGTGGGTATTGTGGGAAGGTGCTTCTCATTAATCCTTAAAGAGTTGGTTGGTCATGGAGGAATGTTTATTGCTTATATATGAAAGATAGGCTTGTTAAGGAAGCCTTTAGTTTCATATGGGTTATTTCCCAAAGAACAACTTTGTCAAGGTCTTGTAGACCTCATTGCTTGCATTTCCTACTATAACTTTCTAATTCTTTTCCTCGTATGTTCTGAAATACTGTTTGCCCACTGAAAGGTAAATTTAGGTATATGTCACTCCTTGTTGGTTCAGTGCCTGGACAACACCTGGTTGTCAGGTCTCCGTAATTTGTAGTGCTCCTGCAAGGAAGTTTCTTGTCTCTTATATCTTTGTATGGGCTATGTATCCAATTGAGAGAGTTGTTGCATGTTCTATGCAAGATGCATTCATTCCATTTTTCTGCTGATGTTTATATTTCTGACGGTACCTTTAGTTGTTGGATAAGATAGACTTTCATTTCAGGGTTCAATGTATTCAAGGACCAATTAATCTGGGAGATCAGCTTCCATTCTGTGTGTTTATTTGAACTAGATCCGTACCAGTATTCTATGTCAAATAGTTACAATTGATGTAATGTAATGCAGACAAAGTGGACAGTAGTGCTTTGTTATCTGAAAGTCTTTTGAATTGACTGACCAGGAAGAAATATTAGTCCTGTAAAATCTAGTGTTGCTATAGTTAATGGTTTTGCTTCTTTTGTGCTTGGATATCGTCTAACTTGTATGATAAAAAGGATGACCAGATATTTGCATGTATATGCTTTCTCCAGTTTCTTTATGTTGGAGATGAGATCTTGCTATTCCAGCCTATTTTGAGATAGTTATAACCATATTGCATTGTAACTGCTTACGTAGTACTACATAGTTCTGGATCAGCATCTAGTTTGGATGATGCATTGGCTAGCTGCTTCAGTGGGTATATCCCAGCCACATTTCTCTATTAGAAAGGTGGGTGGTGGGTGAATATAATCATGATAGCTATTAGTTGGAAAGACTAAGGCATTAGATATGCCTGCACTTCTGGTTACACTGGAAATGTTAGCAAGGTCATGTCTTTACTCCCTTCTCTTTTTTGGTTGCTTGGATTTGCTAGGGAGTAACATTTCTGCCTTGGCGTACTACTTGCCCGAGGATTACAACCTAAGTTTTAGGGCTTTGATCTGATGATGTGTTGGAGAAAGTTTGAATCTCCATATGGTTGTGATAAGGGTCTGTTTTACAGTTCAAGTCATCAGTTTTTACTACAAAGTTGATACTGTCTGCCAGCTGTTGTTGTCTTGGCACCATTTCTTGTACGGAATATGACTCTTTGAAATGTTAGCTGGCCTGATTATTCTGGAACGTGTGATGTGGGATACATATGGAAAGAGGCCTTTTGCTGTCAAATTTGGTGCTTTAGTAAGATCGGTGTCGGTTGGGATATCTTATTTTTTATACTTAGATCATTAGTGTCTTATTGTTTTGTATTGTATGCTTGATATTGAAGAATGTGTCTGTGTTTAAATATTGTGGTTCTAATCTCAGGGTTTTAATCACTCGGTGTGCCATTATCTTGTTTTCCAATGCTTTTCTACACATTGGAGCCATATTGTCTTGATAGGAACATCCCCTACTTTGATTTTAGATTTTCGTTTGCATCACGTGACGTAGTTTATGGAATGATACTGTCTCTTGGAGGATACATTTTCTGTCCGTTCTGATTTTGAATTAGTTTCCAAGCCGCATAGTTGCTAATGTTTTTGGTTGGCTTAGAATTTCAGAGTTGCGTTTGTGTCTGCTTATCTTGTTTCTCAATCTAACAGATATATGGGTTGCTGTTGCTATTTTGTGTTACTGGCCATCCACACTTGGTGGATGCTCTTTGTAGTCAGTTTTCTGACAGGGGTAATCGTAGCAAGGTCACTGCTGACTGATATTTCTGTGTTGTTTTCTGTTTGGAATATATTCTAAGATGTGTGAAGCACTCTATTTCAATGGTTGGCCTTCATGCTTTTAATGGTAGTGGGCATTATGCATAATTGTGCTGTTACACACACCCACACATACACTGTGTTGCAAATGCAGAATATCTATGGATATGATGGCTGAGCGCAATCACTTAGTTAACTCTTCTTGCAGGTAGCTTTTGGTTCCTTAGGTTTTGACTCAATGTTGTGATATTGTTTGAGTCAAATGAGCGAGAGGTCTGTTCAACTCTGCCTGGTGGCTTTTATTCTTCTTTGTTTGTCTGTGCCATTGTGGGTTGTCTATTTGTGAGATAGGAGAGATTGAACTATTAGGTGACCTAGAAACGGCAGATCTAAGTATGCGCTTCATTGTGTATCTGTGAAGCATAAGGTGTATATAATAATTTGTGAACGGTCAAGCTGTCTTAATTTCAGAAAAGAAAGTAGTTCTTGTGCTTTTATGTTGACTTGGAGAGTTTCTGATTGCTGTCTATGTTTGGCTGCTTGCTTACAGTAACATAGGTCCAATTACCCTGGTGCCTTCTTCATCTTCCGAAGTTTTTTGCTATCAAATTCATACGGTGCCCAAACATTTCCAATTGGAACGATCATTCTAACTTCAAACTGTGAGAGTATCTTGATAGATACTGCATCTTCATTAAAGAGGGAAAAAATCATGCTGGTGTATTCATTAGTTTAGTTGGCGATGGTTAAGGCGCATAGATTTGTCACATCTGTATATGTCGCATTTACTCAGGCCCTGGTAACTTATGGATGATGATGGTGTTTTATTTATTATCTATATATTGAAATGGAGGCAGCGAGCTGTGAATAAGAAAATTGATATGGGTTAAGTTCAAAGTTATATAGGTGCGCACACTTTTCTTGAGAGTCATGGCCAATGGTTCCAAGCTTGTAAGGTTGGTGAACCTTGATTTCACATTCTGTTAGGGGTGCATTTGGAGGTCCCTGGTGTTACATTTTCCTCTTCTGTTTTCTTTAATTGTGAGGCACAAACCTATCGCATCAGGTGAGAGTCATTGCAGAATGGCTTCACCTTGAAATGCACATCAGAATGCTTCATTTTTCTTTCCCTGTGTAGAAGTAAACTCAGTTGCAGTTATTTAGTGCGGTAATTGTTTTGTTCACAATGGAACAACTGATATCCATCCTTGTCACTTGGCTCAGTCTACGTTATGTTTAGTCATAGTATCTCACCTTTTTCTTTGTGCCTTGATTTTCCCCTTAAACCAGTGAATGCATTACCTTCATTCCCATTATAGTTCAATCTTGTAGGCGCATGCTGATATCTGAGAGGAAAACCTGAATTATATTCTTCAATGCCCTTGATATGCATAATTTCAGGTCTTCTAAAGATTTCCCAGACATGCATGGTCTCATAATGCACGCTTACAACTCAGATAATGCTGACTCGCGTGTGGATCACTTAGGCTTACACAAAGCTCTGTGTGTGTTAATGGGGTGGAACTACTCAAAGCCTCCTGATAACTCGAAGACATATCAATTTCTAGCTGCTGATGAAGCAGCAGCAAACTGGGATGATCTGATTATATGGCCACCTGTGGTGATCATTCATAATACAATTACAGGAAAGGGTAAAGATGGGCGCATGGAGGGTTTGGGAAACAAAGCAATGGATAATAAAATTAGAGGTATAATATGCCCTTCCATTTATTTGTTAGTTTTATTTTATTTGTAAAAAAATGTCCCTGCGAAAATATTGTCCTCTGGTCCTCTAGATCAGATGCATGCAAATGATTTATTTGTCAGCCACTCTCTGTAGTGACATGCTTTATGATGTATCAATCAGGAGTGCAAGTATTTTAAGACGAAGCTGCTTGCAAACCTCTCTAGATTAGATTTTACGATACCCTTCTGATGACAGATTGGTTCGATCTTGGCCTCTATAGAGCTAAATGACAACATAGGAGATGTGTATTTGACCCTAGGTAGCTACAATTAGCCTTCTTGAGTGTATATACATCTAGTTTCCTTTTCTAAGGCACTTTTTATAGATTTCTTCTTGGGAACATAACATCTGTGATCCTTTATTTGTGTCATCTCTTTAATACTCAAATCATTTGGGGTCATAGTCCATTTGTTGCTTTAAAATCCATTGCCTTAAAGTTGTTAATTACCAGGAGTCCGGTTTCTCCTGCTTTTCCCAGCCCCCACCCCCCTCCCCCCCCCAACCCACGGCCGCCCTCTCTCTCCCTCTTGGCCTTTGGGTGGGTGGGGAGGTGGGCTTGTGTTAGTTTATGATGTAAACACTTTCTTTCTTTGTTACTTGAGTTCCTTCCAATCTTTGATTTTATAGCATGGTGATTATAGAGGCACAGTTGAGTTGGTCACATATGGTATTGCTCATTGTGGGCCAAGAGTAATACTACTAGCATTATTGCGGATGTATTTTCTTTAGAGGTTCCCTTGAGATATAGTCATAAATTGTATCTTTGGCAAGACTAACAGGGGATGGGATAAATGAGAGCATATATTGGGAGTCAGCTTTGGGATGGGTTAATTTCTTGCATGTGCTGATGTACACTTTTGGCTGTGGCCTTCTTTTTATTTTAGCCTAGCCAGGATCTATTTACCTTTTCAGATTCTGAATCTTTGTTATGCTCGTGCTTAGCCATGTTCACTTGTTTGCATGGCTCCATTTTTTCCGGACCATGTGAGGGCTTCAACTTGGTTAGGCTGGGTGGTTGAAGGCAATTAGAAGCTCAATTCTAGGAATTAAACATTCATCTGTAGCCTAATGCCACTATTTTGTGTTTGTGTTGGTACAAAGAGTTGGCAATGCAGTGTTCAGGGAACGATGGATGCCCATTCAAGTTTCACACAATATTTTGAACCATATTTTTTTTCATTCCCTTTCTTTTTAGTGCGTTAATTTGCCTTCCTTTCTGTTGAAAATCAGCCTGTGGAAATGCATTTGTTTTATGAGGAGCTTTGGAGTACTGTATTAATCTATTGAAGGTTCATAGATTGGGGATCCTTGCTAAAGGAAGACTGATATAAGTACTTTTCAATGAATGATTTCTCTTAGTACTCTCTCATTAGTGAAAGTGGTTGAAAGTGCTGAATTAGGACTTGGTAGCAATCGTGTGGAGGTGTGATTTAGAAGAAGCAGGTGGGAGAGAATGGTTTGTTACTAAACTCTGCTGGTGTTAATGGAGGTGATGATTAGTAGACGTCTATGTCAATCCAAGCTTATTTGAGGCTGCAAATTAAAGCAGGTGGCCAGAGGCTGACTAGGATTTACTTTGAACATAATCTAAAGCTCAAGCAGGTACATGGTTGGGGTCTGAGCTTATTTCTTTTATTGAATATCAAGCCTCTAAATGATAGTCAAGGTTAAGATTGTTGTTGATAGTGTATTTGTTGTTATTTCCTTATTTGTCTGAGATTTGAAACATTTTTCTAAACCTTGCTTTTGAATATGGATGAAAGATGTACTTATCTCTGCAGGCAGTCGAGAAAGTGTTTAAGCTTTTTGCAATTGAATGGATCTGTTTTGTTCACATTGGATAGTCGCCACCATTTTCTCAACCCCCCTTTGCTCTACATCCATAGGAGACTTTAAGCTTGCCTATAGGGGAGGTTTTGCCCTAAACCCATTCAACTAATCTTCCTATAAAACTCATCAATGAAATCTGGGATCAATACTGCAATCACGAGTACATAAATGATATGATCTCATTAATTGCAATGTTCTAGAGGATGTGCTTGCTAGATCTACTCGATACCCCAACAAGATTACTACTATTAGAGCTGAAATTGATCTAGCTTATGCCCGCTCAATTTCTGACTATCAATGTAAGCTACCCTATGCTCATTACTGACATGCTACTTAGCCAAAAATGATTGCTGATATTTTTGTTGGGGCCTACATTGTGTTGCAGCGTGACCATGGAACACCCAGATATTGAGAACCCCAAAGGACTAGTCACTATTGTAGCTTATCATAATTGCTTATATAGCCCAGCTCGACCCAGTATATGTCTATTGTAGGACTCAGTGCATGTGTGCAGAGTGCCTCTCAATCCATACAATACAGTGTATGACATGCACATTGCTGTCGGGTCTGTACATTGCTGTCAGGTCTGTATATGGGCTGTGGTTCACTGCTCATGCCTACGCTTATTCGGTTTTCAACCCTGGGTTTTGTTA
Source organism: Morella rubra (assembly GCA_003952965.2). NCBI lineage: Eukaryota > Viridiplantae > Streptophyta > Magnoliopsida > Fagales > Myricaceae > Morella > Morella rubra. Next base: position 30,271,691 of record CM025853.1, read on the forward strand.
AATGAATCTGCCTAGCCTGTCTGGTTTTTCACGTTGTGATTTTTGTTAGATGAATGTGCTTTTTCAGACATGAATTAAAATCACTGGTTTTAACTGGATTTGGACCAGCTTAACTTGACTTTTAAGCATGTAATGTTGCATGATGTGTTTCACTTCTACTTCTATTCTTTAACCAGAAAAAGAATTAAACTCATGCTTTCCATAATGTCTTGATCTGTTGCTGGATTTGGTAGATCCACCAACTTCACTCTCTCTGAGTGTTTCCATACTATCTACATTAGGTCATGCTTGGCTTTGATTGTTCAATTTGATTCATGTTGTTTATGGGGCATCTTGTGGCAGATAAGTTGGTTTCCTTCTTTCTTTTTCTTTTGGCACTTCAAACTGGAAGTTCTCCTGTTGTCGAGATTTCACTCCCAAGTGAAGTTCATCACTGTTAAAATATCCATACTTGTTCTGATGTTTAGAATTATTGCTGGCTTTTAAAATATCTAATGGCTTTCTGAGAAGCGAGAAAAGTTGAAGAGGTTTTGGAGACTAAACTTCTACCTGGAAAATGAATTGCTTCAGGGAAGTTGTAAACTGTGATACACAACTACCCTGGAAAGTTTTGAAGATGAGCTTTTATTTGGTAGAATTACTTGTTCTCTTTACAATTGTTGGTAAAGATAAAAAACCATATTAGATAACTACCTGAAGAAGTATGTGAACTTTTATCTATTCCATTGTCTTGAATGTTTTGGAATCTCATCAGAACATGACTTTTCTTCAACTGATATATTTATTTGTGGGTTGAAAAAGCTGAAATGGCGGTTCAAGCTCCCACATTAGAAGCTGGTTAATCCCATTGGATTTGGTTCTTTCAGGCGGAACGAACTACTGATCTCTAAATTCGTTTGTAATGATCGTGTCAATGAATGGATGGTTCCGCATGTCACATCTTGTTTGCCAGCAATCTGTTATAAAATAGTTAATGATCTATCCTTTGTGTTTTAGGGCCTTAATGCCCTCTAAGGTTTTACTGATTCCTTTGTGCCGCATAGCTCCTTGATTTGCATGTTTTACCCCTCTCCCTTAATCTATCCCATTTCATTGGGGAAGATTAAATTCTTCACCTGTAACTAAAATGTTTCCATCTTGCAATATCCTATGGTGGTAGCAATGTTTGAGCCTGTATCTAAAAGTTTTACTCTCTGTCAATTATGTTAGATATAATCTAGACATGACTTTTGCATGCACCATGTGAGTGCTTTTTGACATCTAGCCAATAGCCATCCAGTGAGAACTATTTTGCATGTGGAAGTACTATCTATAGATGCTTTTAGGGTGCATTGGGATTTCTTCTAGTGAGGATCTAAAACTGCTATGCCTGATCTGGAAACTGCCTCATAATCTCACCAATTGGTATTAAGTTAAAAACATGTTTCTCATAGAAGTTAGTTCAACTACCCTTGATTATCCTTAGGCAGTGTTGTGCACTCAACTTAAGAATCTTGTGCAAGTCTTTCTAACAGGTGCCCCCTCCCCCACTTCCTCCCCCCTTCTTCATGTTTCAGATCTTGGATTTGCGGGTGGCAAATCAAAGTCTGTGTATGGGAGAGATGGTCATCTGGGTACAACCCTGGTTAAGTTTTCGGGCGATCAACCAGGCCTCAAGGAGGCCATGCGGTTTGCAGAATTTTTTGAGAAAGAAAATCACGGACGCAAGGCTTGGGCTCGTGTACAGCCCTTGACATTTGGCAGGGATGACGAGAAGAACCCAAACCTTATGCGAGTTGATGAGAAGACGGGAGAGAAAATGAGGATCTTTTATGGTTATCTTGGAACTGCTTCCGATCTGGATAAAGTTGATGCTGACACAAGGAAGAAGGTTGTGATTGAGAGCCGGAGGGAATATCTGTCCAGGTAGATTCTTGGTTGAATGCAAGGTATTGGCGTGTATTCTACTTTTAATCTGATATAGTCAAAGAACAACCTGTCCTTAGGTCTGTTGTTCATTTGATAAGAGAACTTTAATGTAAAATGCCAACAGTTTTCTGATGTCATAAGTAATGCAGCCTCTGCAAAGGCCTGGTTCTTCTTGATAATGTAATGTCATTTCTCGGGTATTAGATGGTATTGTCTCCGGCTGCTGGTTATGTTCGAATGTACTCGTCAATGCTCCTGATTCTTGCTTATGATTCGGACCTGACTTCGATGTCGTCCTTTCCTCTGATGTGGCCGTATCTTGTCACAGAAAAATGAGAAAAAAGAGATATTCCTTCAGAAATGGCTGCAAAGCCGGTGGACCATTGCTTTTTTCGCCAGAGTTTCTTGATCCACTCGTTTGCTTCGTCACTTAGGGCCTGAAAGTGAAGACGATGCGGACAAAGTATTGGCTGAGAGGTTCTTAATCCTGGGGACTTTTCTAAGCTAAAGAAAGGGCTAGAATTATATACATGTTCTTCCGCACAAAAGTGGCGGACTACGAATCGTTGTGGGCCTAGAAACGTTATGCGATTCTTAATCAAAGCCCAGATTTTATAGGGACCCATTTCCAATTGATATCCTGTTTTGGGGGGGATCTTTTATTAGTTTGTTTTCTCAAAAATAATAAAGCTTTTAATATTGCCTTAAATTTCGGGAACCACAGATTAATCAAAAATGTCAAAAGAATCGGTTCTTATTTATATATATGTCTTGACTTGTTAAGAAGTCAAATCTCACGCTTTGAAAAATAAGAGGAAGATGTCAAATCCTACTTTAAAAGACATTTTTTTTTAGTTTGACAGGCATTGATTACATTCACTTCCACTTAACATGGCCCAAGCGTGGATCTAATTATCATATAAAAGTGGGCATCATAATAAATAAATATATTGTATTTTTTTTTTCTAAGTAAATATATTGTATTCATTTCCCTTCAACTTAATCAAATGCTTTAGAGCAGATATGGAACATGCATGAAATCACTGTCATCATTGCTTCTTAATTGGGTCCGAGGTCTGATATTCTGAGGTTTCCCAGTGGGGTAAAGTTGAAACTCGGCCTCTCAAGTACCAACTGGGCCGGCCTTGAAAGTCTAACTTGCCTAGAGCCCTGAATTCCACTGGGCCATGGGCTGGCCCAGTTTGACCCGTTTTAGAAAATCCCCCTCAGCCAATCAAAATGCGCCTCCAAGATTCTTCCGGGTACACAACAAGCCGAGATACACCCTATGCATTGATAAGGTGATGCGCATGCCTCCCTCTCCCTACACGCACTGTATAGATGTTCATATCTTAACCCGGCAGTGCCTTTACTTTATCTGTCTCCACCCATGTGGTGGTCAGTGGGCCTGGCCCACATTACGACACCTTGCCAACTTTCCCAGCTTTTCCTCACTCTCTCTCTCACAATCGCTCGCGCTCTCTCTCTCTCTCTCTATTAGCTTTTTCGATCTAACTTCGGTTTCCGCGAAAGTACTCGCCCTTGTCGTCCTTTTTCTGAGCCTCTCCCCTTGTCGTTCACTCCAACCAAACATGCCCTTATTCTACGTCACCAACCCCAATTCACTTTTCCATTCTTATCCTGCGCAACCTGACAGCTTCCGCCTTCCGTCCATTTTAGAGCGTCCTCGCGCTTTTTGCGTATGCCCATCCCTACGCACTCCCAGCGCATTTTAGAACCAGTTCTTGACCGACGCCAGACCACGTGTCTCTCCCTGATCCGTCCACGTCACGTCACCGTTTGTTCACTGCACACTAATCTTTATCTGGTGTACTTTTTTTTCTTCCTCTCTCTTTCATCCTTTCCGTTCTCGTCAGTTTTCGCTCTTAGGGTTTTCAATTTTCTTGTGCTGCTTCTTCTTCTGCTACTGAATTGCAGTGACAAACAGCAACAACCATGGGGTCTATCCCCGATCCCGGCGAGTTGACGGAGTTGACTCCGCCGAGCTTTGATGAGTTCCAGAGGCAAACCTCGCTGATGACGAGCTGCACACTCCTCTGGAAGGAACTCTCGGACCACTTCTCGTCTTTAGAGCAAAACCTCCTGCAGAAATCCGAGGCGCTTAGGAACAAAATACAAACCCTAGACAACCAAACCAAGGCCTCCCTCAGCGAGCTCGAGAAGCGCGAGTTTTCCATCCAAGGCAGCATCCAGATCGCCCTAGAGAAAGTCGAGTCAAGCAAAGTGACCGCGCTTGCGGCTCTCCAGAAAGCCTCCGATGACGAGGAAAACGGAGAGGTCGATAACGGCGAGGGTTTGTTGCTGACTCTGAAGTCTTTCTGCTTCAAAATGGATGCGCTGGGGTTTTGGAGGTTCGTTACTGGGAAAAAGAAGGAATTGGACGCTTTGAGAGCTCAAATGCCTCTGGCTTTGGCTGAGTGCATCGATCCACCTAGGTTCGTGCTCGAATCGATATCAGAGGTGTTTCCGGTGGACAAGAGGGTCGAAAAGAGCGAGAGAGTGAATGACTTGGGCTGGGCCTGCGTTCTAGTGCTGGAGTCGCTGATACCTGTGGTGGTCGATCCAGTGATTGGGAAGTCGAGGCTGCTGGTGACGCCGAGCGTAAAGGAACGCGCCAAGGAGATCGCTGATACTTGGAAGGCGAGCTTGGAGGAGCGCGGTGGGATTGAAAACGTGAAGACGCCGGACGTGCACACGTTCCTGCAGCATTTGGTGACGTTTGGTATTGTGAAGGAGGAGGATGTGGAGTTGTACAGGAAGCTTGTGGTTGGCTCTGCGTGGCGGAAGCAGATGCCAAAGCTCGCGGTTTCGCTTGGACTCGGGGATAAAATGCCTGGTATGCTATGTTGTTTCCTTCGTTTGTTTTATTACGTGTATTTCCATTCTCTGGGCTAGAAAACTATAAGCTAGCTGTTCTGGAGGTCCTTATTTCAATGTTTGTGAGACTAGTTTTCTTCTATTAGCAGTATGATCGCACATTCGAAAGAGTTGAATTTCAAGCTCTATACACTTTCAAGTACTGAAAAATTAGATCTTCAAAAGAAGGGAAAACGTTTTGGCTCTTTTTAGAACACTAGATAAACTTATCCGACAGCATATGATTAGGGATTGACTTTGCAAGCTAATCTGGGTTCTCCGTCCAGGGAGTAAGTAGCAGGATCCGTACGACGGGGACTATTTAGGTTTTGCTTGCGAAGTGAATCAGAGATATGGAGAACTTCCGAGTGAAAAAGATATTAATATGGTGTACCTCGTTAATGGTTGTATATTTTAGGTGGTTGATAAGGAAAGATGCAGTCTGTCCGTGGCAGAACATGAGCTTTTCAGTTCTCTATGACTTTTTCTAGACTAGGTCTGCGTGCACTCCTGCACATCTGCAATTGTCTCAGCTGCGTTAGCATGTGCATGTTATAGACCACGTATTCTTCAGTTTGTGAGCCGTGGGTTAGAGCCGCTTATGTTTTTTTTCAGCTGTGATCCCATATGTTGATGTAAGCGTGGATGCTGGGAGAATGTGCAGTCCTTAATGTGATTGATAACTTTGAATAAGATTCCCTTATAGGTAATATGATTTATCAGATTGGATGATTTCAATTTATTGCTTATTCCTTTCATTTAGAAAGATAGATATGTCTTGGGAGATGCCAGAATCACTTCAGGAGCTGATATTTTGATGGTTAGAGCCAAACTTGGCATTCAGGTATTTGGAGGGGCAGTTGTATCCCTGGTCCAATAGGAGTGAGTAGGGTCCTATCCTTTGAAGTATCTTTCAGGAACTGCATGATTGTTTTTTGGCTCTTGTGGCTGTATGTTAAAAGCATATCATATTAGGGACATTTATGTTCCTTGTCCTCGAGAGTATTTGCCTATATCTTTTTCCATGTCTTCCTTTGCTATTGTGGCATAGGATTTGCACATAGTGGTATCTAAGCTAGATGTTCCAAGTGCTCACTTGATGGTCTAAGACTGTCGTCTGCATTATGAAGGGAAATCGTATCCTGTGTCAGACAGCTTGGGGTTTGGACATGTCATTTTCTATGTTAATAAATGCATCACAAAACACTTAACTTTTATGTGTTTATTACATCATGGTGCCTTGTTGTTTGAAGAGGCAGTTGAAGAAGTTAACGGGTTGTCTTTCTCTTAATCTCAGCAGTATCAGCATGAATAGTTTCAGTTTTTAAGAAATTAAAGCAGGTGCAAAACAGTGACAAGTACTTGTGCTAAAAAATTTCCAAACTAACTGTAGGAGTCCTTCTACCTGTTTTGAGTTCTGTATTTTGGATCTCTGGTGAATTGATGAACATTTGAAGTATCGTGATGTTAACTTGTGGAATAGAAGAAGAACCTATTCTAATGAGTAAACAGAACCAGCGAGTAATATACTTTTATGATACTTGTTGATATAGGCTAGGTCTTTTTCTAGGTAATAGTGCTCATCATGAATCTCTGGACAGTCAAGTTGTCAATACTTTAAAGGTGTTGATATTTGCAGATATGATTGAAGAATTAATCAGCAGGGGACAGCAGCTTGATGCAGTGCATTTTACTTATGAAGTTGGCCTTGTGGACAAGTTCCGTCCTGTTCCTCTCCTGAAAGCATTTTTGAAGGATGCAAGGAAAGCTGCAGCTTCTATATTGGAGGATCCCAATAATCTTGGTCGAGCTGCGGTATTTCTTTTCTTTCTTTATATCCTCTCGAGTCTTCTATTCTGATAAATGTTAGGGGCTGAATTTCACAAAACCAAATTATTACTTTCTTTGTTAGTGTTTTGAGAAATAGCCCTGACCGTTGACAGTATCTTCTCCTCTGAAGCAAGTTCTCCTGTCAAATAAGTTTGGCTTTCTGGAGTCCAGTCATGGGTGAAATGCAATTTTCCACTTTATTCATACTTACATGGCTAAGATTCAGGGGAATATAATTAAAATGGTTTTGGACTCTTAAGACCCAACCATATTCAGTGGAGCGCAGGTTCCACTTTATTCATGGGTAAACATATTGAGGTTTTCGGTGAAGATAGAATTTGCACCCTGATGGTTCAGGGAGGGCGTACATCTGGGCTCTTTGAATGTCGTGTGTGCACGTGCATGTGTGATTTTATTGCCAAGAAGTATCAATAGATCAGTTAGGATGTGATTAACTGGAATGGTGTCTGCCTATTACTATGGCTCTCTGTAATCAATAGCGGTTGGTAATTTTATATGTTCTTTGTGGGTTGGGAAAACTAACTTTTAATACATTAGTCTTGCTCCACTGTGCTTGCAGCAACTAGCTGGACGCAAAGAGCAGTCAGCTCTCCGGGCTGTCATCAAGTGTATTGAAGAGTACAAGCTAGAGGCTGAGTTCCCCCCAGAAAATCTTAAGAAACGCCTTGAGCAGCTAGAGAAGTCCAAGACAGAGAAGAGAAAACCAGTTGCAGTCCCAGCCAACAAAAGAACGCGGGCCAACAATGGTGGTCCCATGCCTCCTGCCAAGGCTGGCCGTTTAACAAATGCTTACGTGTCTTCCTTCCCTGCAGCTCCTACAATGGTCAGGTCTCCCTCTCATGTGCAGTACCCTGCTGGCATCCCCTCATACCACTCCCCACCCACTATCTATGGCAGCAGAAGCCCACCAGCAAATCCTTATGCTTACTCACCGGAAGGAGCCCCTCCTCCCCTTCCTGGATCATACCCCGTTGCACCCATGACCTATCCTGCATACGGAGGCTATGGAAATGGCATTCCTCCAGCTTACCATGCTTACTACCGATAGACATGACTACCCTTTGAAGATGGTAACCACTGATATGATGACCCCAGTCGCATTTGCTTTCTTAATGGTTTGTCTGTAATCACTAACCGTTTAATGGTAGCGATGTATGTGTGTTAATCGTAACATTCTCCTGCTTCTTGCTCTGTCATGGTGAGAAGTTGTATTTCTAATGTTGATCAAACCTTAGTTCTAGGTGACTGGAAATTAATTAGGAGGGCCAGAAACAGCATCAAGAACTTGAGAAACTAGAAATGATGTTTGTTTAGTTGTAAAATGTGTTGTGCTGTTTGACCTTTTTCCCTTTCCCATGTACGGCTTCAAATTGAAACAAATGCCGTTTTTGGTAGATGGTGTTTGATTCAATTTGAGCCTCGTTTCTGCCTTATTTTGGAGACTAATGGGTGCGAGAAACTTGGCTCTAAGTCTGCTGGATCAGTCCGTGCGGGTCACTTTTGTTTGCTTCGTTTCTGATGCCTGTCGTATTTAAGTAGTCATGGGGGACATTTTGATATGGAGAGTAGGGTGAATAGGAAGTGAATATTACGAACCAAATCTCGCTTTGGTGATGTGGAGTTTCCGAGTCTGATGTCCAAGCTGTGGGTATGGCAGCGGGTGACGGGAAAGGAGGGGGCCGTTCAGAGCGCGTAGGAAATATCGGAGATAGAGAGAGTGATGAAAGGACTTGATGGAAGTAAATGGAGAAGAAATAACTCCCATCATGCAGAATATATTCTGCAATTTTATCCAAGTCTTCACTTGACCGAAACAATTTTCAGTTTTTTTTCCCCCTATTTTAAAGCCGCATCAAACGTCGAAACGTACAAAATGTTTCTAGAAATACTTTTTTATTAAAATAGTTTACATAAATACATTTCATATGATGTAACGCAGTTGTATGATACTAGATTTCGTTTTGTTTGAATTTAACAAAGTGTTTCGTTAATAATCACTTATTCTATTTGGAAATTGGTTGTGATTCAATTGATTTTCTAGTTTTAACAGGTTGTGATCTTATTTTACTTTTAATATATATTTAAGCTTATATGTTTTAAATGATTAAAATACGAGAACAATTGCTTTTTGAATGTTTATATATATTTATTATTATTATTATTATTACTTTTTAACTTTCGTATCCTAAATAAGCAGGCCATAATCTTTGGTAAAACATAAAAGGCTGAGTCGCTTACAACTAACTAATAAAAAAAAATGGGCTTAGAAAAGAAAATAATAAAAATAATGTAATCTTGGATTCTTTTGTGATTAGTAAAAAAGTTATGGGAGGATTTGTGAAAAAATTAAAATTTATAAAAAAATTATTAAAATTTGTAAAATATTATTAGAGTTTATGAAAAAATTGTCAGAGTATCTAAAATAGTAATTTCCTTTTTATGGCACCAAACAAAGAATTAAAATAAAAAGATGGTACATGAGTTTAATGTGCAAGCGAGCGAAAGGTTTCTGTGAAAGACGGCATTGGATGAAAGGCAGTGTCCTTATAAGCGGAAGTGCTGCAGAAATCAGAATTCTATTCCAAGATTTGACAAACACTCGAGTTCGAAGTTGTCAGTTTCACAGAAGAAATCATCGGGAGTGGAAATTGGTAAAACAAGTACTCGCCTACCAAGAAAGGGGCAATCGACAAAACAAGTACCGCCCGCCAGGTGGTTGATGCTTTGCTCCTCTGAACTTCCACTATTTCTAGCAGGTATACCTTTGATCATGAAGTTGAGTTTCTTGGGGAGAGGTTTCGTCCTTACATCCGTAGTGTCCCATGTACTTCCAAGGCGTTATAGGTTTTGCTCCAAATCCGCCCCAACTATTCTTGAAAAAGAGAATGAAGTAACCAGACATTCAGTACCGGGCTCTAATTATTCTAGTGGCCTTCATCTCTCACCATTTTTTTCCGACAATAAACCTCATACAGGTGGTTATGATATCGAGCTTGTGGATTATGACGCCTGGCAAGTTTCGTCGAGTTTGGCTCAAGCATGGCGAGAAATACACGGGGCATCGCCAGGAGCAAGGTGTGTTGTGGAGGAACTGGTTGATGAGATAGGAGATTCTAGTTCCCCACCCGTTGAGGGTGATTCTGACTTTGACGACATTGATAATATGAGAATTCGTGGCAATCTGTTCTACAAACTTGACCGGGATTCTAAGGAGTTTGAAGAGTACAGTTTTGATTTCCATGGGAGGAAATCTCCGAAGGGAAGGGATGATAAAAAAGAACGCAAAAAGGTGGACAAGAAGGACAACCCCAATCGCGATTTAGCATCTAGAGGTGAAAATCTCTCCAAGGTTTTCAACAACAAAAGTTCTACATCCCAGCTTGATGATACGGACACTCTTTATGTCGAGAAGAAGAAGCTGAGGACCCCTACTTTTAATCAGCTTACGGGTCCTTACCATGAACCCTTTTGCCTGGACATTTTCCTGTCCAAGGCTTCTGTTCGCGCCTGTGTTGTTCACCGGTTGACGAGTAAGGTTGTTGCAGTGGCACATTCCATTTCTAAGGATATGAAGTTTGACCTCGCATCAACTAGGAATGCCACTGCTTGTGTAGCTGTGGGGGCAGTTCTGGCTCAGAGAGCATTGGCTGATGATATTCATGATGTGGTTTTCACCCCAAGGAAAGGGGAGAGGTTGGAGGGGAAGCTTCAGATTGTGCTTCAGTCTATAATTGATAATGGCCTGAATGTGAAGGTGAAGCTTAAGCAAAGAAGACCCAGAAAAGCCAATCCCTCATCTGCGCCTTAGAAACGTGGTTGGTCAAATTGTTCTTCACAGCGAGTCTTGAATCTTAGGTTTTTATTTGGACCATGGCTCTGATTGCTTTTCGGTTTTCACTTGAGTCAAAAAGTCTGATCAGTGTGAAAATGTTCATGGTCCGGAGCTGGTATAGATTGATAGATTCGCTGCATGCTGTATTGGAGTAGTGGAAACACTTTCTACACCATTTAGGCTGCTACAAAACGAATATTTTGCTGGTGAGAGTTAAATTTACCAAGGAGAAGCTACTTCTTTCCTTTGTTACCCGGCAACACGATTCCAACGCCGGTCGTAAGATTCTGGCTGAGTTATATTCACCTCTCTATGCTCTGCTAATAAACATAATATGATCAGAGGAGTAGTGGAAACACTTTCTACACCATTTAGGTGCTACAAAACAAATATTTTGCTGGTGAGAGTTAAATTTACCAAGGAGAAGCTACTTCTTTCCTTAGTTACCCGGCAACACGATTCCAACACCGGTCATAAGATTCTGGCTGAGTTATGTTCACCTCTCTATGCTCTGCTACTAAACATAATATGATCAGAGGAGTTTGGCAGACGGTGGTCATATGATTCAGAAGCCTCGTGACTTATCTATGAGGGGCGTCACACCTGCAGTTTGATGATTTCGATTGACTTATATCATTTCTTGTACATGTGGATGTGTAGTAAATAAATTCAAATGAAATCTTATCATTGGCCATCACAGGTAGGGCTGTTCAGTGCACCGGCACCGCATCGCACCAGCACCGGGTTGCGGTACCCGGCTTCACCGGTGCCGGTTTAAAGTTTTGTAAAAAATCCGGTGCCATTCTCGGTTCCCGGGTTACCCGGCACCGGGTTCCCGGTACCGGGACACCGGGATGTTTTGTTTAAACCCCCCTCTCTTATAATTTTGTTCGCAGACCCTCCCCCCAGAAATATCCCGATTCCCCCCAGCCCCCTCTGCGTTTTGCCCATCTGCTCTCTCTCTCTCTCTCTCTCTCTCTCTCGCCGACCACCACGCCTACAGCTGCTGCGCCTCTCGTCGCCAACCACAGGTCCCCTCCTTCACGCGTTAAGCTCCCATTTCTTAGGCACCCTGGTGGCCGATACTCCATGTAAGCGAGAACAAGTTGAAAAAAAAAAAAAAACTTTAACGCTACTACTCTGTTTCGTTCCTGAGAATATCTGAAAAAAAATTTGCACCAGATTGCGCGTGCTTGTCAATGTCTGTTTCTCGTATACATTTCATCTTGTTGTTTGACTTGCGATTAGTGTTATGAAACTCTGGGAAACTGAACTAAGACTACTATTTGGCTTCGTTGGAAAATGATTATTCTCTTGAAGGCCATTCTGGCCGATATTCTTTTTGGTCGCCGGGGAAATGTTGGAAATGGAACGGAGAATTTAAGAGCCAAAGCTTTTGTATTTCGACTTAAAGCTCCATTCAGCTGGCCCTTAATCACAAATCCTAGGTTGATTAGTCTAACTTAGATGTTTGCTGAAAAGTAAGGTTTGACTTCCCTTGCCTTTTGTTTTCTGCGCAGCCAAATCAAACTGATTATTGTTCTATGTTTGACGATGATTCCAGGGATGATTTCTGAGAAAATGTAGGAAATGGAATCAACAAACAACATTAGCGTCTTAGAACTCTATTTTTTAGAATATATTTAGTTTTTGTCCTTTTCTTTCTTTTCATTTGTCCAATTCAAATGGAAAGAAACAACATTAGCATCTTAGACTTTTGGTTTAAATAAGTTGAGATTTGTGTAAGGTTTTCTTTCACGGGTTAAGAGGAGGGATTCAAGCTGATAGGAAATTGGTAGCTAAGAAGGTACACGAAAAGAAAAGAATAGAAAAAATATATGAGCCTCAAAAGATAATTACACAGAACATACTTCAACTGTCTGGCTCCATTGAACTGTAGTTTTCACTAATATGTTCTCTTTTATTTTTCATTCTGTCAGTTGTTGAATGTCAAAGTGGAAAACTGTTTTCTCTGTTCGGTAGTAATATTGTGCCTGTTTTCAGCTTTGGGCATTTTCTTTTTCTAAGCAGGTTTTGGTATTTTGCTTGAAAAAGAGAACGTTGGGAACTTCATTTTTTGAATCTTCGAATGCCATGCACTAACCTTATTACAACTTTTTGGTGTGGTTGAAAAGAGATTTCATTTTGTTTGTTATTTTCACTTTCCATCAGATATCAAACAGGCAGCCACTCTGTTTTGAGGATTTTGCTCTCTTAAATTGCGATTGCTGATTGAATTTCCTTTCCTTTTGTCTTGTTTTGTACGCAGATTGTTACTTTGCAGCATTGTGGTAAGCATTGTAATCCCTGTTGCATTCATGCTTTACTCTGACTCTTATTGTTAATTTTGTGCTCCACATGATTGTTGGTTATTGCTATGCTGTCAATAATATGATATATAGTTGATTTTGTTCTCTTATAAATGGCCCAATATGAATGTAGGATAACCGGAAACCGCCACCGCTAAGGGCCAATTTTTGCCCTTAACGGTGTAGGTGTAGGTGGTAATTATTTAAAAACCAGCCTATCCGGTGTAGGTGCCAGTTTTGGCCAAAACCGGTACCTACACCAGGGTTAAACAGCCCTAATCGCAGGTATCAACATGTCTGCCATAATGTACAAATCCCACAGCTTTGTGAGACTTGTTTCAACCTATGCCTTTTAAGTAGCAGTCTGCTTTAGGCTGTGAAAAGAATCAAATTGTTTGTGATCCAATTTGATCTGAGGTGTTTGCAAAATATCAAAATTTTTAGTTTACCAGAATTAGTGAAAAATTGAAGAGATGAACAAAAGCTAGACTATTAACTTTGCGCCTGAATCTTTGTCATGAGTTTGAATTGACTAATAATTCCCTAACTAAGCGGAGCTCGAGCTAATTGAACTCTTCTGAGACGCCCGAGTTCAAACAATAGGAATGAGCTGGAGTACTCGACTCAGACTGAGTCTCAACTTCCCAGTAGTACTCCTGTCAGGCCAAGTTTGGCCATTCAAGCCTCTGAGCTGGATTACAGGCTTATATGCCTGATTGTTGAGTCGATGTGAACAATGATAACTTCCAAATTTGACTGAAACCGCGACACGACGAAAATAATGACTGAAAGCGGCAAATAAACATATTATTAATGAGAACCAAAGGCTGACTCCATACAACAAATTGAAACCAACATGCTCGAGAAAAACTCAATTCTCAAAATCCGGACTTTTAATCATTAGCTGTTGCTAATTGCAAGGACAGAAGCTCTTCCTCGGGAATGGTCCTAATGTGACAATCCGAGCGTGGGTACGCCGCACATAGAAGCGCATAGCCCCGCTCCACCACATCATCGCTGAGCATACCTTCGCTCTGATCTACTGAGCCGCTTAGAAGTCGTGCCGGGCAAGTCATGCATACCCCAAGCTTGCAGTCATGTGGCACAGACAGGCCAGAGTCCAGTGCCTTGGCTAGAATGGTCTCGTCGGGTTCCACCTCCAGCTCCGTGGCTTGACCCTCATGGTCGATGACCACCTTGTAAGACCTGACAATAGCCGATAAGAACCGGCACGAGCCGGAGCGTGGCCGTAGGTTGACCTGGAATGCAGCCGAAAGTTTGGTGGGGTGGTTTTGTCTGGGCAGAGTGAGGGTGGGAGACGAAGTAAAATGAAAAGTTGCCATGTTCCTTTTGTCCTCGAGAGGAACTGAGGCCTTTTTTTGTGCGCTAAGGTGAGTGGTGCTCGAAAGGATAAGGTTGAGAACTAATAAGCCTTTTTCTTGTTTTTCTAAGGGCGTACAGGCTAGCGCTGACAATAAGTTTGCTACTTGTTCTCTAATGTCGTAGGAAAATATATAGCTTTTTTTCACTCGTGGCTTGAGAATTACCTCCCACAGTAGAATCCCGGAATGTTTTTGAACATGTAGATACAGGTAAAGTTTGTTTTCTCAATATTTTAGGACACGAAAATTTTTAACAAAATAAATACTCTAAAAATTTTTAACTTGTACACATACACACTTTACTTTTCACAAACCCCAATAAATCTCAATAAAGTAAAGATTTTCAAAATTTCGAGAATATTTTTCAAAATTTTGGCAAACAAACACCCCCATAGACTCCACAGGTACTGTTCTTCCATACGATTGTTAGAACTTTTCTGCCTTGGGTTTCTGTAGTTGATCTTTTCAAACAGATTCCCCAAATGACGAAGTAGTATGATGCATTTCACTATTTCAGAGTTATCTCCGAAGTATTTTCTTGAACTGAACGACAAGTAGAAAACGTATAATTCGCATAAATAGAATGATACGAACTTGCGAAAGATAGAGCTAGGAAGAAGCGTCTTAAGTGCACTCTTGCTACTGCTGGTCGTAACGCAGCAGTCCCGCATTGCCCAAAAGAGAAGAGGCGTCAAGTGCGCGTCGGCAATATAAGGCGAAATGCACCGGTTGTCAAAGCATACCTTTCTCGGCCTTTTGGCTAAGATCAAGTGTAGTATCTGTTCTTATCAGTTTAATATCTGATATGTGGACCATCGGTCCACACGATATTAAATTAATTTCTTGAGGGGGAGAGTCCACCACAGTAGCTTGCTGCTGGGGCTCTCGAGCGTCGCCCATGCGTTGCACTAAAGCACGGGCCTGGCGCACCCCACCCAAATCCAGTATAAAATTTATCAGAAGGTTTTCCTACTTATAATAGGTGAGAGCCTTGTAAATTGGCACGGGCCGGCGGCGGCAGTACTTGTTCTTGCAGCATCTTGGGCCCAGTTTCTCTCATAATAGAGCCTAATATGTGTAGCCGGACTCGATGTAGCCTGAGCTCACCAAAAAAGCAAGAATAATAGACCCCAGATGACGATTACGTCCGTCCCTCTAATTACGGATCGAGAAAAATACACTTTTTACTAATAGGATTTTTCCTGTTTTGTAGTCAATGAGTTCAGATAAATTCAGAAATAGTGAAGGCAATATCTAAGTACTGTTGCCCACAGTTCTCCAAAACAATGGGCATATTAGGTAAATGGATTTATAAAGCTTTAAACTTCATCCTACGCAATTTTCTTTATTTATACATACATTATAAGTACTCGACTTTGAATGCCTAATCCCCAACGCACGGGGCTCCTACAAACTAATCACAGTTTCATATGGTACACTACAGAGTAGATACTAATGAGTAAAGTATTATTTCTTTTTAAGATTATGTGGGCCTTCTCCATATACAAAACTTCCAAAAGTTTTTTTTTTCTCTCTTCCTCAATAACGCCAAGTGGATTCCAACGCCAAGGCACTTATATTTTTTTTATTTTAAAAATCAACAGCTTGTTCCTTGGCGCTATGAGACACGGACATGCCAATAATGTATAGCTTAAATGTCATTTTAGCCCTCATAAGATGGAGACAAAGTATGAGATTGTGTGAGATAGCCATGCCAATAAGGTATAGCTTAAATGACATTTTATCCTTTCTTGAATGGCGGTAGAGGGTGAGGTCGTGGGTTAAGATCCCATGGGTCCGTGCGGACAGGAGTAAGTTACCAACTACAAATAATTAAAGAAAAAAAAAACAAAGGGGTATGGGATAGACAGGAGTGTAATCAGAATAGAATAAAATGAGCATTCTTTTTCTGCACGAATATTGTGGATATAAATATAAATATAGCATATGACTGAAACAGAAAAATCGGCCCACTCAACCAAAAGAAACGTAAAGAGAAAAGACCCTTATTTACTGGCCTACAGTTACTTTAATTGGGTTTACATAGTAATCCGTCCCGGAATTAGGGTGGGTACCATTTTTTCTTGCTTCTCTAGTTTTGGTAAGCACATAATGCTTATTTCTCATCTGCCCTGCAAACAGGTCAGGTTCGTGTGGCCTAGTTGCAGCCAAAACCTGCTCCATGGGCTTCAATTTTAGCCACACGGTTCGACATCCGCTTGACCCCGTAAAATCCTTTCTCCAAAAATACCAAGAAAACAACTATCTTGACTAACAAATGCTAAGCTTAGAAAATAAATAAAATAAATAAATGCAACATTACGTCAAAAGTAAAAGCTCCCATAAATATAGTCTATGCTTGGCTTGTTAAACGGAACGTAGTCGTCAGCTGAGACCCTTATCGTTGTCATTGACAAGGTGACATATCCTCTCTGATCCTCCATTTTGGTTTAGCTGTTGAAATTACAGTTCTCTGTATGTTCCACAGTTCTCCAATTTCTCATTATTTCACGTTTATTTTGTTCTTTCGCTACTTTGTTTGGTTTTCAAAAGGTTGAGCTACTGTTTAATAATAAGCCGATTAGAGATCAAAGCAAACAAGGAATATCATGAGCAGTTTCGAGTAATTTAGAACGGTTTTAAAGGCTGGAGCTTTTTTGATAACTTAGCTCGCTGAGTGGCGACCGAGAAACCTGTGGAAAAAGAAAATCAAATAAGGTAAAAGAGTTGTATGAAGTTTTGCCAAGTGGAGATTCTTTCTTTTCTTGGGTCCCAAAAGATAACTACCTAGAGGTGGGAAAGTTAACAATTTCCTACGTTGTCTCTGCCACCATATGTTTCAAATTCCATATGACTGATTTTGGAGCACAAAGCACAGAAAAAGTCTCACGTCTAACATTTATTTTCCTTGAGAAATTTTTGCCTTCTGTTGCAGTGATCTGAACAATATGGCGTTTGAAAAATCGGCATCGCCAGCGATGTTACTGCTGTAAGTTGCTCCTATTGTTTTCTCTACATGAAAAAGCATACTTTGTCTCTGGCGGTTTTCTAAGGCTTCGATGTTAGTGGTTTGCTAACTCTGATCGTGCACCTTTATTACTCTGTATACAGTTGATTGGTCAGACTCCTTTGGTTTATCTCAATAAAGTTGTGGACGGTTGTGTTGGCCGTGTTGCCGCCAAGCTAGAAATGATGGAGCCATGCTCTAGTGTGAAAGACAGGTATGTCTTACATTATACTTGTTCAATCTCGCTGATTTCATTCTTACCTTTTTCAGAGTCATGATAGCTCTGAATGTTGGTTTTGAAGTACACTGATAAGTAGAACAAAAAAAATTTGAACTATCTGTTTGGAATCTAAATTGCTTTGGCTCATGTTGTAATGTGCAGGATTGGCTATAGTATGATCGCAGATGCAGAGGAGAAGGGTCTTATCACTCCTGGGCAGGTTGATTGATTTTTGAGTGAAGAATCCCTAGGGTAGCGATTGTTTATGATGAAATGAGTGTGACCCCCTGGGCAATACTCTAAAATCTGGATAAATAAATCATATGGGAGGGTTTCCAATCCCATGCTTGTGTTTTTCATGGACAATTTGAGGAAAAATAGATGTTAAAAGCATTGTGATGGGGTGAGATCCTTGTCAAGAAAATGATTGGAGAGTATACTTTGGCCATAATGAAATACATGAGACACCTTAGCAATAGTCTTACTTCCGAAGAATTTACCAACTGGTGATTGCTCCAATAGTATGATTGTGATATGCAATGCTAACATGATGAAATAAACATTATGCTGGTGAACCTTTTGAGCTGACAAATCTTCCTTGCTTTTCACTTTGATATGTTGCTGTCTACTGAAGAGTATCCTCATTGAACCAACAAGTGGTAATACTGGCATTGGATTAGCCTTCATGGCTGCAGCTAAGGGTTACAAGCTTATCATTACAATGCCTGCTTCTATGAGTCTGGAACGGAGAATCATTCTTGGAGCTTTTGGAGCTGAATTGGTTCTAACAGATCCTGCAAAAGGCATGAAAGGGGCTGTTCAGAAGGCAGAAGAGATACTGGCAAAGACACCTAATGCCTACATCCTTCAGCAATTCGAAAACCCTGCCAACCCAAAGGTATAGTTAGTTAATTGTTATCATCAAAGAGCTGGTAATTCTTTGAATAATAGATCACCAAATGTGAGGGGAGCATATATTTGTTGTGTTAGAAAGGTTATGGCTCGAGTAGCAGAATAAACAAAAAAATTAGAAAAATTGGATAATTTGTATATTGTTGCTCAGGTACATTATGAAACTACTGGACCAGAAATATGGAAAGGCTCTGGAGGGAAGATTGATGCACTTGTGTCTGGAATAGGTACGGGTGGTACCATAACTGGTGCTGGTAAATTTCTGAAAGAGCAGAACCCTAACATAAAGGTTAGCTTTACATTTTAGCATGAACAGAAAATCTTTGTGAGCTTTGTTTTGAGCTTGTTTTAAAAAGGCAATAATGGTTACTTTGTATCTTTTGTGAATGTTGCTTCTTTGTTACAAATCATCTCTCAGTGTTGTGGTTTCCTTTATGTTAGTTGTATGGCGTGGAACCTGTTGAAAGTCCTATTCTATCTGGAGGCAAGCCTGGTGAGTTATAGTAAATTTATTGCTGCTTTGTGACAAATTGCATCTTAATTTCATGGATACGTCATTGGAGTTGACATAAAGGAAAGAAGTTATATTGTGCTGAACTGTGGAACCTATGTGCTCTTGACAACATACAATAACACAATTAAGATTTACATATTTCAGTTGGAATGTGTAAATCGGTGTTCAGCAAGTCATTAGGTTTTTTTGTTTTCACCCTTTTGAATGTAGCTACCTTATAGGAAAAAATAAAATCTAGGTACTCATCATCGACCGGTGTGTGGCCATGACTTTTCAAAGGGCTTGGGGGATTTCGGGTGCAATTTTTACCTGTCACAACTGTTGTGGACTTCCTCTTGAAATAGAGTTACTGTCTTGTAACCACACAAGGAGAATTTCTTGATTCCAAAACATTGTTATCCTATTGGTGCTTTTCATGAATTTTTCCCACTCCCAATTTTTCATGACATTATAGACCCCTCCCACATTAGCATTTCATGTATGAACCATACTTCAAGCATCATGTATGAACCATACTTCAAGCTTTCATGTATGCCATACTTTAAGCTTGGGAATCAATCATTAATGCTTTGACATTTCATAGTTATTACAGGTATATTATCTACTTATTCTTGAAATCAAAGAAGATGACTAATGGCTATTGTCTTTCTTGCATATTCGACTTGATACAAATGACTTTGGTTACCCTCTGACCTTATATATTCTTAATATAATCATCCCTTTATTTTATTTTTTTTAAAAAAAGCAACCATCCTTTTACTTGCTTAGTCTTTTCTTACATTTAGAATGAATTGTAGTTTCTTTTGGCTTCTAGCTTTTTCCTCAATTTAATAAGAATTTAATGCTGTTTTCCTGAACCAGAAGATGGGAGTATCTTCTTTTTTTGGGTACTGCTAACTTAAACATATTATGCATATGTCAATGTCAAGGTCCTCACAAGATCCAAGGGATAGGTGCTGGTTTCATTCCCGGGGTTTTGGATGTGAGCATTGTTGATGAAGTTGTTCAAGTAAGCTCACATCTCTTTGATTAATCACAATCTTTATAGAAGAGTAGAACATCATATTACCTTTAGGGTCTCTCCTGTAAACCTCATTTCTACTTGGGTGTCTCTCTTTCTAAATACGTAAACAAAGCGCATAGGATTATATCATGTAAATCACTGTATTGATGTAATGGAGTGTAAAATGGGGCAGGTAAGTTTCACAATCAGAAAACCTGGTGATGGGTAACTTCACGGGGAAAGTCAGTTTTTCACAACGTGTTCCAAAATTGCCATATGCCAAAAACAGAGTAAATTTATAAGAATTTGAAGTCGGATGGTGGTCATCTACCTCCATTTTTTCATTCTGATTATACGATGGAGTTTTTCTATTTTTGCATTGCCTAAAGAAGAAGAGAAAAAAAAAAAAAAAAAAAAGAGCTCTTCATGACTATGTTGAACTTCCTACCGCTGTTCTTCAGATGTCTGTCATACAAGCTAGTTTTCCTTGGCTGAGTGAGGTTAATCAATCATTATTTTCTGCAGTTGCCCGAGCTAGAAACTGCCAACATGGTTGGAATTCCATTTTTTAGGGTGCTCTTCAGTTGGTGAAAAATGGACATGTTCAGGATGCAGCAAAGTTGTCATCATAAATTTTTATGTGCCCAGAAGAAATGATAGGAGTACTTGAAATTGAAAAATAAAGAATAAAAAACTTCCCTTAATGGATCAAAGAGTAATTGTAATTCTAAAACTTTATATAAGTGCACTTTGCTAACTTGACTTCGAAAATTTTATTTTTTATCCAGTTTGTCTTTGGAATATGATGGAAACTTTACAACGTGACCATTATACAATTTAATGAGACATCCTTTATCCAAAAAATTGCTATTATCACATAAATGCAGAATGTTTAAATCTTACCTTGCTCATTCCCCAATTATTTTTTATCCAGAAGACTATCAATGACTTCCCTGTTAGTAAATTTGATTATGTTATTCTGTTATGCACCACTCCTTTTTTTTAACTTTTGCCTCTGAGCTGAGTCTATGTTAATCACTTCGGACAGCTAAACTTTGCTTCATTTGCTACGTCTGATTTATGTGCAATGGTTCCAGATATCAAGTGATGAAGCAATTGAAACTGCAAAACTTCTTGCACTGAAAGAAGGTCTATTTGTAAGTTCTCAACCTTTTAAATGTCCAATAATGAGCTTAATGCTGTTTTGAGCTGTGCCATTTGTATACATTCATTTTCCATATAAAAATCACTGCAAATGTGCTTCTTTATCTTCTTTATTTATTCATTTGATCTCTTTGTTCTTTGTCTGAGAGAGAGGGTGGGGGTCTTTCTTATTGGACTTTGATTGTGTTAAACTGTCCTAGGTGGGAATATCATCTGGTGCTGCTGCTGCTGCTGCAATCAAGATTGCAAAGAGACCAGAAAATGCTGGAAAGCTCATTGTTGTAAGTTTGATCATTCCGCTAAAATTCTAGTAAACAAAGACTTGGCGTACTAGAAATGTCTGGGTGCATAGAAGTTACAAAATTGGTCCGATTGTTGAGAGAATAATGTTACGGTTTGGTAATTTGCCTACGACTGAAAATTTCTCAGACCGAGTCATGATTGGTCTTTGTTATTTTCTTGTCTCTAGCATATTGGAGATGAATATGAGTCGCTGGTGTCCCAGTTAGGTCTATATACTCTAGCATTAGGGTTAGACAGGGAGATCAAGGCCATTGTGTGATTTAAGAGTCTTGCGGGTGACTAATTCAATGGCAGAAAACAGTAACTTGCATGATTCAGGACTGAAGTTTTGAGTAATCAAATTCTCGTGCAGCATTTGTATGTCCATTTGGCTAATTGCATTACCATGCCCGACTGCCCACTGTCAACATAATCTGCAATTTTGTCATCTATCTGTTAATTGTTCCGTTCTACACTATTTACAAGGTGATTTTTCCAAGCTTCGGGGAGAGATATCTATCGTCAGTGCTGTTTGATTCGGTGAGACAGGAGGCTGAAAGGATGACTTTTGAGCCATGAGCTGCTCCCCCAACCACGCCCCCCCCAGTTCTGGCTGGGCTAGTTGCGACCTTCTGACTAGGGAAGTTGGGCTGAAATGGATGGGAGATCACGTCTTCTTGACAAAGACAGAAGTAGGATCTATGTCGCTATCTTGTTTCCCTCAAGGTGTTCTGAATAAGATTATTTCGAATCGGTATTGCAGCACTTTTGGATGAAACAAAAAGAAGAGTATACCAGGACTGATCCTGGAACTCGTGTATTGTAAGACTTTTTGCCCAATTGTTGGGTGCTTAAACATTATCGCTTAAGTACAAGTTTTAGAGATGCTGGACACTGTTCCACGCTCAACCTACTGCTGTTGCTGGAAAGCCATTCTCCATATGGGTGCCTGCAACCAGGCAACAGAGTGTTTTATGGCGACTCCAGCAGGCCGCCTCCTTTGGGTTTTTTATTTCTGCTTTTGTTATTTCTTTTTATTTTCTGTTCTGTTGGCTCTAGGCCGGCACATGTGCGCCTTATACTGCCATTTGGATGTGCTCGTTGGGACGCCGCCTCTGTTGAGGGTCTAATTTACCTGTTAAAGCAATTCTTGCTGTATTTGATCCCTTGAAATGCAGATATTCACTTATTTGCTTTAAAAAAAAACTCGATTTTAATTTATTATTCAAATAGTTTTTCCCACCATACTCGTGGTAGGGGAAAGAAGTAGGAAAACAAACTGGGAAAAGAGTGGTGTAGAGGACAAGTTTGAAGGGTCAGATCCAAAATTTTGGTCAAGGTAATTCAGGCAAAAAAAAAAAGAGAAGTAGGTGAGCTAGTCGCGGAAAATTGGGCGCCATGAAAGAGACATCTCTTTAAGCTCAGAAAAGGTTAAAAAACAAAAAAAAAACAAAACAAAAATGAGGAAAATTAACCAGAGCCAAGTGCAAACATATGAGAAATTTTTTTTATCTAATTTTATCCTCCGCCAACAGCCAAACCCACTAAACAACTTTGAAGTTTGAACCCTGTTCTTTGCCGTTACAATTTCAATACTTGGGTTTATGTACAGCGAATAGCAGAAACGCAAATCCCGCCATTCGCCCAACACACAAAGCAGCAGCATTTATAATGGCAGAAAACCAAATCACTGAAGTCCTTCGCTGGCACTTTATCGACTCGGCTCCAAAATTCCACCAAGAGACCTTCAAGGTTTAGGTTTCTTAGGTGCACCTGAATTTGCTGGCTCAGCTTTACGTTTTATCCCCAAGAAATGCTCAACCTGAAAGATGGAGAGAAAATTACACCTTGTAATAGATGTTCATAGCAGGGATAGCGGCATAAATAAACGAATCACAGATACAATGCCACGGAGCAGAAGATGCGATTCTCTAACTTTTTATTCACAGAAAAATCAGCCGTGTTGCAAAGTGATGCAAATGTCATATTCTATGACATATTCCCTCTCTCTAGCAACCTACACTCCAACTTAGGGAAATTTCAAACTCTTTATGTTATGAATTCAAGAAGTTGTCAGGATTGGTATGAGAAAACCAAAAAACTCTTTTCCAAAATACAAAAGCATAATATATCACTTATTTTCCTGCACATTAGGCAGTTCTTAAGTTTATTCCCGTTTCATGACTATGCAAGGTCTAGTGGAACTGTAAACAGAACCACCAAAACTTTAGTTCATTTCCTAACCAAAAATGCCTGGTAAATTTCTGGATAGTTCCACAGAACTAAACCAAAAGACTGACAAAAAAAGGTTGTCCGCCTGTGCATATTCCAACTTGTGTATACGTCCATTTTGTATGGCATGTAAAAAAACAAGAATAATATCACAAGAATGTTTTGACTTGGCTGACCTTTCTATCACCAAGCATGGGTGTCAAGCCCCCAGGGAGATCCTTCTCAACAGTAGCGAAACCACTTCTAGGATCACTAGTTTGCCTGGTAATAAATTACATTAACATTTCAGTTAAAAGACAAAACAGAGGTGAATAATAATACATTGCTGATATACATACTAATTACCCAAAAAAAATATATTGCTATTGAGAAAAAAAAATCTCATTATGGCCATACAACTACAGACTATCCATAGTTCTCTCATTCAAATCTTTGATTGAGATGTAAGCTTTCTTAGAAAGGACGCATACCACACATGCATTTATCCATCGAATTAAGGAAACAAAATTCTAAATGTCCGTAAGACAATCTGATGATCTACAAAGCATGTAGTGACACCAAATTACTATGAGAATAGCTGTACTTTGACATTGTTGATTTACCACACAACTGACACAAGCCTCTTTATCCACCTTCCACCATGTTTTCATTCAAGAAGTGATTAGAAAATAATTAAGTCCCCCAAATAACCAAATAAGAAATCAAGATTCACAGACATGCACAGAGATCTGATACGACATCATAATTATCTGACAGCACCCTAGATTCCAAATAAAAGTATTTGACAAAACAAAGAAAGGGGAGGACTAAAATATCAACCACCGTATCCAATAAGTGAGCAAGCAAAGAAGCACAGCGATGGCCTAACTGAATATTTAGCCTCCTCAATACCTCCTCCTCTCTTGGAGGTACCTCGCAGAAGTGAATTGTTAAGTACTAGGTACTAATAGCACAACTGTAGTGTGTCAAAATCCAGTATCCCCAGATACCTCATTCCGGGATAGTCATTGTTGGTAATACCAAGTATTAGGCAAGGCCATCTTTCATCTTCCCCAATTGTACAGGGAATGTTTCGTTTGTTTGAAACTACTTTTGTCTGGATTCTTTCCTTCAATGGAAATTCAGCAACAGCTGATCACAATTGTAAGTGAACATTTGGTACAAAAGGATCAGACATACCCGGGTTTAACATGACCACTGAGGACAAGATAGGGAGTCTTTAACTGCATTTGAGCTTCCCTCATCCTCTCCACAGATAGTGATGGTGTATCAGAATTCTTCATCTGCTTCAACTTCAATTCCTCATGGTATTGCTTCATGCGCTTTTCCTGCTTCATTTTGCCAGGACCCTTACCATGAAACTTGTGTGAAATCATCCGAAACGCTTCCTTTGGAGTCATCTGGTAAAAACATGGACATAAGTCAAGCATACACTCCACCTCTAACAAAAAGAAATATAAATAATACTTCATACTTTATCAATGAGCCAAATACCACGCATAAACATGATGGCCTAAATAATATAGACAGCAGCAAAAGTCTCAGCCACCCATCTTTGGATCATGATGGTCTAAATATCATGCATTCAGGTTTTCATCGCCCTTGTAGGAAAAGGATGCATCTTCTTTTACGGCACATTTATCTTGTATGCCTCACCCATCTTTATCTCCTCTTCTCAAAAATTAGTAGCAACTAGCTATCATGACATCACGTTTGTCTTCAATATTGACTTGAACTCACTATACTACACAATAAATAATTTCCATACTTCTTATAGGGTTTTTTCTTTCGCCTGCATGAGTAATAATATGGCATTAAAGGCATATAGCTAATCAGAAATATTATGCAGAACCACACTGGCATGAAATGATGTGGTTCCCAAAAATAATCTTCCTAGGTGGTAACCAGTTTTGTTTAGTATAACCTCCATTTAATAATGTGATCTGCACCAATTAATGCAACAATAAGAAGAGAGACAAGGCTTATTCTATTCCGTGGGATGCCAAGTCAGAACATGACTTGTGTAATATAGTACTTAGTTGTTAGATTTGTGTAAATTTATCAAACAACCCAGATCTTAAATCGTGCAATATACCCCTCACTTGTGAGAATTACAGGCTAACTCTATCAGGCAACCCAGTTGCCCACAAAATAGATTTTCAAGAAAGAAAACTCCAACTGGTTTTACTCCAAAATCTACAACACCTTCAATGAAATACCATGGATGAATCCTAATTATGAAGGTGTTGCATGTGTGTCAAGTCCCACCTTGGCTCCTTCTAGATGAAATTGAGCTATATGAATGATTCAAGGAGTTCTAATCGTAACATTTACTAGTCCGTTCAGAATGTCATGTAGATGTGATAGGACTTTCCTTAGTCAGTCACATGGTAGGTGTGACTTGGCTCTCTAATAAGCAATCATCATCTCTAATGCTCAAATACAATGACTATCTGTATTTATCACACTGAAATCAATAATAAAAAATTCCCCATTAAACCAGAACATTATGAGGTCCCCCAACAAATGTGCTACCGCGTCATGTTAATCCATCTACTAGGATATAACTAAACTATCAAGCTATCATATTTCAATCTGAAATAATTCTCTGGTTTCACGAAGAACTTACAATTCGCCCAAATTCATCTGTCCTATCAATGCGAATCTCCTTTTTAAAATCGATCAAAGAGGAAGAACGAGGCTCCTTTGGTTCTTCACGATCCATAATACCCACAAGTTTGCTCCTTTTCTTGTCCATGTTTCTTCCACCCCAATCAATACTTTCTTTAAGTGTTCCTCGCTCTTTAAGCAGCTTCAGGGCACCTGATAATCCTTTCCCAACTGCCACTTCATGGATAGTTTCATCTGGCACTATCTCCTCCATGTCCTCATCAGCAGGGTGCTCATCTTTACTGATATCTTTAACTTCAGTCCACCCACCAGCCTCATCTTTTTTTTCTTCCTCAGAAGCTTTTGGTTCTTCATCTTCTTGCATAAAAACGTCTTCATTTTCAGGCTTTCGGGCTTCTGATACACCAATACCAAAAGAACAAGTTATTTCTTTAAATATACATACACATAGCTATAATAGGATCGAGACTTGGGCGCAAATGGAAGCTCAAGGACATCGGAAGCAGCAAGAGCAGGGAAAATGGTAAACAATTAAACCTGATTTTTGGCCGGATAAATAACATGGGTCACAAGATATTGAATGGCCAGATAAATAAAAATCAGTCAAAATATCGAAAAAAATCTCAATTCAACCAGGCCAGCACTAAGGTAGTTCAAATGTCAACTTTAATAAAACACCTAAACTAACCTAAAATGAGAAATACCTTCATCAAGCTGGAGGCCCCAGACAAACTCCTCCATCTCGGTAAAGACAACCTTGTTTTCTTGTGACTCTCCAGTTGTTGGGTTTTGATCTTCGGCAGTTTGACTGCTGGTGTTAGTGGTTGCAATAAGTGCAATTGCTTGAGGACCAGATGCCACCTCCCCCTCTTGATTTTTTAGTGCTATTTTCCTTGCTCTTTCTAAAGATTTATAAAGATCCTCATCATCATCTGCAAAAACTGGATTTTCATCTTCCTCCAATTTAACAGGAAGAGTTTGTTCTAACTGCAGTGATCTCGATGCCTCATCAGCTTTAGCATAAGCTGACTGGTATGCATTGTTTCTCAATTCGGCCTCAGCTCTTTGTTGCTCCTCTCTTACAGCTTGCCTCCTCGCATCATTCCGAGAACCCAGATCCCCAACACCCAAACCAGCAGAGCGAGCTTCTTCTTCAAGGGCATCTAAATCCAGCTTCTCTTTCTTCCGCAAGGATTTCTTTTTCTTGGGCTTTTTGAATTTAAGCATTTCTTCTTGAGTAAAGTAATCGGATGAGATCTTGCCAACAGAGTTGAGATCTTCGAAGCGATTGTTTGAGGAAGCACCTTCTAACCTTTTGCGGAGCTGCCAATAGGGGGAAAATCTTCCATAAGCAATGAAATAATATTGACAAAGAACTATAATGCATCCGAGAATGAAAAGAAGAGGATGAATGGGAATAAAAACTCAAAAAAGAGAAGTCATAGAAACAATGGTCATAAAAAGAATTCTTCATCCACAAGGAAGTTTCTCATCTGCAAATACATCCACTCTTCTACATGTTCTAATAAATTAACACGTACCAACAAATTTACCTCTTGGAGTTTCTTCTCTGCTTCGCCAGAGATATGTCCTCTTTCATCCAGTGCTAAGCCCTACAGAGAAGAATCAAGTAAACATATTTCATTAATCCCTACGCTCAACGTTTCTCAAAATATCTGTAGTAGAAGATGGAAACTAAAAACACTGCTTGGACAAAAATATTTTAAAAAAAGGATGTGAAAAACCAAAAATAAACCTCATCTGCCGTGGGATCATCATACTGTGGCAGAATTTTCTTCTCCACACCAGGTTCATCATTAAACCTAAAGCATCACAATGCATAATGGTCATTGGTTATTTTGTGATGTAAAATGAATAATAGAAGTACAAAACATTCATCTTACTTATCATCATAGATTCCTGTTTTCTTCTTTGCAGCCTTATAAGCCTCATCTCGACGCTTTTGTTCTCCAATTTCAACATTCTCAAGCATATCAACATCTGTTGCACCAGAAGAAATCTTCTTTTACATAAAAATCTCAAGTCATCTAAAGGAACCTGGGTCCTGAAAAGAAAATTTTATATAAGGATAGTTTCACCTGCATTGATGTCCCCATCTGCAAGTATATTCTGATCTTTGAGGGTTAAAACAACTGCCCCACCTTCAATTACTTTGTCAAGGCCATGAAGAACTTTAACCCCTGCCAAATTGTCTGTATCCAGATCGAAATTATATCAGCATTGATCAGCAATGTAAATATCCATCGAACAAAAAACTTTAGATTAGGTACAAGAAGAGAAAAGCGAGTTGTCCATAAATCACAAACGGGAGCACACTCATTCAAAGACCAATTAAACACACTCATAAATCCCCCCCACACTTTTTCCTCTTATGATTGGATGTCATTAGGAGATTTCATGAGTCCTCAATAGAACTTAAGGAATAAAATGCAAACGCGACAGATTCAAATCCATGTGACCATATACCAATAGAGGAATTGAATGGTTCTAAGCAAAACCAGTAAGAACCTTACGAGCAGTATGCTGGCTTCCTTCCTCATCGTCACTGTCTCCTTGACCAATATTGTCCTTCGAAAATTCACATTACATTAGTTAAAAATCTCATATGAGATCAATCCTCCTGTGAAACATAAGACAAAGAAACAGTACAAAAACACAACTAACCTGTTCCTCAAAAACCTTTGACAGATGCAGGGCTTTCTCCTTTTCAGCAATCCTTTTCTCCTCAAGCTTACGACTCCGACTAACCCATGATAAAATCTCAGAAACGCCTTCAGATTTTTTATTCAATCTCTCTTCTCTTTTCCTGAGGGAAAATTTCAAAAACAAATGTGATGAAATATATTCATTGCAGAACCTTAGATCAACACAGAATGTAACAAAACCTATGAAAGCCAATAAATATGGTGTAAATCACCCACCATAATAATCATCACTCAACTGAACTAAAATTAGAAATAAAAAACCAATTCAAGACCAGAAAGACAAGAATACAGTAGCCAAGTACAACGAATCTACTGGCAAAGACAATAAGAACCAGGATAGCAAGAAATTATGATCATGATTGTCTCGCATAATGAAGGTAGGAGTTGCAGGACAAAGAATTCAAAATAATACGAAATGGCGATTCAACTCGCCAACATGCACCAGGAAGGCATAGACAAAATATTTACTTACTTCAAGATGCGCTCCTCAAGCTCTGATGTCAACAGGTGCGCTCCACCTGAAGAGGCCTCAGCGTTTTCTTCAGTCTCTGTGTGACGAGACATCTTCCCATGCTTTGAAGCCTCTCTATCACCATCATCTTCATTGTCCAGTTTAGACTCATCGTCCCTGCTCCAATCATAATCCTCCTCTGAGAATTTTCTGCTCGCTCTATCTCTTTCTCTCAACCTCTCTTTATCTTGATCTGCCTCCCACTCCTTCTCCCTGGTTTTATCTTTGCCCTTCTCCCTCTCCATATCCTTATAGCTTTCTCTATCCTTCTCCCGTTCTTTATGTCTTTCTCTGTCCTTCTCCCTTTCCTTTTCCTTTGCCCTGTCCCTTTCCTTTTCTCTTTCTCTATCTTTATCCTTATCCCTGATTTTCTCCTTTGCCCTCTCCTTCTCGCGCCCTCGATCACTATCCTTCTCTGTCTCCCTCTCCCTCTCCCTTTCACGGTCCTTCTCTGACTCCCTCTCACGGTCCTTCACTCGATCTTTTCTGTCTTTATCCCTGTCACGCTCTTTCTCTCTATATCTCTCTCGTTCATAGTCTTTCTCCCTCACCTTAATATCTCTGTTCCTATCTTTATCCCACTCATCCCTATCTTCCTTCCTCCTATCCCTGATGGACACACGATCCTTCTCTGAATCTCTGACCTCTTTCTCTTTTTCCTTTGAAAGATCATCACTACTTCTCTTTGATCGTTCTCGGTCTTTATTCTTATGTTCCTTGTCTTCCCCTCGGCCACTCTTCTTCCTATCCTTACTCCGGTGCTTGCTTGATTTATCAGCTCCATTCTGTACTGAATCATCATAAACCCCTCCATCCCGGTGTTCTCTCAGTGGAGAGTCATCCCTCTCTTCGCTGTGTTCATACCTCGAATCAGACCATTCCACGTCCATGGTAACTGAAAATAGCAAACAGTCTTAGACCATCCATGTACCTCATTACCTAAACAAACAATACAAGAAAAACCAAAAAAATAAAAAAACACGAGTACGAAAACGAAAAAACAAACCATATACGATCCTAGAAGGGACATTTTAGGCAGTTCCAAGCGTGAGCTTGAGCTCAATAGTACGAAATTCTGGGAGCGCAAATTACATTTTGACTATAACTTGATGCCAATATAAGGCTTAGCAATTCAAAAAAGTGGCATTTAAGCCTACAAGTGACCCTGAAGCGAAAAGATTAAAAAGCTTCGCTTTGCTAATTGCAATTCCAGTGACAATTTATTCTTTTCGAAAACAGCACAACAGGGAAACATGCTCTTCAGAATATTCCTGCTATATCTTCGCATGAATTTTATCAGCGAACCAAACGGAAGATACATCAGTAAGTTAACTTCATCATGTACAGAATTTTCCAAGAACGCTAACTATTAAACACACACACACACACACAGAGAAGAGTCGAATCTATCAATCTTGTATAAACGGAACCCTAACGTAAAAAATAATAATAATAATAATAAATCCCGAGAGGCAGACGAAGAGAGATTTGTACCGCTGAGATTATATTAATTTTCCAAAATTGCAGAGTCGTGAACGGGACGGGGATGAGCAGAGTCTACGTTGTGTGTAAGCAAGAAGAGGTTCCCCTGACAGTTCCGGCTTTCGGAGAGGCAGCAACGTCCGCGAAATCTCGCTGTAAGAATAAACTCTTTCCTTTTATTTGTATTTTTTTTTATAGGCATAAACTCTTTCCTTTTCGCTTGGGAATAACTTGATTTGAAGCTATGAATGGTTTCTTCTATTTTTTCTAGGCGATGGGAGCTTGGATTTACCTCCCCAAAGTTTACATTAATTTAACCCTGCCCATAAAACTTTTAAGCGTTGACAGCAATCCTTCCTCTCTCCTCGCATTTTAAAAAACCTCATATTAATAATGCAACCTAATATTAACAATGCAAGAAGAGAAAAAGGGAAATTTTCCTTTTACTTATAAGCAAAGGATCTCGTAGGAATTATTCGTAACCCTAGAAGTAGAAAACAATCAATTTTGATCAAGTTCAAGTTCTCTTAAAATTTTAAATAAAATGCGATAAACCAATTGATCTATAACAACCTCTTTAAACAGCTCCACATGCTTGATCGAACCTTGGTCTTCTAATCGACGGTTTATCTGCACACAATCAAATACACCTTTCATTCCTCAGAGGGAATAAGATCTCAGATAATTAAATTAGTCCCTCACAACCTCTATATTTATTTTGTAAACAATGTGTACCTCTTTCGTGACTTTCCTTTCTCTTTTTATATCTTTCTTTTTCTTTAACCACCTTTCTCCTAACTCCTATGATCGATTTCTATCCCTTGTAACTGATAGGTTGTAGAGCGATTTTTCGATTGTTGGACAATTCGTGGTTGTCAATGGTTTGCAATTGTGAACTATTTCTTTTAAGTGTCTAGTGCAATAGACCTTTTTACCTTTTCCTATAAGATTGTTTGGTCCAATGGACTTAACAAACTAGGGCACAAGAGGTTGGATGACGTTTAAATTTTGTATCATTAAAATGAAAATGAGGGAAAAGTATACTTTACCCTCCTGAATTATAGGGGTATTGACACTTTGTATCTCTCTTCTTCAATTTTGTAACATCGAGCCCACGAACTTTTAAAATCTGTCAATTTGCACTATGTAGCCAAATTAGCCGTTAAATGTGACGGTAAATACCACATGCCGTCCACGTGATTCACTCCCACTTGTTATGCCTATTTTGTCATTTGGAAAAAATACACTTTGCACCCCTAACTATGAGAGTACTGACACTTTACACCTCTCGTCTTCTAATTTCGTGACATGTTCTCGATTTGCATCCCCAAAGTCAACCGTTAAATGTGATAGTAAATTTTTTCACGTGCAAAGCCTCCTGATTTAACGTCACATTCAACAGTCGAGAAAGAAAACAAAACACAAAATTTCCTGCAATTATAATTACTTCAAAGTTTGAAAAAATTGTCAAAAATGGAATTGCTACAAATTCTATATATCCAACTGAAAATTACAATCTAGGAAAGAAATAATAAACAAATAACCAGATTTAAAATAAAAAATAAAAAATATACTTTTTAAAAGTCCTCTGTCTATCAGTGGAACACCACGATTTAAAGAACTTTCTTGATTTGAATTAGTCAATCACCTAGGCGACACATGACGGATTTACCGTCACATTTAACAGTCAATTGGCTTGTGGAGTAAAATTAACAAAAATGTCATGAAATTAGAAAATAGGGTGAAAAATGTATTTTTTTCAAAGAACAAAATAGGCATAACAAGCAGGAGTTAATCACTTGGAAAGCACGTGGGTATTTACCTTGAGACTTAACAGCTAATTCGGCTATGAGGTATAAATTGACAAATTTAAAAAATTTACGTATTTAATATTACAAAATTAAAAAATAAGAGTGCAAAATGTATTTTTCCTATAAAATTACAAATAGAAAATAAAAATCTTCATACATGATGCATTTCTGCAAACATGTACAAAAAGTAAAAGAAAGAGAGATCGTTAAAAAAAAAAGAC
This sequence comes from Morella rubra, assembly GCA_003952965.2. NCBI lineage: Eukaryota > Viridiplantae > Streptophyta > Magnoliopsida > Fagales > Myricaceae > Morella > Morella rubra. Next base: position 30,304,566 of record CM025853.1, read on the forward strand.
TAAGTTATTTAAAAAAAAGAAAAAAAATTCCCTAGGCATGTTGGACTATTGTATTGCAAAAAGCCAGGGAAACGTGGGCTGGTGCGTAATTCTAATATTTTCTGCGGGAAGCTATATATATATATATATATATAATATATATTTTTTTTTTTTTCCTCCCTGTGCGGAAGCTGAAGGTATTCAATCTCTTATAACACTATCCTCTCTCAGCGACCACAGGACTTCCGCTTCGCTCCCCCGAGTGGCTGCAGCTCTGCTGAGCTACCATCGCCTTGCTCTACAGCTCTTTGCATCGACGAGGTACCCTTTCTCCGTCTCTCTATTCTCCAATGAGCTTCGGGTTATATGTTCCTTTCTTTTCTTTTGCCTCTCTCCTGTGTCTTCATTGATAAACTCGTATCTCCAGGGCTCCGTTTGATTTCAGGAAGATGTAAATAATAAGAAGAACGTTATGTTGGTTTATTATGAATTTTCTGTCTCATCTGAGCCAAAATAAGCAGTTTTAGGCTTACTTTGTGTCATCTGAATAATGAAGATGTCTGAGATTAGAGACCGAACGGAGCAATTGGGGTTTCACTCTCAGAATTTGGCAGCTCTGTGCTAGGCTACACATGTGAACTACTATTCATACGTGCGTATGATCCTGAATTTTGGGATGTGCTGTTTTGGGTTTTGGTCGTGTTTTGGTTTGGTACTTGATGAATCAATCGCCTATAAGAGAATCTTTTGGATAAATTCTTATCAATATCTCAGGTTGTCGTTAAAATTGAGTATGTAGATTGAAAGGATTGATTGGCGTGTTGCCAAATGGAGGAATTGATGGTATTGATTACATAGCATGACTTCCTCTTTCCTTTAAACCACATGTCATGGATAAGTAATTAAGCGAAAAAAAAGAATATCAACATAGAAGATATATTAAGTTGCAGTTTATGTCGACCTTGCCTGGTCCAAACCATGCAAATCTATTTGTTCGTCTTCTTGTTGGTGTCGGTGCACTTGATTCTCAATCATGGGTATACTTCAGGTTCATTGGACCTGGTGGAAAGACAGAGTAGAGGAAGGGAATATGAACTGAAAGTGGGGATGTAAGGAGGATGTGAAGGGAAGAAGGCAGATTTTTGGAGAAAAGTTGGAATTTCCAGAATAACATCAGATTGGATCTTTGAAGTGGTGGAGGGAATATTTGGTTTTTCTTGTTATCCGTTTTTTTTGGGGACTTATTCTTCTTCCTACGAGTCATTTCACAATCCTCATAAGCTTAAGCAAATTCTGTCTGAATGCCTGATTTGGACGGCGGGAGCAAATTAAAATTGAAACTTTGAATTAGAAGGTGGTAGCTTTTTTTAAGTTTTGTAGTTGAGAATGTAGTGGTTATTTGAGGGATGACATGTAATTTACTTGTTTCTTTATTCAAAGACTTATCTTATGTAGACTCGTAAATCTGGTATTGTCAATGTTTTGTTATTTGAGGTGTTGAATTGAAACTTAGATTCTCAAACAACATTGAGCTATTTCAGTCAAAACCAAAAAAAAAAAAAAAAACAAAAAGAAGAAAAAAAAAGGAAAAAGGAATAACAAGGATTTTTATTTGGGGACCTTTCCTTTGTCTCTTGGTTGTACTAGCCAATGTAGCTAGTAATAATAAACGTCAACCCTAAAAACAGTAATGATGTAAATAGATTTATGCATCAGTGGTAGAGATTGGGGGTTTCATGAGCTCTTCATCTCATCTATGAGAGGTTCCTTCATCTCTCCGTTGAAAAAGTGGTGGCAGAACCCTCCTGTTCCACCTCCTACAAAAATTGCTTGCATGGCACTAAGGTAACTTACTCTGCTTCCATCTAATGTCCTTGTCTCCCCCGCCCCCCCCCCCCCCCCCCCCCACTTGTAGAGAATAATGGCAAGCAGACCTGAAGATGAACACAGGGAACCAATAAATGAACAAGCAGTTGCAAATAAGTATGGTATTATGAGGTCTGAACTCAACCAAATTTACTCAAAAATCACTGAACTGGAGATGGAAGTGAGCGAGCACTCATTGGTCATCAATGCTATTCAGCCGCTTGAACCATCTAGACGGTGCTACCGGATGATCGGAGGTGTTCTGGTGGAGAGAACCATCAAAGAAGTCTTGCCTGCTGTCCAGCGGAATAAGGAAGGGCTTGAGGAGGTCGTTGCTAGGCTAAATGAGGCGTTGGAGAGGAAGAAAAAGGAAATTGCTGAATTTGAGGCTAAGTACAAAATTAAGATAAGAAAGTCTGATAGTGAGACGAATGATGATAGTGGCCGGAAGGAAGTTTCTTCACAGGGAGTCCTCGTTGGCCCCGCAAGTGGAAGTGAATGATGTGTCTTGTATCTTTTGCCCCTTTATTTTCTCAAACTGGTTACTTTTAACTTTTCCTGTAGTTTTGTATCGGGGACTGAAGACTACGGTGTTTTGCTGATTAGAAATAGTAGTCTGTAACGGGTGTTGCTGAATTTGGGATTGTGTTTGTCATTTAAAGTGTGAAGAGGGCGCATTTTGCTTTCCATTAACGCAAGTGATACCAGGTAAATTGTTGAGCAGGAGCACAATTTTGCTTGGTGATTCTCCGAGCAAGACTTGGGCTTGAGATATGTGTCAGTGATCTTCTGCGAATGCTGTCAAGGGAAAATTTATAAATTTATACAGGGACATCAACTTTCTTCTGCTGCTGTCGTGCCAATTCAACGTCATTGTCCTTTTTAGAAGCCTATAATCGATACAGATCATCTTGCATTTTGTTAATGCCAATACCTTTTTCGATTAAGTGGTATGGGTCCCCGGATTATTCTTCTTTATTTTGGTTATCTCGTTGAGAAGATGTAGATCATAGATCAAACGAACCTCTGCTCCTTGCATTACCTCAAAGATGAAAATAAGTAACAACATTTCCCAGTGAAGGAACTTTGGACTAGAAACGTAAACTACAACTCTGCAATTTGCAGAAAAGGGTTGGCACAGGTCTTATACAAGAGCATACTGCCTCAGATTCTCGCTTTTGGTAGCAACTTTTTCCTGCTACTTTGCTTGCCGAGTGGCCATGTGAGTGAGTATCCTTAATGGGCCTTTGATACTCCATTCTTTCATGGGCTGGGCCTCGTAGGGGAGATAACATCCATTCAATGTGATATTATCTTTCCCTCTTCCTCAGCCGAAGAAATCCTGGACTCCTCTGCCGGCGAAAACCCGATCGGAGAGCTCAGCCAAAACTGCATTCAAGGTGAGCAAAACGACACTCGACCCGGCAATGACCCCGAGCACGACGCCCGTCGTCCCCAAAACCTTGCCGAACGCTGGCCACTCGATCTCCCGAATCTCCTCCACCACTCCGCTCCAGAAACCTCCCCCTCTCCCCTCCGCCTCCTTCCTCTGCCGCATCGCCTCTTTGATCGCTGCGCCCAGCTCGGCGCTCGACTCGCCGGGTTGACTCTCGGATTCTGAAGGGCTTTCCTGGGTGCTTGCGGTATCCGATTCGGGAGTATCTCCGGTTTCCTCGATGGCTTTGATGGTGAGGGATTGGTTTCTTCCTTTGTTGTGGTACAGAAGGCGGTGACTGGCAGGTGGAAGTTTGAATCTCATCGATGAGCGGGGGTCACCGGCTGACCTGGGTGATGTAAAGGGCGAGATTACGGGGAGCTGTACGGACACTGGTAGCGCCATTTTGTGAGTGGGAAGTTGGGAACTAGTCAACTTGATTGACGATGATATATGCGAGGGCAACAAAGAGCTATCTGAGTCTTCTTTTGTTTTTTATTTTTGAGCCAAGCTCTCCGAGACTTTAGTTCGGCTGCAGATCGGGGCTGGGTTAATTAACTGGGTTGGATCAATCTGGGCTTCATCTCTAGCCCAAAACTAACCCTGGACTTGTATTTTACTTCAGAACGGCTGAGGTCCTTTTTCTTATTGTCTTTTAAGGTTAAAATTATACTTCTCCCTATCAATTATTAAATCAGACCCTTTTAATCTCAAACTATGCTATTTTATTTTATTTCAACCCTCAATTATAAATCTAACTGTAGTTTGCACCTCTCTCTCTCTCTCTCTCTACGAAAATTAATATTTTTTATCTATAAATTATATAAAGAATAAATTTAAAATCCGCCTATGTGATATAAGTAAAAATTAAATTAGTGATAATAAAAGTATAAAATTGATAACTAATTTTATGATTTTATTATAATAACTAATTCGATTTTTACTTATAGTACGTGAAATGATTTTGAATTTTTCCACTGTAAAAAGGATTTTGTCCGCATGGATCAATTTTTTCACTTTTCACCCACAAACTACCATATATTTTACACTTTGCACCCTAAACTACCAATTTTGGAACTTTGCACCCTTTTATCAAATTTTCTAAAATGACGATAATGCCCTTAGATATTGTTGTCAATTCATTAGGGTATTATGTCAAATAGAGGGTGCAAAGTGTTTAATATTAGTAGTTGGAGGGTGTAATGTGTCAAAGTGGTAGTTTAGGGTGCAAAATGACATTGTAGTTTGAGGGTGCAATGTCTTAAAGATGGTAGTTTGGGGTGCAATGTGTCACTACTCCGGTAGTTTTGGGTGAAAAGTGTATTTTCTCCTCTTTTTTTTTTTTTTGAGAGGATGAGAGAGATGTTTCTCGACAAAGACATGAAGTGACCCTTCACTGCTTGAACCTGCAATTTTTATGCAGAAGAATCAAACACGTTTTCCGAATAAAGAAATGAATGAGGGGGTTTCCTTTTTACGGTCGGGTGTGCCTTTGGTGAGACTGGAGCCTTTCCTCTCTACTGTTGGATGGTCTTCTTTTGTCTTTTTATCCCCCTAAAAAAATAAAGATAAACAAACTTTCGAAAAAGGAGAACGGATATTTATCTCAATCTAATAAGAAATTGAAAGAGACGGTCATGCATTTAACTAGAACGTACGTGAGAGAGAGAATACAGGAATTAGGCTGCAGTACAAGCTTTCGGAATCGTTACCGCGTGTCGTTTTATAGATATTCGAAGTGCTCCCGCTGATCATCCAGCTACCCAAAACGACAATCACGATATGTATTATCGATTTTTTGTTCCCACATGGCAGCTTTCAGTAATGTTGATTTGTTCGCGGGGTGAAGACAAATGATAAAGCATTTGGAACTGTAGCGAGCAATGTGCAATGCGCATCGATCGGCATTGTCTCTATGCCAAAAAACAAGCCACAGAGGCTGTAAATTAAAGTTGACGGTAAACAAACAAAAAAAAATCCTATTCAAATGAACAGGCAGTCATTCCCGAGGAGAAATACCCATGGGAACTGGGCCTGAGAACAGTGTCCGGACTAGCACTTTTTGCGTACAGAAGAATCAGATACCGCAGAAGCATACAAACTTTGACAGATAAGTTGCTGCATGTAAACGAAGGGATGTCCCTATTCACTGCAAAAACCTGCTCTTCGTGTCTGTTTTCAGAATCCCTACACAAATTGAATGTGTGCAATAATGCTTTATAAATTTCGAATAGTGTACGTACCTCAATGGGGTCCGAAGAACAAGGTCGGTATTCCAACAGCAACGAAACCTGCTTTGAGTTGATTGATATGAGCACTGATCCGTACAACTTGTTAAGTGTTCTGCCTGTTCATGTCTTCATTATTTTTCAATTATTTGGGGGGTCAAGTGTTCATAACATTTGCTACCCAATCTGTCGTGACTTTGGCTACCCAATAAAAATATTGTCAAATTTCAGAAAAGTCAGTAAAATGCCGACTAACCACCTGGAATTACAGTATATGCATTTCATTGTAGTATCCCAACTGAAATGTTTTGTCGGTCACTTTAAGCAGCTCCTCAAATCCTGAAGTCATTGTCGATAAGATATGGATCTCCATGTTCTTCTGGTCATTCGTGAATCTAGAGCCGCTACCACCAAATACAATTTTCATTTTGCTACACGCCTACACGAGGTCAATATAAAATGACACACTACACCACAAAATTCTATGCAGCTTTTCTTTTTGCCTTTTGTTCTGGTAATCTCAATCCTCAACCCACAAATAAGGAGCAAAATTCATCATGCATCGGTTCTCCTAGATCATAGATGGGCATTTCAATGTTTTGGAAGCAAATTTTTTTTTTTTTAATGTTTAAATATTGTAACCATCTGGGTCGCTAGTTCCTCACCTGTTTCTGGAAAAATTATGTCCCTCTAATAAATTAAAAGATGAACTATAGACAAAAGTTCGGATTCTCTGCAGGGAACATTTTCTTCTACTTGGCTCTGACTCTTTAGAACCATCTGTCCAACTTCTGCTTTTGGCCTAATGTGAATCCAGAACCATCCGTTTCCTTTTGCTTCTTCAACTTCTTTAAGTAATTTTCCCCTCTGCTTTGTTGTTGTTTGTTTGCCAAATTGCCCATGCCAATTGTCATCACTGATCGTCCATTATGAAAATCTGGAGTTAATTCGGAATCTCAGATGCTCCCTTTATTATCTGCAGTAAGAACTTGGTACGTTGGATTTAGTACTCTCTCATCCTATCAAATTGCGTTAACTTGTTGCCCCAAACTACTCCCCAGTTTAATAATGCAGACGCTTAAAGACAAATGGTCTGGTATTATCTTTACCTAAACCAACTAACTCCACAATTAATAAATAGTAAAGTCGCTGCTAAGCTTTCTTTGGATCCCCTTGTCTGCCTCACTTTTCTGTCATATATATAATGACTAAACATACACCATTTTCTTAATACCATCCCACCTTGTTCTCTGCCATACAAAGTTTGGGCTTCCCAATGCTTTTGCTCAGAGGTTTGTGGACTGATTCGAGACTACACCTGACACCTCCAACTTATGATAAGCCTCGTGAGAATTCATTTCAAAGCTTTGGAAGTTGTAGACTAAATAATGACACAATTCCACAAATTAGGAAGGGTTGTACTTAAGTTGAGCACAGATTTCTTAATTATATCGGATTCATGCTACATGGGATGGTTATATGATCATGAATCTTTCCATCTTTCAAGCCCAAGTGTGCTTCAGCTAGTCCTCGATCAGTATCTGCTCCTTAAGATTGAATGAAAGATGGTGTCCTCAACATTTATCTTGATAACTTCAAACTATTTAGTGTAAACTAGTTTCCTACGTATTGATATTGATCCGATGAGAGTCTAATGATTGATGTGCCACCTTTCTATTCCACTCCTTTACTACCTATGGCCAACGTCAAGAATCTTAAAAGCAGTGACAACGAGCAGACCAAACGACCAGTTGGATGACAATGAAGCTCAGTAGCTCACAGTTCACCTCTTGGGATGACAGTGAAGCTTACATGCAGTATAGCTTGCTTCTCATCCTCTCTCCTGACATGTCCCGTATACTTGCTTATAAAGAAGCAAATAAATGCACCAGTTGCGCTATGCCCTACAAAAGTTTTATGATTATGAAGCAAATAAATGCACCAGTTGCGCTATGCCCTAGACAAAAGTTTTATGATTATGTGTGCAAAAGGCCCCCAACATAAATGTTCGCACCCAGACGTTGCCAGGACCACACGCAGCAAGCCGGACTTCGGATCTAATTACAACCCAGGGTCTTGTCCAGTGGCTTGGGACTCGATGACAAAATGCAGAGGAGGAAGAAGAAGAAACGCTGGGAGGCATAAGATTGGCAAAGTCAGGGGGTGAATCTGTTTCGATCTGGAGTCGTCGGCGGAGGAGAAGAAGTCGGTGGCGGAGACGTTGTCAGGGTCTTGTCCAGTGGCTTGGGACTCGATGATGGACTTGGAGAGGCCAGGGGAGGAGAAGAAGAAACGCTGGGAGGCAAAGATGGTGGCAAAGTCAGGGGGTGAATCTGTTTCATCGGAGTCGTCGGCTGAGGAGAAGAAGTCGGTGGCGGAGACAGTGAGGGATTTAGAGGTGGAGTCGGAGGTAAGGTCGTAGAGGGAGTTGTAGTTTTTGACGATGATTGATCCAGTGGTGGAGGTGAACGAGGGATAATCATCATCATCTTCATTTGGGAGCGGAGAGGATTGAATGGTGGGCAAACATTTGAGTTTGGAGAAACAGCGGTAGAAGGTCTTCCAAAGGAGGTTTGACATTTTTCAGATTCTAAAGGGGAAAGGATGAAGTTTATCTATATATAAATAAAGAAAGAGAATTATCTACAAAAAATAAAGCAAGAGAATCAATCCTATAACTTTTTCCAATAGACTATTGAAATGATAGATTGAAAATATTTCCATGTATGAAATAGAAAGAGAAATAAATGGGAATGTCTATATGGCTTCGGCATAAATGGATATATTTTGATATATATAATATAAGATTATCTTTGAGTAAAGAAATTATGAATATAATTAATGACATTACCAATATTAAGTGCTTCTTTGTTATAGTTAATATATTTACTTAAACGATTTTAAGGTTGATGAAGTCCTGGGTCACAAGTGGTTTTTCCTTTTTAGGTGTGTATATATATATATGTGTGTGTGTATTAAAATAAGTTCTGAGACTCGTTATTGGTCGCCTCCCCTATGCTTAATTAGGATGGATGACCTAAACAATGTGCTTGCCCAAGATTCTCAGACCAGAAAATTGAAGAGTTGAATATATAATTGCTTATTGAAGAGTTGGCCACTTGCTGAAATATGAAATAATTTTTGTACCTTTTTTTTTTAAACCGTAGTGGCAGACATGTGCTTTTAAAGAAGCAAATCGTATACGTATATTATAATATTAACAACAATTGAATAAAAGATTCAACCCATTGCTTAAGGGTACTGTCTAACTAGAGATTTCAATGCAACTTATATATTCTGTAAATTACCCTGGTTATCTTGATTCATTATAAATTGTACAGGTTAAAAAATTTCTCGTTATGTAGTTACTTAAAAATGAATAAACCTAAGTTCTAAGAAATAATATATTCTACTAAGACATTCACTGAGGAAGCAGAAGCCCTTTTGAAAGAAACTATTCAATATTAAATGGAACGCTTTCTACTCCAAGAACAAGTATAAAGAAATTTTTTAGATAACTTTATAATTTTTTAAAATAATTATTTACATAATCTAATTATTTTATATATATTTTTTATTTCGCTAGCTTATATTTGAATTTATATGTATAAATTGAATATTATATTCTAATTATAAGTATCTCTTATTCAAATCATTCAAAATACTAGTGAAAATATAACAAAATATATGGAAATAAATTGCGTACAATGACCATGTAATTTTTACATGAAAACTGAATAAATTATTATTCGTTATATATGCATTATATTGAGTTTTGTTTGTGTAGGTAACTAGTGATCTCTTCTGCCACGAAGCAATGCCTTATGTGGAGTCTTTCTGTTTTTCATAGTTGTCAAAGCACTGTGTCTTGATCACGGGCATGTGATTAATGGAAAAGTAGTGTTAGAGAGTATTATTTAAATAATAAAAAATTATGTTTCTATTAACTTAAATTTTTAAGATAAATGCTATTTTAACATGTTATAATGTAATCCTTACACTATTATGTATACAAGTGTGATCCAAAGATTTAATCTTTTTACGGTAGATGTAAGTCTAGGAACGGAACTACTTAAAATTTATTTTTCTCTTTAGTCTAATTTACTTTCTCTTTAGTTTTAATTTTAACATGGTATCAGAGTCATTTTGGTTTATGTTGCCTAGCTAATTTGGTTTTAGCTGGCCATACTCTTATTAGCTCAACTCAATCCAATTTAAGTTTATCCATCTTAGTTTAGGCCCGACTCAATCCGGTCTAATTTAGTTCAGACTATTGTTAGCGGCATTCCAGCTAACTTTTGTTTAATCTTTGCACAAGTAAATATACAAGGGTGACCTATAAAAAATAAGTCTATAAACTAAAACATAAAAATATATACTGTGTCTCTAGACTCTAGTCTCTAGTCTCTTTTCTCTTTTTCTAATTCATTTTCTCTTTAATTTTAATTTTAACGACGCTTAAACGCATGAGTTGCTCGTGATAATTTAGGCTTTCTTGTCGTGGGCCTTTCAAATTGTTTGTCTCGTGGATGTGTAAAGGAAAAGACCATAAATTAAGGACGTCATACAATTATCATGCACATGTTTCTCTCAGTTTCTGCGGTGGGCTTACCCTTAGGACGTTGTCTTGAATAGAATTGTGCACTATCCGCCCGATCCGACCGGATATACTCGTTCGGGTTGGTTTTAGTCGAATTCGAAGTCAGAGAGTGCAGAGATAAAACATTGAATATCGGGTCTGAGTCTGAGTCGATACAAGTACAACCATCCGAAACCGAAAAACCAACTCCGACCCGATATTATTGTACTAAGGAAAAAAGAGAGCCCACTTTGCCCAGCAGTGGATCCCCCATGTGGAGACAAAATAAGGGTAACCGAAAACTTGACCATGGTTTCATCGCCAAATTTATACTGCTAGCTTTCGACATCCATCGCATGTTACCCAAGCGGACTCTAAAAGCTACTCTATACGGTCATATTCTATAGACTCGCTCACCAAAACTTCAACCACAACATTATCTCTCTCTTCTAATACGAATATATAATATCTCCGCAGATGTTTGCTGCATTCCAATGCATCTTACCTTCACAAGTACGTAGACAATTTTATGTTCGAATTACAAAATACAATTTAAGGAGACACATATATAAGAGGTGATTCTCAATATAAGGTTTATGCTGATCGAAATTTTAAATGGACAATATTAAATAATATAAAATTTATTTATTATATATATCTCTTTACGAATTGTAAATTACAATTAGAACAGAAAATTACTTGAGATATGCATGAGACCCTGCATGTGGCAGCCATTGCAACTTTAACTCGGAACGAAACTGCTTGCTAGCTTTTGGTAGTAGATTTCTGCGTATTGCAGGTTACGAAGATTCCGGAACTTTAATATGATTGTCCTTCAAAAGATCGAAGTGGTTCGCGGGGACACATTTTTCCTCTTTCTGATTAGAAAAGAAGACATGCACGTCCGCTTTTTTTACTTGATCTTTTATCATTTCTCAATGTAGTGCACTTTTGGTTCTCCTATGAATCTGGCAAAGTGTCTGGAATCACTTCAGGCCCCACCCATGTCCGTCTTGCCTCTGCTTTCCACCGTATTCTCCGTCTGTCTTCAAGGCTGTTAAGATGGGTCCATATGTTACGTACGCCCTTGTAATTTATGATTGAATTCAAAATTCCCCAAAACCAAAAGGGCCTTCGAAGTTACATATGTTACATGTAATAGTGTTTGATTATGAAAATATTGAGGTGTATAAAATATTGGAGTGTTGAAGCGGATGAAAAAGTAAAAAAGATATATGATTTAAAGTAATTTTGTATATTTATTTAGAGTGAAAAGTGATGATTTGATGTGGAGAGAAAATTTTAGAGAATTATTTTGTTCAATTCCAAGTTTGTTGATAATCTATACCCAATTTTTTAATTTATAAGCATTATATATATTGTGTTCCCTAAGCAAATTGTGATCTTAATCCAATCATATATTTTGCCAAGTCTCAAACCCCAACAGATCATGGAGAACGTCGATGATTAAGAGAGCATTCTCGATCGTGGGTTAAAACTTAATATATATCTACACTACAGGTCAAGGTTGAAGGCCAGGTGGTGACAAGTGACAACGTCGCCGTTTCATGCTTTTGGGGTCTGTTAAACCATTTCTATTACGGATCCTGCACATCACATGACTGACCATGCTAAGACGATGACTGACACTTTCGAAGAAACGATGAAGAAAGTACACACCACGTACATTGAACTCAAAAACGACACCACCACCACTAATCTGCATAAACAGGAATTTCAGTACTCCAACTTATTGCCTACTTAGAAACTCTACTATGGAGCCGCTCTAGTATTTGTTCAGGAGTCTAACTGGCGACCTAGCTCAATAAATTCAAGCGCTCGTTGAGCCTAGCAGCTGCAGCCACGGACGCCGCCACTCCACCGGGTTGAGTTGCCAGGAACGGATTGTTCCTGCGCTCAGCACTCACCACTGCGTCAGCATCCTGCTGAGTCGCTACCTTGTGCGCTGCAGACAACTTCGTGGTCGCATCCTGACATAGTTATAACGTCGACACACAGATTTAGAAACTATTCAACTCTATATGCAGAAAAATTAACCTTAAGCTTATAGTTCTACCGTCAAAACATCTCGCAGCATAATCTTATCTTCATCCCGATCAACTCGCGCATTGTAATCGGCTGCCGACTGAGCGGTGGCCGCGAGCCCACCTGGGGTTATAACATTACTACCGGTTGCTCTCGCCTCCGCTGCTTGAATTGCCGCTGCGTCACGCTGATCCACCGGCCTGTTTCCTACTGATTGTGCACAGGCCTCCAGCGCTTCCCCTATAGTGATTTTACTCTGTTGGATAACTTCAACTGCTGTTTCTGTTTGTTTCCCTGGCGGTGGTTGCACACGTTGCCCAACAACCTAACGAAGAGAAATTAAGTAGTTATACATATATGTGGAGAGGGGATCTCGGGAGAGTTTACGCACAAAGGCGTAGATTATAAACACACATTTTCTAGCTGACCGTTCACATCAAAAGCTTAACCCCCCCCCCCCTTCTCTCTCTCTCGCTCTCTGTGTAACCACAAAAAAAGGTATGCTTGAATATTCAGCCATTTAATGACCACGGCGGTTTGTAATTAACCACAAAAGCTTACTTGTCCAGCCATTGATTCAATTATTATGCGACTTCCAGTCCCATGGACGTCGGTCTCCGCGACAGTGACGCCTTTGTCCGCAGCAACGTCACTGAGGTCACTGTGACCGACTAGACCGGCTCTCTCGTTCCGAGTCGCAGCGGATTGCATGACAGCAGCAGGTCCGGTCTTCTGGGTCTCTCCCAACACCGTCTGTTCACCAGCCTGCATCATGGCAGCGTCTCGTGGTGCAACGGGTTTGGAAGCGAGGTTGCCCGAGACGTTAAATACGTCGCCGTATTTGATAGGTTCTCTCTCTTTACGAGGTTTCCGTTGCTGTTCCTGGCTCATCTTGGATAGCTGAATTTAGCCCTTTTTCGCCTCTCAGAACGGATAAGTGGACACTTCGAAAATTTGAAATTTCTGCAGGACCGCAGGTTGAGTTGGTGGGAACTGGAGGGACGAATATGCATAGTTCATGGAAGTTTGGAAGGAAATGGACTCCTGGCAGATCGGAGACGTGGCAAGTGAAGAAGCCGGACACAGATGTAGTACAGCGGTACAAGTGGCGGCTTCATAGCTTTGGTCAGCATATTAGCTCTACGTTTGCATTTACACATGGCAACCTCTTGGCTGAGTCAATCTCTTTTCTCTCTCGATTTCCACCTCGGCAGTGTCGAATCACTTTTCTATATCTCAGCAAAGAAACTCTCACTTTTCTATACTTCGAACTTTTTCCATTATTTCGCTTAAGCTGGCGAATGTTTGCGGATACAGACATCTTTAACGAATAAACATACGTTTCACCTACTAGACCTATCAATTATTAGACTTACCACACGTTCTATCCTAATTAAACTATTAGTTAGCTTAGAGACGTTACATTTTTAACTATTGATATTAGACATTTTACATTCTAAACTACTCACTTTGACACTTTGTATCCTCTAACTATTAATATTAGACATTTTACCTCTAAATTACTAATTTTGACACATTACACATTTGATTATCAATATTAGATATTTTGCATCCTCCACCTACTTTGACATTTTGCCCACTCTAACTAGTAATTTTAAACATTTTACACTCGCTTAATGAATCCACAATAATATCCTTAATATATATAAAGTGGGTCAAAAAATTATCTTCGTCGTAGTCTAAAATATCTTAGTAGTTACAAAGTGAAATATATTAAAGCTGATAATTTTGGGTGTCATGTATTGAACCCTTGATAATTGATACAATTATCATATATTGATTCTTTGGTTCCATTTTCATCTGTTTGACAAAAAATCTAATCGTTAATTTCAATTATGCTTATCCATCCAAATATCCAATCCAGATTCAAACGCTCTACTGTCTGGAGTTCTCTCTCTTCCCAATGAACTCTTAAAAAAGAAAATTCTTATCATATCTGAAAAGAAAATTCTCATCGGATCTGGAGAAGTAGTGTCAGTCAATCCATCTAACCCCTTTAATTCTATCCTGATCCAGTTTTGGCCCTTCTCGCAGGATTTAACACTAACTCCATCCATCACCTCATTCATGGCCTGATGTCAGGGTCAATTGACCTCTGCTTCCCATCTTCATTGTCGTACCTAACCATTTAGGGCATTACCCATAATAATCCGTGCATCCTTAAATCTTGACAAATGGCTTCAGAGATAACAAATTTAACACTATGCCCTGCCACGACACTACACACATAACAGGTCATGAGAAGTTCATAAGATTTTCTGAGTAGATGATGCGATCATACCTCCAATTGAACTACACTGGATCCTAAAATGACACAATTACATTCACATGGTAACCATCATTGAAGTTCATAGATCCTTCTGGGCATATATTACAGGATTTCAATGACTACACGTACTTGACATTGGCCACGCTAAGATACCAATTCATGTTCTTCAGGAGACGCTGGTGAAAGAGGTACAGAACCAATGTAGCCAATAACTTCCTACACCCGAATTTTCACTGCAACTTTATTGTCCAATAAGAAATGCCACCACTGTGTTGAGCACCCAATTTATTCCTCTGAAACCCGATTTGCAACCTCCAATCCATTACCTGCCCATTACAGAACGATATCTCAACATAGTCTCTTCTTTGTTCAGGACGAAAAACACATTTTGCCATGTTGAGAAAAAGTCCTAAACAATTCAGTGAGAGCTTACCATCAGGATCAAAGAAGAAGATTTGCTGAACCTTCCCATCAGGGAGGGACCTCTGAAAAGTCTCAATTCCCTTTTCCTGCAAAACCAACTTGTATCTTTTAGCCAGTGCTACCGAACAGGCACAGGATCAAAATAAACGATACAGGCCACTTCATTGTGGTGGCTGAGGTCAGAATTAGTAGCACCTCAAAAACATACGCTTTTGTTCCAGGCCATACAAAGAATGATAAACAATACAGCGGTCAGAAATGATCTGAATTAATTCACACCCCTCTCACTCTTTCTGACTCCTCTGGCTAAATGAGATACAGATTTGTAAGACTGAAGCAAATAACCAATACGTTCAACATACATTTTCCAAAGGCCCCAAAGAAAGCTCATTCAGGGGACAGGGAATAGATTTATAGTCTCTTAATGCTATCGGCAGAAACCATAACCTCTGGGTCCAAGTCACACTTTTGTTTTTGGGTTCCAAATGATGAGAGCTATTTTGAATCTACATAATTTTGTTTTGTTGGTCAGCTTCCTAGGTCTCCAAGCACCCTATAGGGGGCTTTTCCTAAGCTATTTCCAATCTAGTCTGTCTTAACCATTAATACCTACCGATTAGGATCTTAATTCTAATGGGTAATCCAGTGGAATTATTTAAAAATTTGACCGTTACTTTCAACGAAACTATTCCGATTGTGATACTGAAGAAGCCAATCCCACTAAAATTTAAGATGATGGGTGGCAAGTGCTGAGATTTATAGGGAAAAGAAATTATCTCTTGCATTGAACTATAGCAGAATTCTCCCAATAAAATCCAGGGATCCGAATCCAACAATGTCACATGAACCTCTCCCACATCCACATTTGTAATCTTAGCTTGGATGAATTTTAACCCGGTTCAATTAGATATTCTTATCCGGATACAAGATTTCTCTTTTTGAAATCAGGATATAAACTTTCCAATTTTATTGGTCATGCACGATGAATAGATAAAGCTTCAAGAAAGATTGGTGGAGGAGGTACCTTAAGAGTTCGCAGAAAAGAGTCAAAATTGGAGACGGAGAAGCAGATGTGGTGACCTCGGGGTAGATGGCTGGGGTCCGCAACGGGTGACACGGCGCTCCAGGGACCTTCCGGAAGCTTCGAGCTGGGGTTCCTCTCGATGAGGTGGAGCTGGAAAGCTGAACCCATATTCAACCATATGACCTTAAACTCCAAGAAGTTTGGGCTCTCTACCTCCTCGAACCCAAAAATCTACACGATTGAAATGGAATTGTTTTTCAGAAAAATATACATTAAATTCAAAAAGAACATAGAAGCTTGTTGGGGGAGGGGGTTGGATTTCAGTGGACGACCTCCTTGTAGAAGTTGGCGAGGCGCCTGATGTCTGACGATTCTCTGGATATGTGGTTCAGGGTCACTCCTTTTGCCACTGGTGCTGCCATTTCCTACCGTTCTTTGTTCTGGTGGAAAATGTGAATGGGAAGGTCTTATATCGAGTTTTTGTTGACGACGTGTAGTATACCGTCAGCTGCCGATGGATGGGGTCTTTGTTAAAGAGCCGTGGCAAAATCTTACGCAGATCGACTATAAAGCATGAAATATTAAATAGATTAACCATATTATCAATTAAAAATGATATTAAAACGAATAGTGAATATAAATTTTTTCTCAGTAATTATGCATCTAAAAAATCTAAATGAATAATTTTCACTAAAATTTATTGATATTTAACAATTATAAAATAATATTTTACAACCTATTACAAAGACTTCATTTAGGGGGCTCACCTAAGACCCCGACAAGTGATATAGAACCGCTCCTAGTTCCAAGTGCCACCAGGCGGTCCAAGCAACGATCATGGTCTGTCAGTCAAAAATTAGTTATAACCAAGCAACCTCCTTTCTAATCCTTCTTCACTGAATATTGAACCAGAGGAAATAACTGACATTCTTCTTTGATTTGGGTTTCTTGTCAACGTCTAGCAACATATAAAAGGAACTCAGCAATCTTTCTCAATTGTGATCAATATATTTTTTCTTTTGTAAAGAATAAAAATAGAGATGGGAATTGAGGAACTTGTTCTTTTTTTTTTTTCTTTTTTTTTTCGTTTTCTCTATTCTGCCCTGCTCAACTACGTAGCTTTTGTTAATAAAGAAGAAACTCACATTTCTATCTCCTCCAATAAACCCTCAGGGATAAAATATTCTTTCCTCTGTTTTGTTCTCTGTTTTTAAGTTCCCAGCACTAGAGTGAATTGACCTGATTCACCAGCAAAATCAACCAAAGAAAACCAACCCGAACCAGTACAATGCATGTCAGATATATCTTTTCTCGGTGAGCATCAAAAGTCTCAAGTGTTTTCATGATCAAGCTGCTTTAATCCAGCTCAGTACTAACCCATTTTATGGTCTTTTTAATTGCAACAAATCATCGGTTCTTGGGAGAGAAACAGATAACACCCATTCAAAGTATAGCTGACATGTGATAATGTGCCTCTAGGTAAACTTGAAAAACAGGTGTGATCAAACAACGGTACAGAACAAAGTAGCCCCACAGGTGGAAGACAAAAATTAATTCTCCATAATTAGGAAACATGTCTTATTAACTGACAATGAACCGATTATATCTATTCAACAAGTATTACGACAAGTTTTGTCAGACGCTCTGTTACCTGAAAAATTGTTAAAAACATCAGCTCATCACCAGTAATCTCTACAAGAGCACTGACCGTCCCGAAAGCAATGATACCGATTGTTATCTCTGACAATAATTTCTCTACAAACAATGCCTGAGATGAACTTGATGGCGCTATGGCAGTCTCCACAAATCCTAAGATTTTTTGTGATCCTTATAGGTACTCCAGGAGGGATAGTTATCAGGCCATAGGCAAGGGCAATCTTCTCGCTGTGGTACCAAACTTCAGATATTTTCTCTTCTTCTTCTAAGTCGTAGAGAGCAAAATTGGTATCAGGTACATAGCCAACTTCTTTCATATCCCTCCTCAGCTTAGCTAGCATTACCTGAATGTCTGAGTTTCTTTCATGGGAAGTGTCCTTTGCTTGGAAGATATGGACTGCATTCTTGACGGAGATCCAACTGCAGCCTACCCCCTTTTTTATACCGACATCATTCATCTCCTTCCTCACGAGAGTGGCTTCTTCCCACCTGCATTAGTTATTTGTTTACTATCATCAGGAACCTCTTATAGACCACAAGAACGTAACAGAACACATATGCACACAAACACATGCAAAAGCAACAGCATACCAGTCTCTCTAGTTCCTACTTAGACCTTATTGTTGCTACGATGAGAAACCAATGCATCTAGTATCTAGCTCTACATTGCCTGGATGCTAGTGAAAGCAAATTTGATAAAACAAACATCAAGGAAGAAGTAAATTTATGAAACCACTTGAAACTGAGTATCAACAGAAAGGGTTAGCTATGTTGAGAGAGAAAATTTCATTACATTGCAGCAGCTGCAAACATATTTGAAAGCACCACATGATTGCCGGAGTCCTTGGGATCAAGTTCAAATAAGCTTTCAGCAGCAATTTTCCCCAGTTCTGGCTTCCCATACACTCTACACGCCCCTAAAAGAGCCCCCCATATTGATATTGTTGGTGGAATCGGCATTTGCTGTATAAATTCATAGGCACGCTCTACCATCCCAGCTCGCCCTAACAAGTCCACTACACATGCATAATGTTCTGCCCCTGGTATAATCCCATATCTTGCTCTCATTGACTCAAAAATCTCCATGCCCATTTTCACTGCCCCTGCCCTACTACATGCCGATAACACACAAACCAAGGTCACATAATTTGGCTCCACCTCATTGCTGCCAGATGTCATTTCCTCGAACAAAGCTAAAGCCATGTCAGCATGCCCTTGGTGTGCATACCCGCCTATCATTGCGTTCCAAGTGATTAAGTTCCTCTCAGGCATATCATGAAAGGCTTGCTCTGCTTCATTTATATTTCCACACTTCCCATACATGTCAACTATTGCACTCCCAACAAAGACATTCCCCTCCACGCATGCCTTCACGGCAAGAGCATGAACTGACCTACCTAATTCGTGTCCCGAAAGCCCAGCACAAGCACTCAGAACACTTGAAACCATAAAATCTGACGGTTCAATGCCTTCTTCAATAGCTTGCAAGAAGACGGCACAAGCCTTCTCCTCCTCGTGATTTTGCACATAAGCAGTCACCATAGAGCACCAAGAAACATTGTTCCGCTGAAATATTCTATCAAATACCATTTCAGATGATCTTTCCTGTCTACACTTTCCATAGAAATCAATAAGACCATTCGAGACAGGTACATCTGCCTCAAACCCATTCTGAATTATAAACCCGTGCAGTTGTTTTCCAGTCTCCAAATACGAAGCATCAGAACAAGCATTGAGAAATGCGCAGAACGTTATCGAATCTGGCTTCCCACCCACACGTAGAAACTCAATAAAAGCGTTGACTGTATTCCTTGGTCGCCCATCGAGCACTGCATTGGACATATATGCATTCCACGTAACAATGTTCCTCTCGGGCATTTCGTCAAAGAGGTTCCGAGCCTCGTCTCGCAGCCCAATTTTGCAATACATATCAAAAGCACTAGAACCAACGAAAACATCGCGTATCTGACCGTCCTTAACAGCAAGCGCGTGAACTTGTTTTCCCATGACGGGCATGCGAAGAGAAGCCGATGCCTTGAACGCGCAAGGAAAGGTGAAGTCATTGGGCTTAATACACTCACGGAGCATGAAAGAGAACTGTAGGAGAGCAGAGACAAAATGACCGTTTTGAACGGAGCCGGCAATGAGGGCAGTCCAAGTGACGACGGAGCGGGACGGGGTGAACGAGAGGATGAGTTGGGCAGAGCTGGAGAGGTCGAGTTTGGAGTACATGTTGACGAGGTGGTTTGAGAGGAAGGATGGGAGAGGGGTGTCGAAGGTCTTGACAATCTGGGCATGGGCGGAGCGGCCGAGCAGAGAGGAGCGAGTTGAAACCGCCGACTCGACCAGGGCGGCGAGGGAGTTGGGGGAGAGGAAGGGCATGCTTGGTAATTACAGTCATGGTTCTGAGTGTTGGCAAAGTAGAAGAAGCATGAAGACGATGTATCGCACTATATTAAACGAGGAGTAATCCTCCTCTGTTGCTTTTGTTTCACTTAATAATCAAATCCAGCGGACTGGGACCTGTCCGAGAACAAAGGAAGAGAACATCCGCTTTACGAGATAAAATTTTATCCCCTAAAATATTATCAACCTTATAAAAATTTCTGTATTTATTTTTTCACAAATTTTTTTATTTTTTTAATCGTTTTTTAACTTTTTTTTTTTTTTTTTACAAATTTTTTTTTTTTATTTTTTATAATTTTTAAAATTTTACTAAAAATTTTTCCCAGACATAATAAATCTAACGAAATATACTGTATAATTTAGGCACAGATTACACTTGATTGATTGATGGCTTTGATTGATTGATTGATAAGATTTCAGAAAGCACAGACTTGCTGTCCTTCTATTTACTATTTACTGTAGTTTTTTATTTTTGAATTACACTATACAATTCACATTATAAAGTGTGTTCAAAACTAGAAGCGTCTCCAAGTCATGAACTCAACCATCCTAAAATCTAATAGATTTAATATAACAGATTGACGATTGAAACTTATGAAATTAAACTGTTTAAATTAAGTGGTGTTTTTATCTGCCGAAGGAAAGGTTTTTATAGAAAAAATATTACTGTGTACTGATGTTTGTGGGACATATGTCCCGATTAGGGGTGTTCACGGAATAGCGAAAGCCGACTCGACCCGGTGTTCCGAACCGAACCGAGAAAATTCGGGTCGGCCTTCCGAGATGTAGGGTCGGCTTTCGGAAGTATTTTTTTCTTTCCGAAGGTTTCGGGTCGGGTTTCGGAATATACATATAATTTTCGATATTTTCCGACCCGACCTGGTATATATATAAAATAAAAAAATATATATATAATAGTATCAAAACTACGTCGTTTTGATACTCATGTTAACTAACGTTAGACACTTTCAAGTCCTTTGCTCATTTTTTGCCCTAACGCCTCCACCCCTCTCTACATACTCTACTCTCTCAACCTCTCTCAAAATCTTCTCCTTTGCCCCCTCTCCGGTGATCTTCTCCCTCTCTACGCCGCCGGCCGCACGTCTCCAGCCTCCAGACTTCAATCTTCACGAAATCACGGGAATACGCTTAACGCCAGTACGCTGCACGTCTTCATCCTCTTCAGCCATCAGGTACGAATTCCTGGAACTCCTTGGGACCTTGTCTATCAATTTTTAATTATTATTCTTATTGTGGGTCATGACTCTTGTTGCTTCTCATTCTTATCCGCATTTGATGTTTGCTTTTACTTCCTATCAGAAACGATCCAATCTCAAGTGGCTTGTTTGCTTGTAAAAGAATTTGACAATATACTAATTTTTATTTTTAGGGATTTCTGTATAGAACTTCTTAATTGTACTTTTTGCGGGTGCAATGAAAGTTCCTAGAGATGCAGGTAAAATTTATATATATAGATGCCATTTAACCGAAAGTCTAATCTAATGCTATCTTAATTGTGTATAGACTTAAACTTTAGGAATTTGTGTATAGAACTTCTTAATTGTGTACAGACTTAAACTTTAGGGATTTGTGTATAGAATTTCTTAATTGTACTTTTTGAGGGTGCAATGAAAGTTCCTAGAGATGCAGGTAAAATTTATATATATAGATGCCATTTAACCGAAAGTTTAAGTCTTTAGTTTGGGTTCAATTACGTTATATTAACTGTTTGGGTTCAATTTCGTTATACTAACTACCTACACTTCGTACTTATTTCTAATGTAGGATAAGATTTTTACATATGTTCAACAATTTCTCCCTTACATGTGAGTTTGATTTATTTTTCCCTAATCTAATGCTATCTTAGGAAACATGTGCTAGAATTGCAGCCGGAATTTGATGAAAGCTTATAACTACTGAGAAGCCCTTTAAATCCCAACAAATCCATGCTCTGCTCCCTAAAAGCATGCATATCTTGAGAGGAATATAGATAGATGAAATAAAACAATTAAATGAAATGATTATGAATTGACACGTGTAGCATGTCTTCCTTCCATTTTGTAAGGTTTTTGCATTTTGGTTTTCTTTAACGTTTCTTTGTGGATAAATATAATTTCTTAATCTTTAAAGATTGTCATTCCAATTGGCAACACAGTTAATTTCTTATTCTATTTTTATAATCGTACTTTATTACAATGCATCATGAAGGGTGATTAATTTATGGGCTGTTTTTGGTTAGTGGTTAAATATTGTTTTTGCAATTGACACAGATGGAGCCTATGGATTGTAATGAGTTTAATGACGACATCAGCGTTAGTAGAGATGTTGGCACGCCTACTTCAGGGGCTGATTCAAATTTGGGACCAAGTCCAAGTCCCGACACCCCAAGGTCCCAAACAAATCAAACATTCTCCACGAACAATACTCAGCCTCAAGGTACTTCTGGAGGCCGGCCTCCACGTTATCAGAGAAGAACTGAGCTTAAATCCAAAGCATGAGACCACTTTGAGAAGATTGAAGATAGTAATCCACCTAAAGCTAAATGTAGCCATTGTAAAAGTGAGCTTTTTTGTGACTCAAAAAAGCAAGGTACCTCTTCCTTACTTTATCACTTGAAAAAATGTAGACCTTACCTTTCTAAGGAACGTCTATTAGATGACAAACAAGTGAAGTTGGCTGAGATTTTCAAGAAGGAGGGAGAAAGTAGAGAGATGGGCATTGTTAAATACAATGAGAAAAAAATAAGGGCTGTACTTGTAAGGATGATAATCATAGATGAGTTGCCTTTTAGGTTTGTGGAGGGGCAAGGGTTTAAGGATTTTGTGAGGTCTCTTGAACCTAGATTTCCAATTCCTTCTCGTATCACTATAATGAGGGATTGTTTGGACTTATTTATCCAAGAGAAAGAAAAGTTGAGGAACATGTTTATCAATACTGGTCAACGTGTTTGTTTGACTACTGATATGTGGACTTCCATTCAAAATCTTAATTACATGGTTATCACTGCCCATTTTGTTGATAATGGTTGGAACTTACATAAAAGAATCATAAATTTTATTAAAGTTCCTAATCATCAAGGAATCACAATTGGGAGGACGATTGAGTCATGTTTATTGGAGTGGGGGATAGATAGCATTTTCACAATCACAGTAGATAATGCTTCAGCTAATGATGTTGCTGTTGATTATATGAAAAGGAGGACAAGAGATAGGGTTGGCACTATTTTGGATAATGAATTTATGCATATGCGATGTTGTGCCCATATACTTAATCTTGTTGTTAGTGATGGTTTGAAAGAAGTGAATGACTCAATTGTGAAAGTGAGGAATGCAGTTAAGTATGTAAAGGCTTCTCCTTTACGGCTTGATAAGTTCAAGCTATGTGTGGAAAGACAAAAAATTCCAAGCGGAGGTCTTCTTTGTTTGGATGTTCCAACTAGATGGAATTCCACGTACTTGATGTTGGATGTAGCACAAAAATATCAAAGTGCATTTGATCTTATGCAAGAGGATGATAGTCAATTTGTAGAGAGTTTGACGGAGGTTAGGCAAGGGAGAAGAGACTTGGGGCCACCTAATGATGATGACTGGGAGACTGTTAGAGTCTTTGTGAAGTTCTTGAAGATTTTTCATGATGTAACTGTACGCATTTCTGGTTCTTTGTATACAACTGCAAATTTATATTTTCAAGAAATTTCTTTGATCTACAACCATTTGCAACAATTTCGTAAGAGTGATGATTATATGTTGAGTCTTATGGCTGAGAAGATGATGAAAAAATATGACAAATATTGGGAGATTTTGAGAAGGTTAATATGATGCTTTTTGTTGCGGGTGTGCTTGACCCACGATATAAGATAGAGTTTTTGGAGTTTTGGTTTGATGAAATTGTTGGTACTGAACGGGCAACTGAACTTATTCAAAATTTGAGGAATGTCATCGATCGCTTGTTTAATTATTATGCCAAATTTGGTGGAGGTTCCTCTCGAAGTGGTGTTGAGTCAAGTGGTGATGAGTCAAATGTGAGTGGTACAACTTCGGTGGATGATAATGATATTATGTTCAGATTTCGCAAGTTTCGAGCAGCAAAGGGTACCAGTGTAGAGTGTAAATCAGAAGTGGATCGATACTTGACGGAGGAAGTTGAGTTAGGAGGAGATACTTTCGATATACTCATTTGGTGGAAGGTGAATTCAACAAGATATCCAATTCTTGGCGAGATAGCACGAGACGTACTAGCCATTCCTATCTCAACCGTAGCTTCTGAGTCTGCTTTTAGTACTGGAGGCCGCATCTTAGATCCTTTTCGAAGCTCATTAGCTCCGAAAACTATCGAGGCTCTTATATGTACTCAAAATTGGTTAAAGTCTTCACCTATTCCTTATGACTCCCAAGATGTAATGGATGATGTGCAAAGCTATCAACTAGAATCAGGTATCATTCTCCAATTTAATTTTTATTTCATTTATGACGAATGCTATCATGTTTAATTTTTCTTATTCTAACTTTTTTTCACTTAATCTTGTTGTAGAGGTGAATTTGAAGCATGGGTATATTGTGACATTGTGAGTTCTTGAAGATTTTGAGGTGCATGAAGATTATGAGTTAGTACGTGTAGTTTTCTCTATTATTTGTTGTCTTATCTATGAAGTTGCATGATTATAAATTTATAAGTATCTCACTTTGTTTTATTTTGTGCATGTAGGTTATGGGTGATGGAGAACTGAGGAGATGTTTCTATATTTTGTTGGTGTTCTTGAAACTTATTTATTTGAATTTTTAGTTGTATTGATTCCATATTTTTGTTGTGTTGTTGAAACTTGTTTATTTGAATTTTTAGTTGTATTGATTCCATAAACTTGTTTATTTGAATTTTTAGTTGTATTGATTCCATTTTTTGTTTGTGTTGTTGAAACTTGTTTATTTGAATTTTTAGTTGTATTGATTCCATTCTTGTTTATTTGAATTTTTAGTTGTATTGATTCCATTTTTTGTTGTAAACTTGTTTATTTGAATTTTTAGTTGTATTGATTTCATTTCTTTTTATTTCAATTTTTAGTTGTATTGATTCCATTTTTAACTTGTTTATTTGAATTTTTATTGTAAATTGTTTATTTGAATTTTTAGTTGTATGATTCTAGGATCTAGAACAAAGGAGGACTAAGGAAATCAAATCATGGTGGATTTCCAATTCTACACATGTTTTTCATTATAATTTTAGGTTTTTTGTTTTTTCCGAAATATATGAAGTGGCCTAATTTTTTGTTTGGTTGAACTGCTAAATATGAAGGCCCTTGGATTACGTTGCAAATGTTGGCAAATGTTGCAAATGGGCTTAAAAATATTTTAAATTACGTTGCAAATATTGGCAATTAGCAAATGTTGGCAATTAGCATATGAAATGGTTTTGGGCTTCAAAATCACCTTATAACCGGTTGGCAATTGGCATATCAAATTATTTTGGGCTTCAAAATTGATAAAATTGGGCTTTAAAATCCAAATCTAATGATTTTGGGCTTTTGGCCCATTCCGAATTTCGATCCGATTTCGAAATACAAATTCGGCTCGAAATATGCAGAGATTTCGGACCGGCTCGGAACACTTTTATGTGTTCCAAAAATTCACGGGTCGGCTATTGGAAGGCGGAAATTTCGACCCGTAGGGTCGGGTGTACAGCCCTAGTCCCGATTCTCACAATCATTGGAAACTATCAGTCCCAAGTCGGGTGTGGCTCCAATATGGGTGCAAGTGGCGGGGCTTTTATCTCGCGCACGCAATACGTTCTCGACCTTCCCCGAGACTCTCTCACCTCCGATCCCCACGCCCCACGAATCTTTATCTTCCCGTGCTGGCATTGTCGACATCCACCTCTCTCGCTCTCTCTATCTCTCTCTCTCCCCTCTCTGTGGACTCAGGGAGGAGGAGAAAAGACGAGACTAGACGAGAGCGGTCCAGAGGCATTGACCGGAGCTTCAGGGGCCAAAGGTTTGCCCGGATGGAATCAATCAGTACTGGAAACGACGCTGCTAGTACTCGTCAGAAAGGAGATGCAGCCTCTCATCTCCGGGATGGAGTCTCGTTGCTTTTCTCTCGGTGGAACGGCCTCCAAATGGCAGTCCAGAACCAGTGGGGTGGCTGCGACTCCCTGCAGAAGTCCCAGCAACTCGCCACCGATATATTCTCCTGGTTATTTCAATCCAAAGGTGTATATATGTTTATCTTTCACGCTCATATTCGTCCATGTTCTCGCCTGTCGGGCTCTCTTTCTTTCTGTCAAAAATTGTACGAATTGTATTGTGGAACTGCATGGGGACTAATGCACACTTCAAATATCCCTGAATTCTCAATTTGCAGCAATGGTATATCTGGAGGATTTAGAGAACTTGCTCTATGAAAGCATGCTATTCTCTTTTAACACCGAGATAGAGGATGGTAGCATTGAGGAGGTAATGTATACCCTTTGAAACTGATTGCTCTGTTCATTTCTCTTCCTCCTGCACATGCATATATTGTTTTATACACTTGATTTCAGATATTACCATTCGTACATATACTCAGAAAAAGAAAGAAGGCAATAATTTATAGGGATAATGGTCGTTCAATAACAGCTTGAGTTTACGTTTTTAACGATGCTGGTTCAAGTTTAAACATTATTTGATTCAGTTTAGGTACTTCTGCTTGAACATGTTGTCCATGTATGCTACTGAATTATTGATCATTAAGCAGGTGGCAGAACAGTTGATGATGATGCATGAAGAATATTGGCATGGAAATCATTAGAGGCATCATAGGACTAAAGGGAACCCTACTCCGAATCAGAAACTTATCCTCAAAGCAGACAGGTAGCTAGAGATATAGCCATCGTGCTAAAAAGCCCTTAACTTCATTCTTGCACAACCTTTTTCTCATTGCACAAGGTGCAGTTTATGATGCTTGTTAAGTGTTTTATTTCACTAATGACTATTTTATTACATTAAATGTCGACATATTGGTAGGAAACTGGAAAAGTTGGAAAATTTTGATACCATGGCAGTAATTGAGGATTTGAGTTGATTCATATTTTGTCTATGGAAACATCAGGTATGTGGCAGATAGCTTGTTGATCAGTGAAGCGAAAGGAGGAATGCATCCATGGCAGTAATTGGTGCCAAAGTTCTAGTCAAGGACCTACAGAAGCCGAAATAAGAGTAAATGAAATTACTTGGTAATGCCAAGGACCTGCTTCTGTACAGGAAGGTACTAAATTGTGTTAGTGCCCTTGTATATTGACATTCCAACACTGGTTTGTTCTATTAAGCAAGAATATTTGATTGGGTCGAAGTGAACCACCTATCTACTTTCTGCCATGCTCATACTTCTCTGTTTTTCTTTATTTTATTTTTTTTTCCAAACTGGTTGAGAGATTAGAGTGGATGAAATATGGCAGTTTAACTGAGAATTGGAGACATAGCTTTGAAGTACTACAGAGCAAACAGGGTTTAGTAGTGGGACGGTGAATAGAAAGAACTGCTTTCGACATAGTTTTTGGTTGGGTTCTGTCAAGAAACCCCATCACAAAATGATGACTGTCTGCTAACAAACTCAGAAACGCATTCCAGAAACTGTTCGGCAGAGAGAATCAACTGGGACAAAAAGGCGACCCAAATCCACATCCCACGCAGCAAGATTAATATACAAAATTGGAAGAAGAAAAAAAATAAAAAAAGAGCTCAGGTGCGCGTCTTCTCATCCGAGGGATGATTGGTAATGGACCCTACCATCACAGGGGCGCAGAAATCTTCATTGCTCGAGCGGGCTACTGCACCAGCCGGGAATCGAATCCGGGTCTGTACCGTGGCAGGGTACTATTCTACCACTAGACCACTGGTGCTTTATGGTCCCGTATGTTGATTTGTAATACTAAACTACAAAAGGTCAAACTAAAAGAACAAAAAAAGGGTGAGCTCAGGTGCGCGACTTCTCATCTGAGGGATGATTGGTGATGGACCCTACCATCACAGGGGCGCATGATTCCTCATTGCTCGGGGGGCCACTGCACCAGCCGGGAATCGAACCCGGGTCTGTACCGTGGCAGGGTACTATTCTACCACTAGACCACTGGTGCTCGTTGTTCTGTTTGCTAAGTTTATTATATTCTTTACGAGAAAAAGGCCTAACTTACAAATTGAATAATGCTTTTTTTCTTTCTTAGTAAATTGAACAATGCGACCCAAACAAAGGAAGTATGCTTGTTTTTCTAGGGATTATGTTTGGAACTTCACGTTACTGATTTTTTCTTATATCTATTCTTTGTGCGGCAAAGTACTCTTAACCCCCCGGGATGTAGAGGAAAGGGTAAAAGGTGCAGCTGACAAATCAAGGAGATTTCTCAAAACAAAAGTATTATTAATCAAAGACCAAGTTAGGAAATCAACTTTCGAGAGCGGTTGCATAATAGCTATTTTATAAATACTATGAATTCATTATTGTCTCTCATCCTTGTTAGTTAATAAAAAAAATAGAAACTAAATTATTAATAAATAAATAAGTAAAAATGAGAAAATGAAATAAAATTTTTTATTTTCGAGAGAGATACTGATTCAAGCCGCTTTAAATTTTATTCAAATAATATTAAATGACGTAACGTGTAGTTATTTCTATGTATTACTTTTCGAATTCAACAATCTGTTCTATTATATGAATAACGAGCATTTTATGATGTTTGATTGTAAAAATTTTTGGGTGGTAAAAAATTTAGGATATTAAAATTAGTAAAAAATAAAAAAAAATAATTTAAATAAATTTTTTATATTTATTTAAAATAAAAATAACAATTTTACTGGACATAATAAAATTTTAAAATTATTTTATAGAAGTAAAAGTTGCAGTAACTCTAACATAACGTTTGGCAAACTAAAATTTTAATTCCTAAAATTTTATCATCATTATAATTATATTTTTCTTTTCACTTTTTCACAAATTTTTTTTACTTACTTTTTTTACTTTTTAATCAATTTTTTCATTCTCTCTCTTACTTTTTTTTTTACTTACTTTTTTTACTTTTTAATCTAACTTTTTCATTTTCTCTCCAATTTTTTACCAACTTCTAAGTAAAATTTTGTTTTCAAACACTAAGTAAATTTTTGATGACAAACATTTATCTGCTCTCTGCCTTTCTGGCCTTGGGTTTAGTTAGGGCTTCGATTCCTTTTGTGTTTTCTTACTTCACCTCCCGCTCCAAGCGAATGCAACCATTCCATTTCATAAGCCTTTCTCTCGCTCATTTCTGATTCCGGTTACCGAAATTTTGTTATCTTGAAACATCAAAGCTTATTTCCTCTCCCTATTTTTTTTTCCGCCGGAATCCTGAGCCATAAATTTCTATTCGAGTTGTGAATCTGAGGAACGCTTTTCGTATAAGGTGATGACTCAAATCCCGCTTCTTCTTCTTTTAACATATACCTCTTATATTTGGAACCTTTGGTGGGAAGGACTAATGAGAAGTGATAAATGTTTTACAGTTAGATAATGTATCTGTGTGACGTTTTGAGGAAATTTGTGTTTTGGAGGCCTAAGATTACACCGAGCGCGTTTGCATGTCAATGAGGTTTTTCCGGAGATTTCAGAGTCATCCCTGAATCGTTTTTGTTGAACTTTCTTTATAGAGAAGATACTGGAGGAAGGAGATTGTTATCGCCACCAACTAGATTGAATTAAAATGGGGAGGAAGGAGATTGTTATCGCCAATAACTATAGTGAACTTAAACTGAACTTCCCATTTCATCTGTGGCTGATGTGGTTTAATGTCATTTATTGGCGCTCTGCAGTGGTTATTTGCAGCTGCGGAAGTAACCATGAATCCCTATGATTGCATCTTTTTACATGCAGAAGCCTATCAATTAGGCCACTTTGGAAGGAGCTTGTGCCTATTGTTCTTAAACTAGGGCTTGTTTGGTCATTCTGTGTCAATTGCACGGACCTATTTAATTCACATGGTATTTTGAGAAATGGATGTAACAATTGTGATGGTCGATTGAAGAAAATTGAGGCCTTCTTGAAACTCATGCTGCCACTCCATAATATTGCCTCATTCATTTTTATTGCTAAATTTTGCTATACAAGTTAAAGGGGGTAATTTAATTACCTATCAGAGACCTGAATAGGCCATAGTAATACGGGGAAAAGTAGGGATGTTGTGGTTGCATCCATGAACTTGTATTTGAATTCTATGGAGTTCCAGACAGATTTGCAATTGAGGGTCCCTCGCTGTGACTTGACTGCACTTTATCTTCTGGGTTTTGCTTATATGCTTTTTGGGGAGAAAGTTGATGAAGTAGTGCTAGCTTATTGAAATGCCTAATGCAAAAAGAAAGTTTACTTTTTGAGTATGTGTCAATTTTCCCGTTGTTCGGGTATAAATTAGAGTCACTATGGTTTAGAGTGTTTTAGAGCACTTCTGAATTTTTTTTCGTTTTTGAATTTGTTTTTGTCTAATTATGTCCAAATCGCATTAGACAGCTCAGTTGCTGCTGCCAGTTGCCAGTTGCCAGTTGCCAGCTGAAAAAAGAAATCTATGGAGATTGATAGTCCTGATGAAGGCAATGAGAGCATGCCGAGGACAGAGGAAAATGGTTATCTTCTAAGACCGGTTTTGTCTGAAGAGTCTGGTGAGGGTTTGCCATATGCGCCAGTAAATTGGCCTAACCCAGGAGATATCTGGGGTTGGAGGGTCGGTAGGAGAGTTGCCAGTACTGGACATCATCTGGATAGATACCTGTATCTTCCAAGGCGCCTTCGCCAGTCCGAGAACCCAATGCGTAAGAAACATGCTTTTGCGAGCAAACTTTCTGTTGAACGATATATCCGCACAGCATTCCCTGGTGCTGACATTAATGCATTTTTCGCCTCATTCAGCTGGAAGATCCCAGCAACAAAGTCAGCATTAACAAATGGTCAGCTGTAATTATCCCATCTTTTCATTGTTTTATTTTTCTTCATTAGTGTATTTGTGCACACTTTAGATTTCTGGTTTGATATTGTTAGATGCATGGATTGCCTTACTGCATTTGCTCTGAACAAAGACTGACAAATGACAAACTGTGTTCATGGAACAATTTAGTTGCTGATACGAATTGATGATTTCAGAACTCGGCTATCAGTTAATACTGGTCTCTGTCAACCGGAATCTTAAGGCAACACATTTGATTGACTTCTTGAAGCTGAATGCATGAGATCACCACCCTAAACCAAAGGATTGGACGGGTGGTGTTGTTAACCATCTTAAAGACTAAAAACTGGTCCTCCAACCTTTTTAAGTTTGTTTTTCCCTTTAGTCCTTGGTTCCATGGTTGATTAGCCTCACACCTTCTGTATGTTAGGTCATGGTGGCCATTGCAAATTAGAGATTGGTTGAATAATGCCTGTTTTTTTCATAAAGCCATGAAATCAGTTGGCACTACATAAGATATCTCTACAATAGCAGTGAACTTTTGTATTTCCAGTATTGTTGATGGAGTTCTTTTCAATGTATCAGTTGAGACAGTTGATGCAGAGATCTTCAATTGCGTTGTCTGTCTGGTTTACTGCTGCTATTTTTGGGTTGTTTCTACCATGTACTTTTGAAATTTTTACCTTGGTATTGAAGTTTTTTCTGGACTCTTTCACGATTAAGAATTCTGTTACATGTGCTTCTCTGGACAGAGATTTGCCCCCTTCTCTTATATTTTATTTTGGTTTCTTAGAAGCTCTTTCACTTGTAATTATTTGAAACTACATCAGTGTTGATCACAATCTATTCTGTAGATTGGAGTCTGCATATCTGAATGATGTCAAATACTTTGAGTCATACATTGCAAGTATATATGTATAGCTTTGAAACTTGAGATCTGTTTTTCTTTCTCAACAATGTGGCTCTGTTACAGGTCATGTTGAGTGGAATAGTTTGGCTATTGTACATTCTGACGGGGTAGCTGAACATGATGTGTCTGATCCCCAGGCTGACATCGTGGGATGTAAGGCTGGAAATAAGATGTGCACCAGTATCTTGGAACAAATAGATAATCCACATTTAGCAGCAATGCCCTGTGATCTTTGCTGCAGTGAACCTCGCTTTTGCCTTGATTGTTGTTGTATCTTATGTAGCAAGACTATAAATTTAGACTATGGAGGCTACAGTTACATAAAATGTGAAGCAGCCGTGGATGAGGATTATATATGTGGGCATATTGCTCACGTTGACTGTGCTCTTCGATGTTACATGGCTGGGACAGTAGGAGGAAGCATTGGTTTGGATGCTGAGTATTATTGCCGTCGTTGTGATGCAAGAACAGATCTGGTTCCACATGCTACAAAGCTTTTACAAGCATGTGAATCTATTGATTCACGGGATGACATAGATAAGATTTTAAGTGTTGGTGTCTGCATTTTGCGTGATTCAAAGAAAACTAGTGCAAAGCGGATGCTGCATCTTTTTGAATTGGCTATGGCAAAGGTAAAAATGATCCCAGTGTCTAAGATTTAGCTTTCTAACTTTTACTGAAGTTATTCTGGCCCACATTCAGGGTTTGTGAAACAGCATTCTGACCTCTTAATGTTTCCATCAGCTTAAACTAGGGACTGCTCTTGAAGATATCTGGAAACTGGGAGATAACTTCTTACCTATTTCTGAAGGTAATTTTTCCACTTTAAATATTTCACACCCCACCCACCAAACTTTACATTTGTTTCGAACTGCCTGAAAGTATGTAGTAGGTGACTTCTATCACAATTCTAATAGAGGTAGTCATTCAAATAAGAAATGTCCTCCCAAGAACTTTATACTAATATCTGCCTGTCTTATGGAAATGGGTGGTTTCTTCTACTTGAGTTAATTGAACCTGCATATCAGCAATGCAGTATGCTATAGTCTTCAGAACACTTTGTTTCAACTGCTTAATGCCAAGTCTTTTTTCTTTCTTTCAACCTGAAAACAAGGCATGGGTGTTCATTTTATTTTGCTTTGAATCGAGTCACTACACATTGTTCCTGTAAGTTCAGACATTTGTTAAGCTGGTTGGTAAACAATGATATCGGTTTTTTAGCAAGGTACCATTCTTTATCTGCATCGCTCTCTGAGCCTTGGAAACTTGTGTCCACAAGCAGGTTTCTTAGATCATGGAAATGCTGCCCTGGAAATTATAAAGGATGAAGAACCTTTAGATGTTGGAGCAAGCTCAGAGCAAACCATGTCCATAGCTTTTGATCCTTGGATGCTTATAAAAAAAAAAGCTTTTGATCCCTGGACAGAATCTCTAAAGCTAGAAGATGAGGTTGATCATGTACTTCTGGCTCTGCGAAAATCGCAGGAGTCCGAATATAAAATTGCAGAGGAAAGGCTTTATGCGCAGAAGAATTATATTCTTAATCTGTACCAACAACTCCACAAAGAAAGGTCTGAACTGGCACGTCGCACATCATCAGCCGACCCAGATTCCTTCCTGGACTGTGTCTTGAATAGAGTAGAGCAGATAAAACGGGAACTCAAGAAACTCAGTGATATGGAAAAAGTAGCCACTGGTTTCGGGAAGACTTCGAAAGGAATCCTAAAGGAACACTTCGGTTTGGAAACTGACGACTGAATCCTGGTACTATAATACAAATTTGACATCGGTTCATCAATTTTGGTCTTGAACTGTGTTCATCCTTTGAACTGATCACCTGGATCATTTGGAGAGCATACATTCTGTGGCTTGCCCGAGGAGTTGCATACTGGATCATCTGATAGAATCTGCCCAAGTGCCGATAAAACTTCTGCCAACTGATCAGACGGAGTAAAATCTTGTTGTTCAGAGGTCCACTCTAACTCTGAATTAAACAGTAGCCGGTCAGGGAAAAAAAACTATTGAAGAGTTGGCAAACGGATTGCAAAGGTTTTATTCGGGCATTTTGGGCGAGATTTTTGTTTATAAACTTTGAGGTGGTCTCTGTTTTCTCAAGTAAACAGCTTGTAGTGTAGATTGAAGCGATTGCATATACATGAGATTGGGTTGTGATTTTGGTTCTATCAATGTTTTGATGAACAGCCGCCTGCTTAAGGAGCAATACCCCACTTTTGTTCACTTGTAGTATAGATTGGAGCGATGCCATTCGTGTAGAAGGATAGACATTTGTATCTGATAAGTTCGCTTCCCCCTTCTTTCCTTGCTGGTGGGCACTAAACTTTTTCGGGTAGTAGTAGCTGGTCTGATAAGACAAAAGTTAGGCAATTATGGCATATGTTAGGATGGGATTCCCAGAATGGACGAATATGGGTTGTGTCATGCGCTTCATCTTATCTATTTTATCAAAAATAAAAGAGGATTCCCGTAATCTGATCTCGCTTCTTCAGGTCCTATAATTGAGACACGTTCACGGCAGCAAGAAGGGGATAATGGGGTAAAGTTTCGAATGTGAAAGGTATCACGCAAGCATAAATTCGTGCCCCGTTTCACTTGACTAGATGGAGGGCGTTGCAAAGTTCCCAAATTATCTTTTTATTCGTTTTAAGGTCCTGAAATTCGTAACAAATGAAACGTCTAGAGTTAAGTCCAGTGCTCATTGGGTAAATAGTCCAACATTTGTTTCAAGTCCATGACTGTAAAACAAAATAATTCATTCTAGAAAAAACATTATTTTTTCTTAATCGAATCAGTGGAGAAATGACTTGACCTCTCTGGTTTTACTGTAACCACTCTTTCCCTCCATCAGATACTCATACGACTGGATTCTATAATCTACCCCTACCTAAAATTAAGCTTTAAGTCGCATGCATAAAAGAAGCATTCAACTTACAGTGGTAATTGATCCACAACTCATAAAAATTTTATTGCTAGTTTCCTTTGATTTTACCTGGAAACTGAATGAGATCAGTGTAATTTATGCAACAATCGCAGGAAAAGAGAAAATTTCCTGGTATAACAGGTTCATCATGGGTATAATGAGATGTCTTAATCAAGCAAGCAGTACCCTACCTTGCAGAATATTGTGATTCAGTTACCGAATTCATAAGAACTGTGAAAGAACTCAACTACGTTTGAAATGCTAAGAATGAATAATTTCTAAACTCAAGAAGTTTACAAATGCCCAATATCAGTTATATCGATTGACAGGGAACGACAATGTCTCATATGGTAATGTAGGGAAAGACACTGAGACCTCTAAAGTGCTCCATAATTCAAACCTCTCCCAAAGACTAGGTTATGCACTGTCTGAGAAAATTTCAAGACAAAAATTTAAGCAGATAAACCACATACTATTTCAGCCCCCTATGGTTGTAGAAGACTCTAAATATAATGATATTGCATGAGATAAACAATCAAATAATTCAGTGATTCTTCCTCCAATCTCATATCCAGCATATTAAGCTACGATCTCTGTGGACTCGTTACTCTCACAGAGAGTTGCACTATCATGGATACCTAAGTCATTTACAATAAAAACGAAATGACTAGTGTAGTTGGCGAAATCAAAGAAAGTGCATTAGTAAGTCAAACAGAATAGAGCAGGTTTCAGAAGAACCCTCACGATTCGATCATAATATTGACAACGACTCTCTTTAGTGTGAAACTAAGAGGGTTTGATGGAACTACTAGAAAAGTCTCCACATATCAAAACCTCAACAAGACATCACTACTATGGATCAAGGAGTCAATTTGGACTGAACAAGAGATGAAAAGTAGTGCCCAATTCCTTCAAGGAAAAGGAAAGAAAAGGGGCCAGATGGCCTTCTAAGATAAGGCGAATTATCATTAGTAGGCAAAACTAGATATGCCAGAAGACATTTTAATCACTAAAAGCAAAAAGCAAGTGCAATGTTTCAGCCTACGATTAGATTACTTTCTTGAAAAGTGGACAAAAAGCATATATTCATTACCATGGAGGAATGAAGGAACTGCTCCGTCACGGAACATGAAATAATGCTTTCGCTTTACCGTGATATATGAAGTCAGTCGTCTCACTAGGAAGAAAACCAGAAATGTAGACAAAGAGTATAATCTCCAGTCTCAGGTATATGTCAAAAGTTAGAGCCAGTATAAGATTCGCTGGCCTAGGGCCTCAGACTGGACGGCAATATCCCAATCAGTCATAGCAAAAAGAGGGAAAAAAATATTTCACATTCAAAACGTCCTCTTCTTTGGGAACCCACGAACGCACTCAAACACTTTGTACTATTTGACTACGAGTTTTCAACCTCCAACCAACCCAAAAAACATAAGAGACGGTTATGTCCTCTGTTCCATTCTTCAAGCTCAGCAACAGAAAAGAGGGTTAAGATAAATCTAGCCAAATCAATCAACCCTACATATACGAAGAACCATCTAATGACATGCCAAAGCCAGATCGACGAGCCAAAAATAGTATTCAATTATCATATATATCCTCATTGCCATTTCCATCATACTTATGATGCAAGAGAAAATAACATTTCTTGATTTGACAGCAAAGTAAGCATGCAAAAACTAGTTCCATCCCCAGCACCGCCAACAATCTCCTGATTAACTTGCAAACTAGTAAAAACCCAATTGAAAAGCGTCATTAATATAATAAAAAGATGAACTCTTCATCACTGTACAAGCACAAGCCTACCTCCGAGACCTCCCCTAAAGCCCCCACCATTCTCATCTCTCCAAACCCCCTCATCTCCGCCGCCTCCATCCCCATTTTCCTCAGCATTCTCCACTCCCTCCACGCCCTTGGGTACCGTCACGATAAGCTCCCCTTCGACAAAAACCGCGCTCGCCAACTCGGGCCTGGTCGACTCTGGCAGCCTAAACCTCCACATGTCGAGCTCAAGATCGTCCAGGGACAATCCAAGAGAGTCACCTTCCCTCACCACAATCTTGGTCACTCCAGGATGGATTTCCACGGTGTGGGTCCGCACGTCGTGGATGTTGTTATCGGTCTCGGCGATGAATCGGAAGCAATCGTGGCTCTCCTCGACCAAAACATCAGCATCGGAACGGAAGGGGAGCTCGAGGACCCGACTGAAGACGTGGGGCAAGCGCCTGAGCTTCTTGGAGGAGAGACCCAGAAGGGCCTGAGCCTCGGAGAGAGGGTTCCTCGCACCCATATCGTATTGGATGGTGATGTTGCGCTTCCTGGGCATAGGGTGGACCTTCATGTTGATTCGGTGCTGGCACTTCTTGAAACCAATTTCAAAGGGCTCGGCGGTAGTGTTGGTAGTGGGAGAGAGAGCAATAAAGCTTAACACCACTATGAGTAAAAGGAAAGATGCCCTTGTAAAGAAAAGAGGCCAATTTTGGATAGGAATCAAGGGCCTAATCGGATTGTGAGGTTGAAGAGGAAGAACCATAAAGGACTGGTCAGTCTGGTCTACGCGAATTGTATCAGTGGGTTCATTCTTTGCCTCTAATTTTCTCAGTTCTATCCTTTTTTTGTATATTTTGACGGAGAACCAAATGGGGCAATGGAAATCAAGCCCTAAAACCTAAAAACAATTCCCTCTTTGTAGGTATGAGATTTATTCCGAGTCTCTAGATGCTGTTGCTAATGAAAAACTCCTCTTTTCCGGTTATGCAGAGTGGTGTGGGGAATCCATTCCACAAATAAAAGGGGAAGAGGAGAGGCAACTGCCCTTGCCGTTTCAAGAAAATTACATGGCCTGCCATGCTTTTCTTTTTTAACCGTTTATCCTAAAATTATAGTCGGGTTTCAACTTTCTAGTGGAGATTACAAATTGGTGACCAAGCGTCAACGCACCTTCGGAGAAGGAGGCATATCAGGTAGTGACGCGTCAAAAATTTTCATGACCACACGATTTTCTACAATTATTTTATTTTATTTTTTAAAACCTATATCGGTTTAAAAATTCAATGAACCGGTACCATTTGCGTAACATACCAATATTTAAATTTATCTATGAATTTTCTTCTATGTCGGGATTGAATTTTTATTCAATTTTTTTGTAATTATTATGAAAAAAATTTGAAATGATTTTTTTAGATGTTTGTGAAAGTAGTGCAATCCATAAAAACTATATTTAGAAAGAAAAAATTTGTAAAATATATCCTCTTCAATCTTGAAAGGTATAGTATATGTTTGGTGAAAAAAATTTTGTGAGAAAAAACTATTTATTCGTTTTTGTAAATGTTGTTTTAGTTTTTGTATTTTTCTATCGAGCAAAATAAAGCTAGAGATGAGACAAGAAAAAAATTATTTGAGATTGAAAATGATTTAGAGTTAAAAATATGTTTGGATGATTTTAGGGTCAAACATTTACCAATCTAATTACTATTTAATATGTTTATCACAATTAATTAAGAAAAGTGATTAAATGCGAATCTAGCAACATCTCAATCAATTAATCCGAAAATAAAAAAAAATAAAAAGAATAAATTGTATATAAAGTATTAGGATACTAATTCACACATGTTTTTCTATTACCTCCAGATATATATATATATATATATATATATATATATATATATATATATTTATTTATTTATTTATTTATATGTATAGATTATGGATACACCTGTCACAGACAGAATTGTACACTACAAAAGTATGAGCTCGGAAAAATTGAGATTAATACAATAAATATATCAAGTGTATACTACAGAGTAGGAGCTCTGAGAAATTAAGATTGATGAGGGGACCAAAAGAATTTTACAATTCGGGAATGATAATGATAAATTATTGCTTTAAGTTAATTTTTAAAAAAGGTAATTAGTGACAGGGACAAACTGCTAACGAACTCTCTTCAAGTTTTGTTTCTATTTATTGTTTATAAACATTCGTCTTACTTTTGAACGACCCGACCAAAAAAATAATAAAATGTAATTTTCAATTACTAAAAAAAAGGCGCTTATCTTCAACCTAACACGCGCATGCGGAAATTTGCATGACGAGGAAAGCACCAACCCCAAAAGAGTCGCCCCGTCCGACTCGTCCGCGGACGTCCGTAAATTTGGATGGAAACGATAGCTGGTTTTAAAGTCGCTTTTCAATGTGGTGGAACTATAAACCAAACCAAAAAGGCAAAACCCAATACCTTTTTACCCTTTCTTCTGGTCCAAGTCCATTGATTTTTCTTGTGCGCGCTTTGTTTGGTATGTGAGAAGAGAAGTTTTTCCGGGAAACTTAACAGAGAAGAAGAGAGAAGAGCAAGTGCAAGTTGGGATATTTCTTAAACAGTTCTTAATGCACATTTTAATAAGATCTATATCGTGTCTTGTTGTTGACCTAAATAGAAGGTTTGGCCGAAGTTTCCGACAAAATAACGAGAAATTGTTGTTTCGACTTTCCCTGAGCAACTCATGCATGTTGTTTTTGGGTTCATGTCATTTGATGTCAATACTTTAGCTCTGTTTCATGTGTGAAACCTCAATACCAACAGGTCCTCTCTTTCGAGAATAAACCTTTTCGAGCAATTGTCAGTTTCCTAATTTTGTCCAAAAAAGCTCTCTGTGTAAATCACAAAAATTCCTTGGGAAATGACACAAAGTATATATAAAGTATAAGCTAAAGGCATTTATTAATATAACAAATACAAAATATAATAAAAAATACATTCATACATTTAATTTTAAATTTATGAGATTTCGATAATATATCAAATTAAAACTGAATAAATGAATATGATAATAATATCATATCAAATTTTATATAAATTAATTATAATATTATCTCTTACAGTAGTACTCCTCCATCAAAACTACTGGTTCCGCGGCTCCCTCTCCTACTTCTTTGCTAGTCCCACGTAACCAGATACAGTAACAGACGTCGATAGCATGACAAAAGACAAAGTGGTAGCAAGCAGCAAGTTGTCGTATGAAAATGGCTGTTATAATTCTAGATGAATTTTGGAAAAACTCCAGAAAATTTAGGACATGCATGATTGAGTTCCTAATGAAAATGACAAGAGCGAAGTTTCCATGATCCTTCCTTCCTCCTGAAAAGGATGATGAAAGTTGTGTGTTTATTAAACTGAAAAAATAAATATATCCTTTTGGGTTTTGTTGTATTTGTCCCATCTCTTCTCTGGCGTCATGCCTGACATGGTCCCCGAAGCAGGACATTTCTTTCTGCCGCATTTCGGTGCGACGCAGGGCGGGTCATATATCAAGGCCTAATATTATCAGACAAAATTCACCAAAACTGGATTTTAATAATCCTGAAAGGCTGAAAAGGGTACTTCGAATTATAAACTAGGGGATTACCAATTTAGATGATGTCTTCTGAGATTCAAAAGCTAGAACATGCCAAATTTGCAAACCTGTCCATTATTCTACCACTAAGGCAAAGCCTAGAGACATTGTATTTGCATATTATTGTTCAAACTTTAATCCAACAAACCAAGGGACCAATATATCATGCTAAGGTTATTAGAATCAAAGATCTACACTTCTATTTTCTGTGAGACTTATTTCGAACTTCTATAAAGTCCGCATGAGTTTAAATCCCGACATGAATTTGATGTTTAGGAATCAAAAATTTAAAAAATTTTGAGTTTGTAAGAAAAAATTTTGACTTTTTATGAGAGATTTTATAAAAAAAAAAAAAATTGATAAAAATGTTTTATTGTTACATGATCTTTATTGAAGTTTATTAAAAAATAAGGATAGACAAGATTTAAGATTTGATAGAATTTTTTACTGAAAAAATACTAAAATTTGTCGAAAAACAAGGAGTGAATATTTAATATATTTTTTTGAATGAACAAGTATGAAATTAGCGAAAAAAAAAAGTATTAAAATTTATATGAAAATTTGAGACTTTAATGTTTGATCCAAAAATTTTGCCTTTTTGAAAATTTTTCTTACAAAGGTAAAACATTTTCCTAACCAAACATGACTTCAAAGGTGAACGAAATTTGAGGGTAAAGTGGGCCCAAAACTTTCTTAGAAGCCAAGAACTGTTGTTTGCAAACTCCAACCAGTTAGATTAGAGGAATCGTCAGCTTGCAAATTACACACATAAGCGATTGAGAGAAGGAAGGGGAGGCTTCCAACTTGAGGCATCTTTGTAGGGAGTCTTCAAAAGTATTTAATTCTGAATTGTTGAAACCACAAACAATCGTCACTCACTTACGAGATTTCACCTGCTGCCTCGTCACTCACTTACGAGATTTCACCTGCTGCCTCATAAAAAAAATGCAGCCAACATCGCCTCTTATAAAACCAGAACAGCCAACTCCACCACCGAAGTCAACTCACGATTAGAACCACAGCCACCAGCATTGCTGACAAGGTCTGTACTCTGTACCACACATCCATCACCTCTTCCAGTGAAGATACTGGATACGGGTTGAAACGAACCATATGTGCTTCTTTTTCTTTTAATGAACAGCAAAGAAGCATTTGCAGTGAGTTAACCAGAGTGTCCAAGCGGAAACGGCCATAATATACACGAAGTTCCCCCAGAATTCCCTCATACCAGACTTCAAACTTGCAAAAATAAATATTTTTATGGACACAATTAGTAGTTTCTTCAGATTTCTTCTCTGATTCTCCGCAGATAATTGTTGACAAGCAAGGTCCACTTAAACATGCTGATAATTTGATGTCCCATCCTGATGTCGCATTCGACGCCTTCGGTGAGATCTCTTATGGGCACGAGTATGAGTCCCAGGTTGCGTGCTAGAGGTACTAGGGAGATGAATCTCCTCCCTTGTAGGCAGATTACCAAAGACACAATCAAAAGGGTCCGCCAGGACAGCATCGGCATGGTTCCTCTATAACAATTGAATAACCCAGATAATAAAGAAAGTTATATTTGTGGACATTGGAGAGATATAAGGACATGTTCTACATGCCACGAATGAAAAAATTTGAGTGATTCCCTTTCTATTCAAAGTTAACATGCCTCCTTAGGAAACAGAGTTGTCAAACTATTCGTGAGCATCTAGCTAATAGCCTTGAGTGAAAGTCTCTTATAGCTAAGTCAACATGAGGTTACCATTAACGAACAACTGAATCCAGCATATATCTATCTCAAAAAAAGTTAAAAAAAGTACTAAAGATAACATCAAAGGAGTCATCTATAAGCGTGATGGCAACGTTCAGTCATTGAGAAGAAAGGATGTCTCACGAGTAGTGAAAGAGGTCAGAACAGTTTCTGTACGGTCTGAGGCCACAAATTGCATATTAATGACCACTGACTTCCATATGCACTTTCCTAGTTCTATTTTACTTTAATTTTCAATCTATTTTCTTTTGTTTTTTTACAAACAGGACAATTTCTTTTGAATGAGCTCTTGACAACCCAATACCAAAGTTAGCACAATGTCTTGTATTGTTCATGACTTGATGTAAATCACCCATCAAAATGGATATTTGCAGGGTCATCTCAAACATGTCGTTAGCCGTAGCAGAGAAATTCAACACTTCAAATGCCATATAATATTCTTGGATATGTATGCTACACGCAAAGAGCATGTTGTGAAAATCAATGGTCAAAAAAGATCCCTGTACAAGAACTCAAATAGACAATAAATTTCATCTTCCCCAAAGCACGTGCCGGAAGTTTAGTCGTACCATAACTACAACTAATTTTCTTTTGCATGTCAATCATTAGTTTCGAAGAAAAATTTCCATCAGAAGTTTTATGACAATTCTCTGCAAATAAAAAAAGATTAGCTTAGTGTACTTACAGGAACTTGTTTGAATTTGGTTGGGGAATATTTGTCATAGTCAGCATGGTAGTCACTGGGGGAATCACTTTTTGAGTAGCTGGGAGAGTCGCTCTCATGCGTATTTAGACCATGAACACCATCACTATAGAAACTACGATAACGCCACTTTAACTTTGAGCGATCTGGTGTTGTATCATCAAAAACTTCTTCAGAATAGAAATGCTTAGAGAGAAGCCGCATTCTCCAGGGATCATCCCGATAATTCTTCAATATTCTGTCATTTAAAATATACCTTGTAAGTTATATTTCCAATGCACGCTTAGGTGCACGCTTAGGTTCACTGACATCTACATGCAAAGGTGATGCAAACAGCCGATGTGAAGAATGTGTATGTGGAAATAGTCGCAACAAACTATATTCAGGATTTCTTGAATTGTATAAATACAAGAAAATTGTGGAAAAAGTTTGATATTCGATATAATCCATTTTGTGACGGTACAATCTAAGAGAGGGTTCAAGAATTGGGAAAAGGCTTCTTCTTTTTTTTTGGGTTGGGGGGGGGAGGCAGGGGCTTCAAGGTTTTGTAAAGGTCTTCTTAAATTCCTACTGATCATTGGAGAAAATGACTCTAAAAAATTAAGATCCCCCTCACATAGGAAACTACCATCTGATACCGTTGAGTTTCAAACTGCTGGAAAGAAAGAGCAGAGAAGCTGGGTAATTGAAATAGACTCAACAGGTCAAAACACAAACAAATCACTTTAACATTCACAAATCACCTCAGCAATTGCTTGAGTGCCAGCCCATCATCTAATTTACAGGTTCGATCCCTCCCCCAGTTAACTGGACCATCTGACAATATGTACTATTTCATTTTTACATGTAAGACTTGAACCTAGCACCAAAACTATCCCTACCCCAAGTGTTTTCCAGCTGAGCTAAGGCCCACTGAGCTATTTGAAACCATTCACTCACCAAATTTCCCACCATCTCATTCAGCCCTGTCAAAATCCATTAAGGGGCTAGTTTTAATCAAAGAATTGGCTACGCTTGCTATTCATAGATATGATGACAAATATAATAACCTTCCAAAACTAATCACGTGCATATTTTTAAATCAAAGAACTAAAATGAAGAACTATACATCCAAGTTTCGAACAGTAAGCCTAGCAAACCGGAAAAATTTAAAACTAATAGCAAACAATATGTGGAGACCTACATATTCGCTAACTCAAGCTGCATCCGATG
Source organism: Morella rubra (assembly GCA_003952965.2). Classification (NCBI taxonomy): domain Eukaryota; kingdom Viridiplantae; phylum Streptophyta; class Magnoliopsida; order Fagales; family Myricaceae; genus Morella; species Morella rubra. The sequence goes on from CM025853.1 coordinate 30,348,336, forward strand.
TCCATCTAGTGCAAGAACTCGCTCAACACATCTATCAAGGTACCTTCCGAACTGCCACAACCCAACAAAAGCAGCAGCTCCTGCAAAAAGGACAGATTTAAGGAACTAGAGAGAGACAGAGTGATATATATATATAGAGATAGATAGAGAGAGGGGGGGGGGGTTGATCCTACCTCCTGAAAGGCTGATTCGAGAAAGCATAGCCAGTCTCCGAGTTGCTGCCAGAAAGAGACTGACAATAGTAAGCAAAATATAAGAAAAAGATCACGCACAACAGTAACACATTTCTAACCACATTTAGGAAGAGCAATGAACATATCCTCTAAATCAAGCATGTTAAAAGCAAAATACTATTCATTTTGACCATTTATTGAGGAATTCCAACATATGCAGGAACAACCAACTTGCTGAACACAAGGAGTGCTATGAACAAGAGTGGAATCAACAAACCGTTGATTTTAAAAGTTCCAGAGAATGCTTTAGCATTATATTGGTTTAAACATTCGACTCTTTGTTCCTAACAGATATCAAGTTGACTCAACAGAAAAAACCTTATCCTCTCCTTAGTAGGGCAGGCTAGATGAATCCATTGGCATTAGTGTATATTGATTGTGACCATGGTATAATGGAATAAGCATAAAAAACAAATCGTAGAATATCTTTGTGCAAACATGCAGGATGAACATATTCCTAATAAGTTTTTGTTTATATCCTTAACATTACCGGTTTACATAGACACAATGAGACCGCAAGAGTATAAAGCTATCTTAAAGGTCATGTATCTTTTGACCAACCCATTATCAAGTTCCTTGATGAGACCAGCTTGTTTGGTTGCTCAAAATGGAAACCTATATTGACGAGATAACTGTAAGGGAACAAGATGAAAGTGCGCAGACAATGTTGTATTTCTCGGAAAATTAAGTCGCCACAAGATTAAGTAGAAATGACTGGTAGCAAAATTAGCTTCTCCATGATCTACAGTATTCAAATTGACGCTCAAAGAAAAAGGGAAAAACATGAATTTCATGCATCCAGAATCTGTCTTCTCAGAACGTGAAGGTTAACGAGAAGTTTCATGTTATAGACTCATACCAACAACAGTCCCAGTGATGGCTTTTAGCAGTTCCAAGACCTCGACAACTTAACAGTACAACTTCAGGAGGAGAAACTAATGATTCTATCACTAAAATCAAGTGAAAAGCCGTGGAGTACTCAGCAGTCAGCTTGACCTTAACGATTGGCTGCACAAAGTTTTAGAGGTTGAAGAAAAATAAATGTGCAGATAATTACATTTCGCGAATTTGTGGAAACTTCATCCATTATACCTAGTACACGAGTCTGAAACGCAATTCAAGTACGCATTATCTCCAGCAAATGTAGGGCCTATCACGGCCGGAATCACATACCTGGAAACGTCAGAAAACCAGCAGCAAGAGAGCCAACAGTAAAAGAATTAAGAGCCTCGGCCTTGCAAGCTCGGAAAATTTTTTCTTCTTCAGGCTTTAGTGACCCCTGGAAGACACAGTCATTTTAGAAGATAATCTGGTTTACGAAAACAGACAAAACCTATGGAACTTATCCACTCAGTATTCCATAAGTAATCACGCTGCCCCTAGCATGCTTTTTGATTAGGAGTTTGGAAACACACAACAAATAGAAACAACAAAAGTACTTCCGATATGCAAGACAAAAGCAATCCCACCCAGCCAAAAACAACTAGCAGTGGTGCTAATCAGGTCTTGTGGACTTTTTGTAGTGAAAATAAGAGAACATTGGAGAGGGAAAAATCAAATAGCTAGTATTTGGTGAGCCCTAGAGAGGAGCGAAGTACCTGTTTGGACCTGAGAGCTCGTTCGAGATCGAACAAAATTTGTCCCATTGATCTTTCAGTCAGGTCTTCAGCTACAGCAGCTTTCAAAGCAAAACTCCGTTCTTTTGCTCAGAATGCAAAAAAAACAAAATTTGTCTTCTCGTCCCTGGTTCTGCTTTTTCTTTTTTTTTTTTTTTTTTTTTTTTTTTTTAAGAGCAGTCACGTGGGACGATTTTAGAGCGTGTGTTTACTCAATTTTTCAGAAGCGTAAAATTTTTTACTATTTTACAAATCTCAATAAATTTTATATTTTTTAAATATATTTTATAAATTCTAATAAATTTTATATTTTTATATATATATTTCATATTTTTCATAAATTTTAATTAATTTTAACATTTTAAAAATATTAAACTGACGCCGTTTTTCTGTTAAAGTAAAATGCTAAACGTGTGTTTCAACTAAAAAGTTATGTCAAAGCGCCAGTCCAGAATGACTGGGTTACTTACCCAGAAAAAAAGAAGATTGGGCCCTGCGGCCCATATGTTTTGGGCTTCCATTGTTACGAAAACAAGGATGGGTGGAGCCCATCATTAGCTGTTGGGTGAAATGGATCCAAAGTCATGGACTAGGCTATCTGGACTGGGTATGGAGGCGTAATTAAAATGGAGTATTTCTTACTACTGTGTTCCCCCCCATTTCCTACGTCGTAGAACAACACTTATGTCAAGCCTGGCCCAAACCTCCTTAGCGCTCCCTCTCCCTCCCCACCCCAGCACACCCACCACCACCACCACCCTCTTCAATGCTCTCACGTCCTCCACCACCTTCACCCACCTCAAGCAGGTCCACGCCCAAATCCTCCGTCGCTCCAATCTCGACTACGGCTCCAACTCACTCCTCCTCCAACTTGTTCTCTCCTCCTTTGCCCTCTCCCCCAGCCTTGAATATGCTGTCTCCGTCTTCAGCCAGATTCCCAGGCTCGACACCCGTCTTTGCAACAACCTCATGCGTGAGTTGTCGCGAGGAGCCGACCCCGAGAGGACCCTTCTGGTATACGAGAGGATGAGGAGGGAGGGACTGGCTGTCGACAGTTTCAGCTTCCCGCCATTGCTGAAGGCGGTGTCCAGGACTTCGGCTTTGGTGGAGGGGATGGAGATTCATGGACTCGCGTCGAAGTTGGGTTTCTATTCGGACCCATTTTTGCAGACGGGTTTGGTTGGGATGTATGCTGCGTGTGGGCAGATTATGGAGGCGAAATTGGTGTTCGATAAAATGTCTCACCGGGATGTAGTTACATGGAGCATTATGATCAATGGGTACGGCTAGTCATGGTATCTTTAATTTTTAGAAGAAGCTGCGCTTGTCGCTTCCTCGAACTCACATTTGAATTGCTTTAAGATAAGTTGGTCACTGTTTGGGCTTATGTGCACTTATTTTTCAGAATCAAGGAGACAAAAATTATGGGAGGAATGCGATTGCTAGGTAGAAGTGTGAGGGAAACAAACTAATAGAAAGAAATGGACAACAGAGTTAGGGAAGACACGAGATTAAGGATTAACATTACGGAAAACGATTAAAACAGACATAATCATGTCACAGCTGGGCTTCTCTTGAAAGTTAAGAGAGTACATGTCTTCAGTACTTCCTCTAATGTCACCATCAGAACCTCCACTTCTACCCTTACTGTTTCACCACATTCTCCTCACCGGGACAAGTACATATTTTATCCTAAAGTAAAGTACATTACTTTAGTTAATGAGCATTTGACACATTGACCGTTGCCACTTGTTAATGGCTTTGGGAATGGAAACATAGAAGTTGTACTGCACTCACATGGGTGTTCAGCGGTTTCATGTGGAGATACACCATTTAAGAGTGTGATCGACTATAAAATTCAGGGGTTTTGATGTGTTCCCATGTTTGAGGAAAGTCATAGTTGAAGAAATCTAACCTTAACAATTTCTTCTTCCATCATTGGAGATGCTGACCTTTATGACCTGTTCAAACAGGTACTACCAGAGTGGCCTTTTTGATGATGTATTGCAGCTCTTTGATGAGATGAAGGCATCTAATGTAGAAGCGGATGAGATTCTTCTTTCTACAGTGGTTTCTGCCTGTGCCCGCAGCAGAAAACTAAGCTATGGGAAAACAATCCATGAGTTCATTACGAAAAATGATATTGTGGTTGACCCACATTTACAGAGTGCTCTTGTCACCATGTACGCAAGTTGTGGATCCATGGAGTTTGCTCAGGAATTGTTTAACAAGATGTCACCAAAAAACTTAATCGCTTCAACTGCCATGGTTTCTGCATATTCGAAGTTTGGACGTGTTGAAGATGCTCGCATGATTTTCAACCAAATGGTTGAGAAGGACTTGATATTTTGGAGTGCGATGATATCTGGTTATGCTGAGAGTGATCACCCACAAGAAGCTCTTAAATTATTCAGTGAAATGCAAGTGTTGGAAATAAAGCCTGATCAAGTCACCATGTTGAGTGTTATCTCAGCTTGTGCCCATCTTGGTTCATTGGACCAAGCCAAATGGATCCACTTATACGTTGACAGGAATGGATTTGGAGGAGCTTTGCCTGTTAGCAATGCTCTTATTGATATGTATGCCAAATGTGGGAGCTTGGAAAGAGCAAGATGGGTATTTGAGAAGATGCCAAGAAAAGATATAATATCTTGGACCACTATGATCAGTGCATTCGCCATGCATGGAGATGCCAGCAATGCACTAAGCTTCTTCTACCAAATGACGGAACAAAAGATTGAACCTAATGCAGTTACATTTGTCGGGGTGCTTTATGCTTGTAGCCATGCAGGGTTAGTCGAGGAGGGTCGGAAGATCTTTTCGTCCATGATTAATGAGCACAAGATTACTCCCAAACATGAGCACTATGGTTGCATGGTTGACCTCTTTGGCCGTGCCAATCTCTTGAGAGAAGCTCTTGAGATTACAGAGACGATGCCTTTAGCACCTAATGTTGTCATTTGGGGATCCTTGATGGCTGCTTGCAGGGTTCATGGTGAGACTGAATTAGGAGAATTTGCAGCCAAACAGCTTCTTGAGATAGAACCAGAACATGATGGGGCCCTTGTGGTCTTATCAAACATTTATGCTAAAGAAAGAAGATGGGAAGATGTTGGAGAGGTAAGGAGATTAATGAAACATAAAGGTATTTCCAAGGAAATGGGATGTAGTAGGATAGAATTAAACAATGAGGTTCATGAGTTTCTGATGGCAGATAGAAATCATAAACAAGCAGATCGGATCTATGAGAAATTAGATGAGGTGGTGAGTGAATTGAAGCTGGTTGGTTATGCTCCAAATACCTGTAGCGTTCTGGTTGATTTGGAAGAGGAAGAAAAGAAGGAAGCGATTCTCTGGCATAGTGAAAAATTGGCGCTTTGCTATGGGCTCATGAGTGATAGAAAAGAGAGCTGCATTCGCATAGTGAAAAATCTTAGGATTTGCGAGGACTGCCATGCTTTTATGAAGTTGGTTTCAAAAGTTTATGGGAGAGAAATTGTCATCAGAGATAGGACTAGGTTTCACCATTACAAGAACGGCGTCTGTTCGTGTAATGATTATTGGTAACATTATGTTTGGTTTTTCTATTGTAAGGTTGCAACATATAGTTGAATCATTATGTAATTATATGTATTATTAATTATTTAATGACATCACGCTGACACGTTCATATTTTTCTTACTTCTACTTTACCATTTCGAATATTATTTTTTTAGGCGGAAACGTGTCTGTGTCTTCTGAAATTGTGAATTATGTGATTAAGGGAGAGCTTACAGCGTTAGCTAGGTTGTTTTTCTTCTCTGGCTCTATATTTCGTGCATGTCTTGTCTTGTCTAATCCAAAGAACTGAAAAACATCCCCGGAATCTGTTTCCTTAGACTAAAACAGAACCATGAAAGGCAATGAACTCCTGACTAAAACTGCATTGAGGCTGAATATACAATTCGATGACTTAAAAGATATTAAGTTCTTGACCCTAGGACTGAAAAACATTGGTGAAAAAAAAAAGAAAAAAGAATTCGGTTCAAAGGCTTCCCTTGTACTGAGAGAAGAACAAGCTTCTCACAAGAAATGAGAGCTGGACACAGAGAGAAGACGAGGCACCTCCAATATCGGTTGGTTCTCTTTAAGTTGGGGTTCTCGTTTCATAATTCGCAGTAAACTCGATGAACTGGTTGTTTCTGAAATCGGAGAAGAGCCAAAAATCTCGCCTCACCCTTCCAGCCATTTTTGAAATCCTGTACTTCAAGAATTCTGCTGCTGCTGAAAGTAAGTTTGAGTTGTTCAGTATTGAGCTCCGTCGGTATTCAAGAATCCAGGTATCGGGATTTAATTGCACGACTGAGGCGCCCCACTTCCGGTGCACCCACGAAGTGTTTCCCTTCCGGATCATATACCCGACCTTCCCATCGGACCACTTGGAACACGAAGCAAAATAAAACCGTTAGTTTTAAGCTAAGGAATCAGCCTTAAAAACGGGAGAAATTTTTTTGGCGATTACATTTTGACCTTGCATATTTAGATTATCTAGTTAGAGAAACAAGGCGTTGTCTGCATTTACCTCTGTTACTCTTCCAGATAAGATAGTGAATGATCGGGAAGAAAATCCGGTTGTGAGTAATCCCGCTGTCTGCAATGGCCATCCCCATACGCTCACCTCCTCCATCGCTGACTTGTACAGTATACAACGCGAATTCAAAAGTAAACCACCCTGAAAAATGCAGTTATATTTTATTTCTCAATGACCTTTTAGAACAGGAGTGTCAATTTTCTCAACCGGCATAACATAATTGTTGACTGCGTGCATACTTTCCAAACAAGTTAGAGAAGAGTTTGATGTACGGCACCTGGTCAATTTTCCAAGCAGAATTGATAGAGCTGCAATTTGAAACCTCTCCATCAACAAGACCCTGCAGCTCTCTTTGCAGAAACCTCAGACTCCCCTTCAAATCTTGCACAACCCAAGATTTCTCACCAATATTCTTAACTGCATCCGGTGACAAGACGGGTCCTATAACCCCACAAGAAATCCCGAACTGCACCATGATAATCAAAATCAAACCCAGTACCAATCTCTTAAAATGGCCACCCAAACGCCACTCTCTTTCCTTCTTCACCATCTCCTCGCTCAAATTCAGTCTTCCATTCGATTGGAGAACCGGAGAGGCCGGAACACGCATAACACTCGACCGGGGAGTGGACAGGATCGAAGAGTTAAATGAGATGGGAGTGCGCTCCACGTCGTCGGGCCCAGAAGTGGAAAGCTTCGTGAGGGAGCTCTTCTGGATGCTAATGGGCATGAGGTCAAGGGTGGCACTGATGCTGGCCAAACAAATCTCGCAGTTGCAATTGGCATCTTTTCTGCACCCTGGGAAGTAGCAGCTGTCTCGGGTTTCGGATTGATCATCTTCCATGGCTGTGGTGGTGCCTGATTTTCGAGGGGTTGATACCACTAGGACCGTTTTCATGGCTTATTGCTTATTTTGGTTGTCTAGTTTTCTGAGCGTTGGTCTTTCTTTAGTTCCTTTGGAATCTCTCGCTTGCGAAACATAGACTTTTGAATTTTGAATCACAACGGTCACATATTTGGAACGGGCTTTTGGTTTTATTTTTGAAGGGGAGGGGCAGGTGGTAAAAGGTTCAGCCGTTTGGGAAAACTCTTTTGGGCTTGTAACCTTTGTTGCATCTTTAATTGGGTCACCTGCGGGCTACGAAAGATACGGGCTGGAGCTTGTTATACATAGAGGCTCGAAAGCCTATAAGACATCTTCGATAACATTTTTTTTTTTAAAGTAACAATAAGAAACCATATACCAGCCTTAATGGAATATGATTCTCTATTTTTTGTTGTCGTGGGATTCTTTCTTTTTGTCTGTTTCTCTTCTTTAACGGGGTGTCAATGTGCAACCATTGGTTTGGCCACAGGCTGAGTAAAAAAATAAAATAAAAATAAAATCCTATAAAAGGAGTCCTTTTTATATATGTCAGGATAAAAAATGTTGAATATAACAAATCCAATATTTCAAGTCTAACTATGTCATTTAACGAGTTAAGTCAAAATTAGTTATATCATTTTGTCTTCTCACTTTATTAAATAATGTGCTAGTTTTTAAAATTTAAATTTATTTCTTTAAATCGGAATCACCCATTTATACGAATTTATATAATTTATCTTTACATAAAATTTATTATATAAAAAATGATTCCTTATGTCAGGATTTTGTAAACCTATTGGAGCGAGGATTAGTCATGTGCAATCCCATCGCCGGTTAACCATCATCGGCCATCACCAACCAGTTGGCAGTTTTCGGTGTCGACACCAGTAGCAGCAATACGTGGTCTTACCGTCACCTGTAACCTTCGGGGGTCAACTGTTTACGATTTTTTTTTTCTAATAATAAAAACGACATGTAGTTTCATTTTTTATGAAAGGAAAAAATATGTGTCGTTTCTTTCAATAACCCTTCTCTCGCCTCTCTCCCAGTACCCCTGCGCCCCCCCTCTGCCCGTTCTCGCCTCTCTCCCATTCTCCCTACCCTTACCGACCTTGCTTTCCTCTCTCTACTTTGGCCAAAACTGGCCAGTTACCTTGTATCGTTACCAGCACCAGGAAGGACCGGTTATTATTGTCAGTCTATGCCGGCACCCTTTCTTTCCACCGTTACTCAGCTCTATAATATTCATAACCAAAAATAGTTACTATCGTTAAGAACCATTATTGTCAGATGCCGCTGCTAGGGGGCATCTGCTTCTTAAGACTACAAGAACCATGTGACTGGGGGATCTGCTTTTAAGGGCTTTGTCTTTTTTCTTTTACTGTTTTGTGTCTTTTTCTTCCTCCTCAATGGACAGGGAAGCTACAGTGTTGTTCCGAAAGCCTAGGCAAATTTGTCGAACCAGGTAAATTTGCCTATGCTACATGATACTATATTTTGAGATTTACTATGACTAATCAAATGATTATATCATGGAAGTTGAACCTGAGCACAGTGCTCGTAGAAAACGTTGTACAGTGGCAGTCCAACATAGGAACAATCAGGTTCTGACAGAGGATTATATAAGAAAGGGAAAAAAAGAAAAAGATAAAAGGGTAAGTGATGAAGAGTTCTTTCTCTTGCACTTGATGGTATCTTGTCCCCCAAGGACTTCCAATGTCAACTGCTTAAAGCATCAAATAGAATTCTGCGATGGAATTATAAGGCCATCTGATTCAGGTTATGGAAACTCCTCTTCGAGTGTGCTGAAAATTTGACAAGATAATAGAATACCCTTTATAGTTTATGGACGTGGGTGAAAAATCCTTAGGCATCACTTCATACTCGAAACTTTACCAACAGCCTGACGCCCTGACCTATTCAACCAACTTTAGAGACGTTCTTAGAGATGCTCTTCGCCATGGATGAAACGCATTAATGATGCTCAGGTACTTCCTTCCTTATGCCTCTCTTTTGAACTTCCATCCTCCATAATTTGGCATTTTCAACTGCGTCCAAAAAGTAGGTGCCATCTGCTTTTTTGACTAATATCTTGGCAATTAAATAGAAAGTTAAACAGGGGAGTTTAAATAGAAGATCAAAAGTCTGCTTAGAAGTCAAAAACTTCATAGGTTGGTACCAGATATAAAAAAGATGCTCTGTTCCAAGTTGAGGGCCTGCATTTTGCTGGAGTCTTTGAAGAATCTTAGAAAGATGATTAAGGGGGTATAGATTTCATTCTCTATTATATCTCAGACGATAAGATCGGTTTCAACTGAATGCCTGAGTGGTGCAGGCATCTGAGTATTTATGGTTAAGACTTTGAAGATGTACTCTACTGTCTCTCTACGAAAATTGGATGCCCTGTTATTGCACTGCTGACTACACATTTCAGTAATCCGATTTCAGATGCCATGCCGTGAGGGGAATTGGCGATTCGGGTGGGACACGTCACCTTCAGATGGTTGGTGACAAAACAAGTACTGTCAAACACTGATACCATGGGCCATGATTAACTGGCGTGGCACAAAGTTGCTGTTTTTCACAAACGCTTTGTTTTACTCTGGAGAATGTACATGTCTAAAAGCCGTCATTATCACTGATCAGAGCTATTGAAGCTTATAGATCACACTGAAACATATCAAACATTGTTTCCCAGAATTAAAAATAGGGTTGTGTCCACATTTATAGGGCCAACATATGTTTACCCTGCATTACTTAAGCTTTTGGGTGCCTTAAAAAACTAAAATGTTAGTCTTCGCAACAGAAGAGAGGGTTTTGGGTAGCTCAGGTACATGAAGTTGATTGATAGTTCAAAGATCACACGGTTGTGATTTCCCTGCACAGAAACTCGATATGTGTCCCCATTTGCATTATATCGCTACAAAAGCCCTTGTTTCAAAGATAAACACGTTCCCCTGTCTCAACCACTAAGTAGAGTGGAGGAAGCAATATTTTAACCTAATAATTGAAGCTTATGGCACAATATTCAAATTGTCCTTCATGGTGGAGTGGGACGTTGACCCTTACTGCTACATTTTAATAATAGCCAAGGGAGATCTTTATTGATTTTATTGGTTATCATAATGTATTGAGCCAGGTTGGAAACAAAAACTTCGGCATCAAAAAACCGGAGTCCTTAAGTTCATACCTCCAACCAAAAAGATCAGCCTCATGTTAATGGTTTCCTCCAGTTGCACTCTCAAAGATTAGCCCTTTAAATTCTAAAAGGAAATGAGGTTCTACTTCTCCTTGCCTGTTCATTTTTGCAAACTTCGAATCATCTAAGAATCATTGATGATTAAGGAAAATTGGGTAAATTCAAAAAGCCAAAGCTCATCTTCTAGCACCAATGGTTAAAGTTTTTGTGGAGAACAGGCAACAGTTGAAGGTGAACATAAAGCTTTCAAAAGCTTTTCTTACGCGGGGAGAAGACAGAGGAGAAAGAGAGATGAGGGTCTAGGAATGCTTTCGTTTTGGGGAGTGAAAAAAGTACAAGGTTTCTTTCATTTCAGTTAGCTATAAAGTGAAGGAAATTTTCCTCGAAAATTCTTGTCCTTTTATCCTAAAAAAGAACATAAAACATACCGATATGAATTCAAGAGCTAGAGCTAGAAGAACCAGGAAGAAGTCTCCACTTAAAATATTATCCCCTGTACACGAAAACTTGGAACTTCGCCATGGAAGGCTACCTATCAATATTATTTCAACCACAGGACTGGCTTCTCTACTTCTTCCCAATTAGTACAATGAGAAAGACGAGGCGTCGGTCACTTGTGATGTGCTTGCTGATCTGGAATACTTCTTGCCAGAAGATGAAGATGAAGATGAGTCCCCTGATCTTCTCCTTAGCATCTGCCTCATCCCATCGGCCACTCGAACAGCCGGGTTCGATTTGAATTTTCGACAAAATGACATGTGAGCCTTCAAAGCTTCTTCCATTCCAAATGGCTTTTTCCCTCGGCTAACTTCATCTCTTACCGCTTCTGAGCACAACCCACAAAGCCATTTTCCATCAAATTTGGCCTTCACTTCAGCTATGTAGTCCTGGGTACAATCTTCTTTGAGGCCACAGCACTCGCACTTGACTGATTCAATCTCCATTTCTTTGTTCTTATTCTTTTTTTGGTTGGAGTTGGGAAGGATGGAAGTATTCTTTTCGTTTTCTCAATTGAAGAGATTTGGAAAAAGCGATTGGCAAAGGAAGTGCAAAATTATAGCTGCTTTTCTTCTTGGATTTGATAACAATGATAGTATGGAAAGTGGGTTTCTTTTACTTTCTTCTTGGCTGTGCAGGCTTCTCCATTGGCATGATGGTTTTGTTGCTTCAAGAAGTAGAAAGTTTCTGGGTTGTATGAGAGCTTTTATTGTTGGGAATTTGGGTGAGAGAGAAGACTATAAATCTGCCATAATTTCCTCCATGTTCTAAGGGACATGGGGCACTGGAAAATATGACAATGATGGTTGGAGGGGCCCTTTCAAGCATTAAAAACTAAATTCCCACCCCTCCCCCCTCTCTCTCTTTTCCAATCCAAGACTAATACTAATAACAATAACAATAATAACAATAACAACAATAATTAAGTTATTAACAAAGGGGTTCGTGAACCGGATTCCCTGTATTATATTTTGTCTCTGTTTTTTTGGTCTTGCATTGGTTTGTACTGTTAGCTGTTTCTTCTCTTTCTGGTACATTCTTTTTATGTTTTTCTTTTAGATGATTGACAGTTTTTTTTTTTAGTTGATTGACAGTTACTTTCGGTTAACATATATAGATGAATTGACTTGTCTTGGCTTTGGCTTCTCTTGGCTACAAACTGGCTCAAACTTTGGCTGAGCTTGGGTTCGGGCTTCTTGTTTTGGTTAACTTGGTTCCATGAATTTATTGCCTAATTGACTTCCATACACGTGAATCAGGTTTATAATGTATGGCAGTCACCATCAGAGTCATGCTTCATTGACCAACTGGCCTTGGGTAGTTCAACAGCCAAAGACTGATCAGAAGTATACAGATTGTCTTAGTGATGTCGATCATAGAGGATTTATGTTCTTGATCTTTCAAGATTATGGCAGAGAAAGATTTTTGGAATATTTGTGGCTGAATCATTGCATTTCATTTGTGCATAACATTATCCACAAACTTTGCCTTAAACAAAATCACATCAATCATCATAGATTTCGGTTTAAATATTTGTGGATGAATCATTGCTGGCGTATTTCCTCTGCCAAAGCTGAAAGACTCAAGTTTTGAAAAACCTCTCATGCATAACCAGCTGAATCTCCAACTTTCATCTCAATTACTTTATACGATAGTGCCCTTGGGACACTAGCCTAATAGTTGGGAGGTCGTCTTATATGGACTCGACGTATCAAGTTCGAGTCACATGGGCATAAGGTTGATACTTCTATCATTAAGTCCCAGACTTACTGTGCACAGGACTGTGAGGCCGGTTTTCTGCACCCTACCCTATGGGGCAGATTTAGGCTAGTAGGGTGGCTCCTCTTGTGGCATAAACTTTTTTTTTTTACTTTATCTTGTAGTAAGGAACTAGCATATAGATCTTTTGGTCAGAAAAAGTTAGAATGGGACATTGGAAATCGACAACTTGACCACTTAGCTCGTTACTCTGTATTCCTCCAATAATGCAAACAACTTTTTGGCATATTAAGACGTATGAAACATATTTTTTCAACAAGGAAGGTATGTTCATGCGACTCCCAGTCAAGTTGCATACGTGAAGTTGTTTGCCTCAGCAAAGGAGAAAAAGACGTGGACATAAAATAAGATCGACATCTCATGTCTGATGGATGTTTGCTTCTGTCCAATCCTCCCCCTCCGAAAAAAAAAAGAAGAAAAAAAAGGTTTTGCGTTCATTCGGAGTTTAGAAACTCCTAAAGCTAGCGGTAAGCCGTTCAATGACCAAATTTGATCACACTGGGAGACATTGAAACCCAGTTTCACCTTTATCTGTTTCCATCAGTCACTCATTCATTTGTCTTCTGCAAGACGCGGTATTGAACAGTCTCTTTGGCATCACTGAAAGGGAAACGATCAATAAGGAAACGATAAGAAGGTACGATTTTCCAAGATTTTGATTGTGGGGTTGGGTTTAGCCCTGCTTAGTGCTTTCCCCTCATGTACATGGTCCTTTTCACCTGCAGAGACAGGACTTTTGTCATGATGACTTAATTTGGCGGAAGAAATCTCGAACTTAGACGCAAAGATGGGTTACAAATTGGTCCTCCTTTCTTTTCTGAGCAGTAGTTGGTCCGTTTAGTGTATAAAATTTGCAACCAACTGTTGCCAATGAATTTGCTGCTTGACTCGTAAAGGAACACGTTCACCTATATGATTTCTAAGACCCCCATACTTAAAGAATCCTTAAGATATGGAGTCGTGAATGGTTGGGGTGAAAGATTATGCGCAAAGACAAATTGTGCAAAATCATGCAAAGCGACAGCTGTGATTTAAAGAAACAAATCCACGTTTCAAGGCTGATGAGTCATTTATTGAGCCAAGCCAAGATTAGGTCACATCATTTTGTCTCCTCATTTCATAAATGACTTGACCAGCCTTAGAACATTATATTTATGTCTTTAAATCACAGCTGTCTCTTTGCATAACTTTACATATTTTATCTTTACACAAAATCTGTTTTCATGATTGGGTATTAGCTAAAAGAGATCATCACCTAAGGGCCAAATCCGGGACTTAGCTAATGCATTGCATATATATGATTCATTTAGCGGCAACATTATTAGGGTTTACTTTTCTTTCCTCTTTTTTTTTTTGGGGGGGGTGGGGGGGGGGCTATTAGGGTTTAACTTATTTTACTTGCATGCTTATTTACATCATCAGCATTATTATTGTCTTAGGGCTCTGTATAACATGCATGCTTATTTAGTAAACAACAGACCCAAACACAATTACCTTCTAAGTCGTCAACTAGCAGTGAATAATCGGTGAACTATTGATCATCCAGCGTTTATCTTCATTTGCAAGATCCTTTAGATAACTTCCACTCAAAGAGATGGGCCACCTATCACTTGCAGTGAAAATTGAAAAAACGAAACACACGCCTGCAAGCGTGCTGACATGATAGGAGTAATTATTTGGTCTTTCATTCGACTTAAAGAGTAGGAAATGTTTGGATTCCGCTGATCTGATTGAGAGGATTGAGTCTAAGTGTTGTTCGGTTAGTTAGTATTTTGAAAATTTTGTGTATTTTAAGAATTTTTTAGATACATGTTAACTTTATGGGTGGTATGGCTATGTAGTTGTTTTTAGTGATATGTATTTTCAGGATTTTTTGAATCCTGAGAATACAGAAAAACCGAACATCTTCTAAATTAATATTTGGGTTGTGAGATCGTTGGAGTGTTTAGAATATATTTTTTTTGGTACTTTCAGCGCAACTGATTTTCCTCCAAAAGAAAATGGGACACTGTTTTTCTATCTCTGTACTTGGGTCTGTTGTTTTTGTTTTTTTGCAAGATTTGATTGAAAAATGTATGGCTGCACACAGCACACCTCTACTCTCGTCTTTGTGACGTGTGCACTTCTCGAAGCAGACGCTAATTCCATTTACAGGGCCCCGGCATCCACTAGGGCTTCCATCAAGGCTTTGGCTGATACTGTGGTACAGGTCTAATCATTAGCTGGCTTTTTAAACCTGTTTGCCGGTTAACAAAACCTAACAGCTTGTTTGTGGGTTGATTAGACTCGAACCTATTTTCTTGACCAAAATCCTCTCAATTTGATGCATAACACTTTGACCATGCTTTGATCTGATCATTAGAATATGGCAATGCCATTATGGCCCAGAAACGGCACCTAATGGCATTCACAAACACATCGAATCGAGACAATTTTTCAAAGCGAGTTCGGCCGGGCCAGCCACTTGGATTACCATCATGTTATCTTTGAAACAAAACAGACATATCATCAAGGTACCATTAGCTTGAGTTTGTCTTCCACCATGTGGATTGCTATTAGGTATCTATCAAATATGTTTTTGTTCTTCGTAGAGAAGAAACGATATTCAAAAGTGTAGGTCCAAAGACAAGCCATGGCGAAGCATGTGGGGGATCCTCAGCTTGAAGAGTTTCCATCACTATTAGTATCAGTCCCACATTTCTGCGTGCTTGCCTGGTAGATCTCCGGCAATTCCAGTGGCCACAATGGTCTTTCCCTACTTCTGTCGGGGGGGTTACAAGGTGGTTCTTTTCCCAATCACTAATATCCTAGAACCCGGGTGAACTCTGAACAGTATCCTGCTGCAAATGATACTGGATTAGGGTTCCTTTCCCTTTCATTGTATGCTAACTGACTTCATCCTCATGATTGCAGCAGCCACTAAACAAAACTGAGATTCATACGTTTGAATGTTTCATTCCCGTTAGATGTCCAAAGCTGCTATTAAATAAAACTGGCTCTGGGTGAACAATTATGTAATAAAAAGTGAACCCCATGCTATTGCACACAGTTTCTTTGTATGGCTTCTCGGCTCAATTGAGTTGGCTTAGGGATTCATATTGAGCACTCAGGGTAAGCCATTCAAAAGGTTAAACCTAAAGGGAGAGTGAAATTCACCCTGGTTTGCTTTTTGTCCACTGATTCTGGTGGCCTATTTTTGTGAATCTCTAATAACAATTATAGTTCGGTTTAGGATTAATCACCATATGGGTTCATGTGGTTTTAGCTTTTAACATTTTATTCCCTGAGATACTGATTTAAATAGTAAGGTTTCTGAGGTATACTTTCCAAACAAAATGGTCCCTTTATCCAATTGCCGTTAGCCATATAACGAAATAGTGTCAACGTGGCCTGTTTCTGCCAACTCAGCGCTAATTAGAGGCTGCAAATTATTCCTGCGTAGCTTTTAGCTCTCTATCCATTGAGAAGATCAATAATTTCTCACATGGGCATCTTGTTCGGTTCCTCCAATATGATATGTGAAGTATGTTGAAGTATAGTGGAGTTTGTTAAAAATTAAATGCACTTCACATGGAAACCCACATGCACTCTCTTTCTTCTTCCTCCACTCAACCAATCTCATTTCCCAATCAATCATTTGGCACTTGCAGCTCAACAATTTAGCCTTCAGATTTTTATTTTTCTTCTTACAAGTATAGAAATGGATGTCTATACACTGCACCATTCACTAGAAAACAGCCACAAATCCCATCAACCATTTATTTTACCATCCTGTATTCTGCAATTTATTGTCGTTATCCCTGTTTTCTAACAAAAAAAAAAAAAAAAATAATGTGAGAGAAGCCTCAGAAGGCAAGCAAACTAAAGGGTTTTTTACCACAGACGGCATCAGTATATATAAATGCAAATAGCCCTTTTTTTTTTTTAATGATCAGTAGCATGCACGGCCCATTTGTTTGTGTCTCTTTCCCTCGGCAGAAGAGAAGTTCCCGTCACAAATGAATTTATAAATTTGTAACTTGAAAGAAATATGTGATGATGGATTTGGTAGATTTTGCTATGTGGGGTACATCGCCAATTATTATAAGAAGTTATTTTTGCCTTTGTCTTATTAAATCGGTCGGCTTCAATCATTTTGGATGTCGCCCCTTACTATCTCAAGAATGAAGAACCTAAACCAGTATCTCTCAAGGAAATGAAATAGAGAAATTAAGCTTACAAGTGATTGCTTCGATTTGAGAGAGTGCAGATCAATTCTGTACTTGTAATGTATCAAAGGACAGTCTATTTTAAGTTATCATAAGTTCGTCTTGAATTTAATAATGAGATCAATGATGTTGATTGTTTCTCATTCAGGATTAAAATCTTATACAATTTTCTATTCGAATTGTATGATACATATGCTGTGTATATTTCTCCCAAAATTGCACCAAAGACAAAAAATTACAGAAGATCATCATCTTCTCATGAAAAGGAGATCCGAGCTTTGAGCTTGTACCATTCTCAAGTCTCGTTAATGAACCTTAATAAACGGTATCTTTTTTTCTTTTCTTTTTTGTTATTTTTTGGTAATGATGAGAAACATATCCACATATTAGAAGAGATTTAAAATGTATCAAGTTTCATCCCAAATCAATTGGAATGAGAAGAGGTGGTCCAACAGGTATATGAAGCACAAGATTAAATGTTCCTGAGACTCTTAACACTCCCCCTCACGTGCAGGCCGAATGAACATAGTCCATGCACATGCAAAACATTGGAGAACACAAACAAGTGGGCCAAGCCCAGAAATATTTTGTCTCTGATATATATCAAGTTTCATCCCAAAACCAATTGGCATGTGCCCAACAGGGCCAAGATTAAATGGTCCCTAATAATGTGGAATCTAACATTGAGCCGAATGAACATGGCACGTGGACAAACACAATAAGTAAGCCAAACCCAGAAAATTTACTTGAATCATATTAAATTTCATCTCAATCTAATTAATAATAAAAAGTGACTAACAGGTATATAAAACACAAAATTAAATGGTCTGACACTCTTAACAAAATGTTCTCGCCATAACATACAAATAAACCTCGAACACACTGCTAGAGAAATATATTAAAGTAACATATTAATAGTCAAAAGTAAAACCTGAATTCGAGACCCAATAGAAGTTGTCGTAAGTGACAACATGTGCACTAAAATACAAGACATTGTCGTAAAAAAAGAACAAATAGGAAAACAGGTCAATGATTGGAGCATGCAATCTGTGGGTGAGGGGAAAACCTGAAAACGTAGAATATGATGTGCAGGGAAACCTGACACATTAGTCCTAATGTGCCGGTGGCCTAGCGGCTCAAGCCTCAGAGAGGGTCGATTGTGGGATCTCATCATCCTTCAGCCTCTTTCTTTTCCTCTTTTAGTCTTTTTCGGTTCTTAAAAAATTTAAGGTCTGACTGGGACACCTGAAGGGACAGATTATTCGGTAACTAATAATGTGGATTTTTTTGAATCCTGAGAATACAGAAAAACCGAACATCTTCTAAATTAATATTTGGGTTGTGAGATCGGTTGGAGTGTTTAGAATATATTTTTTTTGGTACTTTCAGCGCAACTGATTTTCCTCCAAAAGAAAATGGGACTCTGTTTTTCTATCTCTGTACTTGGGTCTGTTGTTTTTGTTTTTTTGCAAGATTTGATTGAAAAATGTATGGCTGCACACAGCACACCCCTCTCTCTCTCTTTGTGACCGTGCACTTCTCGAAGCAGACGCCTAATTCCATTTACAGGGCCCCGGCATCCACACCTATGGCTTCCATCAAGGCTTTGGCTGATACTGTGGTACAGGTCTAATCATTAGCTGGCTTTTTAAACCTGTTTGCCGGTTAACAAAACCTAACAGCTTGTTTGTGGGTTGATTAGACTCGAACCTATTTTCTTGACCAAAATCTTCTCAATTTGATGCATAACACTTTGACCATGCTTTGATCTGATCATTAGAATATGGCAATGCCATTATGGCCCAGAAACGGCACCTAATGGCATTCACAAACACATCGAATCGAGACAATTTTTCAAAGCGAGTTCGGCCGGGCCAGCCACTTGGATTACCATCATGTTATCTTTGAAACAAAACAGACATATCATCAAGGTACCATTAGCTTGAGTTTGTCTTCCACCATGTGGATTGCTATTAGGTATCTATCAAATATGTTTTTGTTCTTCGTAGAGAAGAAACGATATTCAAAAGTGTAGGTCCAAAGACAAGCCATGGCGAAGCATGTGGGGGATCCTCAGCTTGAAGAGTTTCCATCACTATTAGTATCAGTCCCACATATCTGCGTGCTTGCCTGGTAGATCTCCGGCAATTCCAGTGGCCACAATGGTCTTTCCCTACTTCTGTCGGGGGGGTTACAAGGTGGTTCTTTTCCCAATCACTAATATCCTAGAACCCGGGTGAACTCTGAACAGTCATCCTGCTGCAAATGATACTGGATTAGGGTTCCTTTCCCTTTCATTGTATGCTAACTGACTTCATCCTCATGATTGCAGCAGCCACTAAACAAAACTGAGATTCATACGTTTGAATGTTTCATTCCCGTTAGATGTCCAAAGCTGCTATTAAATAAAACTGGCTCTGGGTGAACAATTATGTAGATAAAAAGTGAACCCCATGCTATTGCACACAGTTTCTTTGTATGGCTTCTCGGCTCAATTGAGTTGGCTTAGGGATTCATATTGAGCACTCAGGGTAAGCCATTCAAAAGGTTAAACCTAAAGGGAGAGTGAAATTCACCCTGGTTTGCTTTTTGTCCACTGATTCTGGTGGCCTATTTTTGTGAATCTCTAATAACAATTATAGTTCGGTTTAGGATTAATCACCATATGGGTTCATGTGGTTTTAGCTTTTAACATTTTATTCCCTGAGATACTGATTTAAATAGTAAGGTTTCTGAGGTATACTTTCCAAACAAAATGGTCCCTTTATCCAATTGCCGTTAGCCATATAACGAAATAGTGTCAACGTGGCCTGTTTCTGCCAACTCAGCGCTAATTAGAGGCTGCAAATTATTCCTGCGTAGCTTTTAGCTCTCTATCCATTGAGAAGATCAATAATTTCTCACATGGGCATCTTGTTCGGTTCCTCCAATATGATATGTGAAGTATGTTGAAGTATAGTGGAGTTTGTTAAAAATTAAATGCACTTCACATGGAAACCCACATGCACTCTCTTTCTTCTTCCTCCACTCAACCAATCTCATTTCCCAATCAATCATTTGGCACTTGCAGCTCAACAATTTAGCCTTCAGATTTTTATTTTTCTTCTTACAAGTATAGAAATGGATGTCTATACACTGCACCATTCACTAGAAAACAGCCACAAATCCCATCAACCATTTATTTTACCATCCTGTATTCTGCACTTTATTGTCGTTATCCCTGTTTTCTAACAAAAAAAAAAAAAACAAATAATTGAGAGAAGCCCAGAAAGGCAAGCAAACTAAAAGGGTTTTACCACAGACGCATCAGTATATATAACTGCAAATAGCCTTTTTTTTTTTTTTTTTAATGATCAGTAGCATGCACGGCCCATTTGTTTGTGTCTCTTTCCCTCGGCAGAAGAGAAGTTCCCGTCACAAATGAATTTATAAATTTGTAACTTGAAAGAAATATGTGATGATGGATTTGGTAGATTTTGCTATGTGGGGTACATCGCCAATTATTATAAGAAGTTATTTTTGCCTTTGTCTTATTAAATCGGTCGGCTTCAATCATTTTGGATGTCGCCCCTTACTATCTCAAGAATGAAGAACCTAAACCAGTATCTCTCAAGGAAATGAAATAGAGAAATTAAGCTTACAAGTGATTGCTTCGATTTGAGAGAGTGCAGATCAATTCTGTACTTGTAATGTATCAAAGGACAGTCTATTTTAAGTTATCATAAGTTCGTCTTGAATTTAATAATGAGATCAATGATGTTGATTGTTTCTCATTCAGGATTAAAATCTTATACAATTTTCTATTCGAATTGTATGATACATATGCTGTGTATATTTCTCCCAAAATTGCACCAAAGACAAAAAATTACAGAAGATCATCATCTTCTCATGAAAAGGAGATCCGAGCTTTGAGCTTGTACCATTCTCAAGTCTCGTTAATGAACCTTAATAAACGGTATCTTTTTTCTTTTTCTTTTTTGTTATTGTTTTGGTAATGATGAGAAACATATCCACATATTAGAACGAGATTTAAAATGTATCAAGTTTCATCCCAAAATCAATTGGCAATGAGAAGAGGTGGTCCAACAGGTATATGAAGCACAAGATTAAATGTTCCTGAGACTCTTAACACTCCCCCTCACGTGCAGGCCGAATGAACATAGTTCATGCACATGCAAAACATTGGAGAACACAAACAAGTGGGCCAAGCCCAGAAATATTTTGTTCTGATACATATCAAGTTTCATCCCAAAACCAATTGGCAATGGAAGAGGTGGCCCAACAGGTATATGAAGCACAAGATTAAATGGTCCCTAATCAATGTGGAACTCTAACACTCCCCCTCATATGCAGCCGAATGAACATAGTCTATGCACGTGGACAACACACAAATAAGTAAGCCAAACCCAGAAATATTTTACTCTGATATCATATTAGTGAGGTCCCTCGGTTAGCCACTAACATACATACAAATAAACCTCGAACACACTGCTAGAGAAATATATTAAAGTAACATATTAATAGTCAAAAGTAAAACCTGAATTCGAGACCCAATAGAAGTTGTCGTAAGTGACAACATGTGCACTAAAATACAAGACATTGTCGTAAAAAAAGAACAAATAGGAAAACAGGTCAATGATTGGAGCATGCAATCTGTGGGTGAGGGGAAAACCTGAAAACGTAGAATATGATGTGCAGGGAAACCTGACACATTAGTCCTAATGTGCCGGTGGCCTAGCGGCTCAAGCCTCAGAGAGGGTCGATTGTGGGATCTCATCATCCTTCAGCCTCTTTCTTTTCCTCTTTTAGTCTTTTTCGGTTCTTAAAAAATTTAAGGTCTGACTGGGACACCTGAAGGGACTCGCTTTGGATAATAACCTCCGAGGCCCCACCACGTGGACTGCATAGTCAGCTTGTCCCATTATACGTCCCTTGCGTTATTCTTACTTTGCTAGGAGTCCTTTTTATTTCTCCACGTAGTGGGCTACATCATCCTGTTGCCTGGGACTCAAATGTCTTTTTTTTCTTGTTCTTCTTTGAAGTGCAATTGAATGAAAAAGGAACACAGTCCTAAGAGTTTAAGGTTGATAATTATCCTTACTAAAGTTGGAGAGTCTAATGAGTTATGGCGAGTTAACCCGAAATCTTTCCGTTCGTGCATTATTTCTCTAGCTAGTTATGACACAAACATCTAACTTTTACAAGGAAACGAAATCTTTTGAGCACCTACGGGGTTGAATTGGACCCCAGTAAACAATAGTAGGACGTTGGACCCTGTAGGCCCAAGACACAAGCCCCTCTTTGGAAAGACATTGAAAACAAAGTTCAGCAAATCTTTTTCTTTCCGGGAAGAAGGCTGGAACAAAACTAATAATGGAACAGATGCCCCACAGAAAAAGAAACTTTGAGGTCCCATTCGGAAATAGGATGAACTTGTTACCAGAAAAGAGTCCCTCTTTCTAGCCCCTACACCAACAATCAACTCTGGGATTTCATTTCAAACAAAAGATAGAGACAAAAATCATAACATTTACAAGAGCTCTCTCTCTCTCTCTCTCACAAACCCCCTTCTCTTGTAAGCAACAGTAGAGCACAAAGCTTACTGTTTTGCCAAGGGAGTCGAAGAAGATCATCAGAGGATGGTGCAGCTAACCTAGGGCATGGGGGAGGCAAATAATCAAAATTCAATTTGATTTCATCTCAAGATCCTCAGTTTCCTTGTTGGCATCAGGATTGTCCCGCGGAAGGAGACCAAGGAGTGGCAAGGGCAACAAGGAACTGAGATTGCAAAGGATTATCAAAGATGCCAAGTTATCGAATTTGTCTCTAGTAACACCGAAAAGCTGGGTCAGACCAGCACCTATCAGCCCCCCAAGAACACTTCCTCCATTTGATATGGACATGAGTGTCGCAAAAAGTGTGGCTTCCATTCCCTCTGGACATAATCTTGCTGCTAGCACAAGAACAGGCATGAAAGAAGCCTGCAAGAAAATTGGTAATTAATTTCAGTACAATCAGCAGCGGGATATATTTTATGCAAAACAAACAATAAAACAGTTAAGCAGGAAATAAAAGAAAGGGCATACGTGTAACAACCCAGAAAGCGCTAGCCACATCTAGATTTTGACTTTAAAATGACTAGTCTAAGTTGCTTTTGAAGCTCCTTAGGATATTTATAAAGCCCAATTCAATCAAGGAACTGGTATGAAACTTGCCTCGTACTACTCCTTTCTCATTCATTCTCCTATCCATTCCATGTGGGATTCAGGTATTACAATACATCACATTAGATCTATCAAAACAAACAAAACCACCCTTATTTTTCAACAGGTATTGTGCCTAGTCCTTCACCATGGAATAAAAACAACTTCTCCTAAGATCGCAATGGGTACACCATATTCTAAGTTATTATTGTTGGAAATCATGAACTATCTTGAGAATGGTTTAAACCAAACAACCTTTAAAATGCAGGGAATGTTTCTTCAACAGAACCAAAACACCTTCCCTGTAATCATTCAAGAGAATGTATCCCAGGAAATTCTCTAAACTTAATCAGTCACTGGAAACAGTGGCATGCACACAACAGGAGTTAAAGCCAAATGATCAATTAATGAACCCAAATTGTCATTTCAAACTCAGTCAGTCACGAAAAAAAGCCAACAAAACTCGTGTTTTCACCAAATGTGCAGAGAAGTAAAAAGGTAAAGCAAACATCTATTACCTGACCGAGAACTGTTAAAATCAGAGAATCCCCAACAGCAAACCACTCATCACTTATACCAAACTTCCGATTCAGTCCCGTTACGAGGAAAACCTGACCAAAACCAGCAATAGAAAAAGAAAGTGGGGGAAAAAAGGCATCAGGCACACCTAATCCAAACAGATATCACCATGAGCAGGATTAAAAGTGAGTCGTATCACAAACCTGAGTCATTCCAAGAGCTGAACCAATAACTGTTGTTACTAGAAAAATCTTCTGCAACTGAACGTTCTTCAGAAATCCATTATACAGTCCAACTCCAAGCAGTGATGCAACTGAAGTAACAAGCTTGACACGTCCCAAAAACTCCGGGGTGAAACCAAGTTTATTTGTACTATGACCAATTCAAAACAAACAATAAAATTAATTGAAGTATTAATGCAGATTTGAGATAGATGCTAAAAATTAATTAAAAAGGTTAAAAGTAGCTCTGAAACACTCTCACAGACTGGACATTACGTGAAGTAAAACATGGCAGAGTCTGAGTGCGGTGTTGCCTGCCACAGGAATATAAATAATGTAGGAAGAAGTACATTGGGCAGCTTGACAGCATCCCACAACTGACTAATATTCTGTTTTGAGCTTTGAAAGAAGTTAAGACTCGATGAAGAAAGATTTTGTCCTCTTGCTGGAAGCACAGGCTGTTCTTTTACTAGGACAGCAACTGCCGAAGTAATCAGCGGCAGCAAAGCCGTGATACCAAAAACAAACCTGAGACATCAAAATAGTAAACCAAGTGACTGCCTTGAATGATCAATGCTGGTAAGACATTATATCCATACAAAAACCTTACGTACCTTACACCATAAGCATCCACCAAGGAGCCACTAAAGTAGGAGCTCACAATTCCACCAAAAGCTGAGGATCCCCAACACAAAGACTGGAGAGACCCTGACATGCTTTGTGACTCACCCCGAGCCCTTTCCACCACCATGGAATCTACAACCTACAACATGCTTCAGTTTTTGACATAATTTTGAGAAGTACGCCACAAGCATCAGGAAGATGAAACACCAGAGGTGCATTTTTTTAAGACAAGCAAAAAAAAATTCCTATCGACCTTAGACATAGACCGTCAAACCCTACACAGCTGGAACTACTAAAACTAAACCAACTAGAAGGTTCAGTTACTTTTTCATATATAGGCATCAAGCCCAGCCCTCATTGGCAAGAAACGTCCTCAGATTACTGCTTTCCTATGACCTATTCCATTGATGAAAAAATCTTTGGCAAAATGGTAGATACACTATATGCAACAAGGATAACATCAAGAAATCTATGGCTTGATGGGGAGTAGTAATAACTCATCTAGTAATATGAAAATCTATGACTTAAGAGGGTGGTAGTAATGATTTACGCCTTGCTGGTCATCCAGAGGGTGGTCATTGTAACAAGTCATCCCGCAATATGACAATTCATGACTTGTTGGGAGTCCAGAGAGTGTCCATAGATATTGAGGCAGCTACTTCATCCAATTCTATGACTTATTATAGATGATCTCAGGCCAAGTTCCAGCATTGTTCTAAGAGGACATTGGGCTGCATATCATCAAGAGCAACTATAGGTGCTCAGTTCGCATGCAAAGAGTGACATATTTGCAGAGTCTACACGCAAAATCATATCTCCCTCTAGGATAGTACCATATGGAAATCCTTGGCTTCTGCCATTTTTACCAAGCATGCGAGACACTTGAGTTGTAGCACATAAGATATATAGCTTCGACAGGAAATCCAGCTATTATAACTAATGTTACTGACAAAGTAAATGCAAGAGATTCTTACAACATCAGAGAATGCTACAGAAAGTGATCCGAGAAGTATGCAGAAAGCAGTATCATACTTGCTCTCCACAATGGTGGCCATCAAACTCCATGACAGTGCACCAAGAAGCCCTGATAAAACCAGGTATGACCTTCTTCGGTAACCAAAAAGTGGGACAGAGTCACTGCAGTGAACAAATAATTATTTGCATGAAGCACAGAAATGAAAATAAACACACTTCCTAATCAGTTGAAAGAAAAAACTGGGGAGAGATGGTAAATAGACTCACACCTAATAAACCCATATAGAGGTTTGATAAGCCATGGTAATGCTGAGAAACCAGATATGACAGCTGTCTAGCCAATGTCATAGAATTTGTCAGTCCTACTCCGTGGTTCAGATATAGAAAGAAATCCAACTAAATTTCTTAACAAAGCAAAAAGTACAATAAGGACATTAATCAAGATTTTACACAATTGGGAGAGAGTCCCCAATTTCTTTTTGAATTACAACACTCAAGGAAGAAACAGGGTACAAGGTATATGCCTAACATAAAAACCCCATGACAATCAACAGACCAATTGAGATCACATACCTCTGCCGGATCAAGATGCAAATCGTCCTTTAAATAAAAATTGACAGCAAGCCTTGCAAGCCCTAAAACACCTTGCACAAAATATACCATAGCAACTGCAACATTATCTGGGGACAAATCCACCCCAAAGCATTTGACAGCACTCATGCGATATTTGTGTTTGCGGGGCACAGGTTTTTCAGATGACGATGTCTCTCCATCTGTATTTGTGGTCAACATCTCCCCTTTTCCAGCACCTGGATCGAGCACGGATATAACCATGACAGAAACAGAGGTTAGGGACTGTAGGGTTTTAGTGAATCAAGATACAGTACCAAAGTGGCAAAGTATATTGGTTCAAGAGTTGCAGAGTGAGACATGAAGGAGGAGGAGAAAGCGTTGAAACCAAAATTATGTCCTTAGAAACAATCTTGAAATGAGTCTCTGAAGATGGACAGAAAACCAAAGAAGAAAATGTCACTCCTGCGTAGGACTACTTGCTAAAAGTCAAATATGTTCAACAAGAGTACCTCAAACTCGAATTAATTCAACTCTTTAGTTCAACAAAAAAGCCACTTCAGTCTCCAACGAGGTTCTTCAGAGCTTGAAGAACCATAAATGTTACATCAAGAGCCCCTATGCCTCGAATAGTTTAGAACTTCAATTTAACAACAATCTGAAAAACTTAAAGATTACTAAAGTTTTTGCCTCAAAGACTCAACAAAATCGATCAAACTACAAGTTAACACAAATGCCAAACACATGTTCAGGTTAAGTTTCTAAAAGCTTGAAGATTAACTAAAGTGCTCAGGTGTTAGCTACCCTGCTCCTAAAGTCCCTTGTTCTCGTACACCAGCACTGTGAATCTTACGTAAGGGGTTTCCAAAGAAGTGGGAAGAAAACAATTCGTTCTTGAGCCCTTGAGAACCTGCATCTCCAACTCATATTCTGTGGCGGGTGAGGTCACAGCTCAAGATCCCCTGAGTGATTGTCTAACACGTCAATCAAAAGAGATTCTTAAAAATAAAAAGAGCCCCTGACGGCACTCAGGGGATCTTGAGGCCCTGGCTGTACTCGACCCCAGTTAAGTACTACTTCTGAATTTGTAGTTTCGAGATCACTTTCATTAGATATAACTAAAGGTGCGAACCAAAGAGCCCCTGAAGG
Organism: Morella rubra; assembly: GCA_003952965.2. Taxonomy (NCBI): domain Eukaryota; kingdom Viridiplantae; phylum Streptophyta; class Magnoliopsida; order Fagales; family Myricaceae; genus Morella; species Morella rubra. The sequence goes on from CM025853.1 coordinate 30,375,565, forward strand.
CATTCGTCCCCAATTATGTTCCAAATCTCAATTTGCAGTTTCTAACTCACTCCCCTTTCAAAAGTTTAAATACTGCGACTCTCTCAACATTTCCATTCTTCTTTTCTTTCTAAGTAATTCGAAGAAGAACTTCTCCTAAGTAATTTGAAGGAGAGGAGTTACTTTAAAGTTTCCATTCAGTCAAAATCGCAATCAATAGCCACGCCCATCATGACCGTTGCCTAAACCCCATAAAAGCCACCAATCAGCTTCAACAGCATCATCATCTTCAGAAAAATTAAACATGAAATTGCATATTTTCAATACCTAGAAATCACAAGAAAAAGAAAAACAAAACTAAGAACCTGAAACCTTACGATCGCCAGTGGCCATTACTTTTTTTTTTTTTTTTTTCTAAATACCAGTGGCCACTACACTCCCGACCACAATAGAGATTCCAAATTTCACTTTTCTTTTCCCATTTTAATTTTGTCAGCAACCGAACAACTTCTATAACGGTCTCCTATATGTGATGCGTGGAGAATTACCATTCCTGAACTCTAAAAGGGGGTCGTCGTCTGCGTCCCATCGGTGAGACGGCGAAGGCCCCGGCATCGGGACGGCGACAGACATATCTCTCTCGGGAAGCTTCCGACGCGGTCTCCGTCGAGTCCTTCTGTGGGCCCCGGCGACGAGGGCTATGGATTTCTGTGGAATCTGGGAGTGGAAAGCAGGGAAGGAGACGAAGGACAAAATCTGGTTTTGAGAGGGTAAGATTGAGATTGAAGCAAAAATCGACGCCGATGCCATTAAAACAATATAGTAAGGGCTAAAGGGGGGAGAATCTTTCAGACGGTCGTTGAAATTTAACTCACTGAAACTACTAAAATACCCCTATTGAAGAAATGCTTATATCCTTTTAATAAAGCCGGCTCGCTTCGTGACATGCTTCTGCAAGGTATAAAGAATAATTATTGTAGAAGAGTGGATGGTTGGTGCGTGGACACGTATCGGTTAGTGTGTGCTGATTAGCGAGCTTCAATGGGCTCAACCTAGGGCCTGCCAAACTCTTTGGGCCAACTGAATGATTATTCTCTGGGAAATGTGTGACGACCCAAAAGCAATGCTGATTTTGGGTTGTTTTAGACATGGCGTAAGCACTGACCAGACGGTACCGGTTGAAATTCCATGGCGAACGGGGCTCAAGCACAGCCTGCTACTATCAGAGGCGACAGTGGCAGGTGGGCACTGGGCTATCACTACGGAAGGAAGGCCATTTGCTGCGAACTTTAAAGCAAGAATGTGTTAGGTTTACCATGAGGTTTAAGTCTTTTTAGTGCAAAGCTCAGCTGGTTCTAGCCCTTTGCTGTCGCAGATTGTCTCGCTAAATATAAAATTTAGACGGGAGATATACCTCTCTTTGTGCCTTCTGATGTGTGACTTTTTCTTCTCTCTCCCTTTTTTGTGAAGAAAAAACGAACTCGGCATTTGGGAAGTACACATTATTGGAGTAAAACCATTGATTTTACAATTTGAAAAAGTAGACTCTAAACAGGCACACAGCCAATAATTTTGCGAATGAACAGAAGTTAGGCTCCAATAGGAGGGATGAGAAACGAGGGCTCCTCTATAGTTGCAAAGGGATGACATATATAAACGTAGAAGGCGCATCTTACTTGAGTGGAGTTGATTGGGAACTGCGATTAATAGGCATCTCTGTGAGAAAAAACAAATATTTTGGGGACCTGCAGCACGTTCCATCATTGGTTATTTCCCATCGAGTTGGTCCTATCAGAGGCAAAAGACTGTGTGGTTCGCATTCCAATCTAGTCATTCGCCAAAGTTTAAGCGAGAAAAAACAAACAGTACCGAAAACTATGAAAAAGTCCTGATTGCTACGAACTCCCTCAGCATCTCTGTTTTCTTTTTAGGCTCTTTCTTTGTCCCTGCTTTTTAAAGTGGCTTTCAACTTGATGGCTTATGTTTTAGAAAGAAAAGGGTGATGCAGGGGAGTATCATGTCCATACGTACCGCGGTACCGGTACCGGTGCCGTTGAATTGAAATAGAGTTTTTCTATGGGCCAATAATCTAAACCTCACTTCAGTCGCGTCTCCTTCTCGCCCCACTCGCCAATGGCTGCATGGTAGGACATGCAAGCAAGGGCCCCCCGCGTTGTCAGTGTCTCCCCCGCAAATAGTTGACGGCAATTCATCATCGATCGTTTTCTTCTTCTCAAGGTAACTTGGTTACGAGGGGGAGGGATGAAAGTGGGGGGGACTTTAAAGGTTCTTGGACCAACTGAATAAGATAAAACCCAGTCTAATTACAGCAACCTCTGTTCCTGAGAGAACACCAAATCGCAAAAGGCTGTGGTGTGAGGATTCTATCAAGGGATACAACGAAAGGCTATTGTTCCTGATATATGCATATGCTGGTTGGTCTTCTAGTCATGTAAGCACTTATCATACCAGATTTGATCGAAAGATTATTATCTGCCTCAAACAAGCAACACAAAACTTGTTGCCATTGTGCGCAAGACGGGAAAAGCCAGGTTCTTCTTTTGCAGCGATACTCTTTTATAGTTCCTGAGATAGAAAGATACCCCCACTATCCACGGGTATAGTTCCTCGAAATAGTCGCTGAACTATTCCCTTCAAGTGGTAATTCTCAACTCAATAGAGCTATAAAGTAACGCAACTCACTCTATATACAACCATTTCCTTCAAAGCTTGACATAACGGGGCATTAGTTATTGGAAGAGGAGGTACAGAATGGAGACAGAAGAAAGAATCTATTTCAAGTAAGGTCATTAATGGAGCTATGTGCTTACTTATTAGATGATTTAACTAAGATAAAGAAAAGTAATTTAGTCTTTAGTAATACATCGCCATCATCATAAACTATGAAAAGAAAAAAACTGTGGACAAACCCAACAGCATCATCTATTTATCAATTCAACAAAATCAACTCTACAATATCTGGAGCCTTTTTTGAGTCCTCCTTACAGGAAGAGTATTAAGAAGCAAAGCAAAAGAAGAGAGTAAGTGAGAAAACACCGAGGAGTTCTATTTTTTTCCAGGAAATTCGAGCACCATCTTTATCTTTTGGCATGGAGAACCGATGACACAAAGATTATCCTCATGAAGTTTGGCATTTTTCTTTTATGGTTCTTCGGAGCTAGCAAGAGTACTAATTCAGATTCAGATAGCTATCAGGAACAAATTCCATAATCATCATCCGGTCCCGATTTATCCATTCCCTCCTCCAAAACTATCTGCTGGTGGCGGCATTCGCTGCTGCAGAAGGCTTTCTCACCTCTGAACGAGAAATATAGATTAATTAGATCGGAGTTTTATACTTGGATTGGTCGGATAACCAAAGACCACAAACATAAAAGTGAAGTGTGTTTTTCCTGTGTGTTCGCCTGCCAGTGTCAGAAATACGGATAAATCCGAAGGAAACATGCAAACTATCTCACTCCTTTTCTTTCTTTCGTTTTTCTAATCAACAGTAAAGGCAAGCTGGCTCAGTTGCACTGGTATCAACCATCAAGACAAACAAAATAACAAGAATCACTAACAATATCTGAATCAAGGCGAGTCCAATAATAAATTTTGCAGATCCTATCTGATCAAAACATGAATCATATTAGAACAAAAGGTTCCCAAACTCCCACAAATGCATATGGATAATTCCAAAAGTATCTGGACAACTAATGTTATGCCAAATAAAGGGAAAATAAGACCCACCTGTATATGTAAATGTCCTTTCCTTGACCGAGTTTCTTCTTGCAAGAGTAGCAGAAGCTGAGAAAACTTTCAGTGGGAAAGCAGGGTGTTTGATCAGTGAAAAATCCATTTCCTTTTCTCGATCCGGATAACTCAACGCCAGCACAGCAGCTCTCAACAACGCAGTCCTCAAAAATATGAGTGGTTTTGGGGTTAGGCCCATGGGATATCACACAAGTATAGTCCTCTGAGAGCTCCATTTCACTTGCAGAGAGACACCCTATGAAAGCCCGGGAAGAATTCGGAGTCTCCAGGCCCGAATTTCCAGACCCGAAGGCGGATTTCTTCGCAGGTGAATGAGAAAAACCGGAAGAAAAAGAACACCGTTGAGAATTTCTCGTCTTGACGCCGAAATCGGCTGGGGACTTGGGCGATTCAGCTGGAGAAAGAAGGGAACTTGGCGGAGGAGGAATCTGAATTTTGAGCTGGGAACCAAAGAGGATCATTCGGCTTTCGGGTTTCGATGGTAGGGAACGAGATGTTTCTTCATTGAGAGCATCCACAATGGCTAAGCCAATGCCTTTAGAGTCCAAATTGCCCCAAAGGCGTTTTGGCTCGAGCTCTGGGTTTCTGGGGGTGTTTGTTTCGGACCAAAAGGGGTTTCTGAGACCAGAGAATGACTTGCTATCCAGAATGGAAGTTGGGCTCATCACAGCCTCAGTTTCAGAAAACGATTTTGGAGTAAGATTAGTGAAAAACCTCGGAGAAATGAGGAGAGGTGAAGTGGATTTTCTGGAGTTGCCTGCGGGGGATGGGAGAGAACTAGAGTCTGCCATTAGAGCTTGCTTGCTGCTTGTTGCCCTTGACCTCTTCCTCAGCATATCTTAGAATCCTATAGTCCCGCTGTAAACATTCAGAAGATTAGCCCAAGATTAAAGATTTTCCTTCCTAAAACTAAGAAAGAGATGTTGGGACTCACCTGGCAAGAGTTGTAATTTCTGTCTGTATTAGATACCGTAGAAGAAAAGGGTGGTAGTACAGTCGAATCCACCATTCTGAGAAGACCAAGAAACCACAACACCCAAAAGAGGTTCCATGAAACCTGTCCCTGCTAAACCTCTGGGTCCTCCATTTTCTGAAAACTCAGAAACCCAATAACGAAAATGTGAAAGGGCACTTTTTCCCCGACTTTCTCGCTTTTTCCTCCGCTCTATTTTGCTCAGCAAGAATCACTCAGGCTCACAACTAACATGCAAAGAGACCGTCACCAGTCGTGATCAAAGGACCGGACGAGCGTGCACTAGAAAGCAATAACAAAGAAGGTTTTGTATTTTTGTCCTCTCCGTGGCTAGCTTTTCTTTCCTCCTTTTGTTATCCTTATGCGTTTGTTCGTTCTTTAACTGCTATTTCAGCTAAATGACTGTCTATCACCGAAAAGATGTTAAGAGCCTTAGAAGCAGACAATACACGCATGTAATCAACCAAAATCTCAGAGAATATAAGCCAGGCCTCAAAAACCCAGCATAAAACAAAAACACTGAAAACTGATAGCTGCCCCTCAGCCTCACTGTCTCTCTTTTCTCTTCCTTAGTGGGTTCTCCTTTTACTAAGCTATACGCTTTTATTACCACTAACCCAGCTTTCTATCGCCAGTGCTGAAAAAAAGACCACGGACTCGCAGGGAGTACAGACACACTCACGCAGAGAACGAGCGAGAGAGAGAGAGAGAGAGGAGGGTGGGGGGGGGGGAGATTGCAGGCTTTGAGGGGTGGTTTGGTTGGGAGTGGATTTTAAAGACGCGTGTGCATGGGAATAAGTGGATTTGATAAACCCACCCACTACTGTCCGCAAATGGCAGTTTTTCTCGTGGTTTGCTTCTTTCTCCCCCTGTCTGAGTGCAATTATTTTCTCTGAGCACAGTCGAGTTATTATTTTTTTTATTTTTTTTCCATCGGCTATCTCTATCTCTCAGCATCACACGGATGTGCGAATATAAAATGCACGCGTAAGTCGTAACGTACAGAGCTTAACCCAGCTAGTAGTTTTATTCATGCGTTACCGTTTTATGTGGCTTTTGATCGGCTCGGCTTGGTGTCCTGATTTGGGTTTTTCTCTTGTTCTCCAGTTATCCCCTTGATTAATAAATATGCTCTTACATAGCCTATAAAAATTCGATTTTTTAATTTTTTTAATATTAAATATAGAATATCTCAACCGCTTAAACATTATTAGTAAATAAATCCAAGGCATTATATTAACCATTTTTTAAAATAAATATTGTATTAGAAATTTGTCTTGTTCCTAATAAAATAAATAAATAAATATTGTATTGGACACGTACCTAATTGGAGAATCTTGTCCCTTAATATGAGTTTCTTTAGATACATATGTGGTTAAATTATTATTTAAATAAAAAAAAATAAGTGGGAATCTAGAGATTCGGGATGATTCTAATCAGGAAAACATAGAGATTTGATCATTTCGATCAATCATGTGTAAGTGCAACATACTATATCTTCAAATCTTATGTTGTTAATTGCATTATTAGAAATTAAAGATTGGTGACGGCGCTAATTGGGATGTTTTCGTCATTAATTGCATGCCCTCTTTTCTCTATTTACTAATATATCTTCAAATCATTCTCTCCCATTCTGAATGTAGAAACTAAGATTAATTATTAAGTAACATAATAAAATATTATTATTTTAAATATGATTTTTTTTTACTACCTTTGTGTATAATATCTCTGATTTTGATTTTCTATTTTTCAGTTATTTTATATTTGTATTTAGTATTTTAATTCGCGTATGGAGAAAATATTATAGTAGACTAATAAAATTATTTAGTATCCCACTCTTTTTCATATATTCTTGAAAATTATTTGCGTAGAATATATTTTAATCAAGGGACTACCTTATTAGTACTCAAGAAAGCAGGGGAGATTCGGGAGGATCCTCCTTCCTACAAGCAAGTGTGGTGGAGACGTTCGAGAGGCGTGTCCCCTCCTGAAAGCAAGCAAGTAAACTTAAAATAAATTTTAGATTCCATGCCCAAAGTTCTCAATATTATCATTATCATAATCATAATTTAATTTTTTTTAATATCTGTCTCTATCAATTTAGATATATTTTATTGTTCTTGTCAATTATTATTTCTAACAGTGTTGGCTACAAACAAAATGTTTCAACTGATGCCAATTTTCCACTTTGACTTGTGTTCATAAATAATTTCTCTTAAACTAATTCTCTTTCACAGGTATTTTTTGAATTCTTGTCTCTGGCCCTCTGGGAATGTATTATATGAAAACTCAACTAGGTACAAATTCAGATGAATAAGTAATATTGGTTTTCTGATTATTATTATTAGTTGAAGAAAAAAATTATAGTTTTACTTGAATTTTCTTAATACCATTACATATCTTTTAATTATAATTTTCAGTATTATACTCCACATTAATCAAGTAAACACCCAGTATTTTTTGTTTTCTATCATTGATATAATACAATAGTTAGATATTTTTGTATTAAATAAATATCATAATCAAGCATCATTATTGAGGTCCTTGTTGCTGTTGTTAAACGTTTTTGCAAGTGTCACTTAGAGCAAAAGATCTTGCCAAGTAAGAAAACAGCTCTACAGTATGAATTCGACAAGGTGGCGGAGTGCCGAGAAATACAACCATAATCTGAGTAGAAAATTAATTAGGAATTTGAGTTTTTAATAGATTTAGAAAGATTATAGATCATATATTAAAATGTTTTTATTGTCAAATTTATTCCTAATGCCATCGACATTACTCATTGATTATTTCTTTGTAGTTAGTTAACATAATGTTTCAACTACCGCATCAACTTTTTATTCCCTTTGCTTGTGTTTATGCACATCTCTTCAATAATTTTTCTAGTTTCATCAATCTCATGTCTCAAGCAGTCAAATATATACTAAATTAAAGCTTAAACAATGTCCAAATATATATATATATAAAAACTATATATATATATATTATATATATATATAAATAACTATTAGAGTTCCATTTATAAATTTTTTCATTACTCCAAGTCTCTTTCAACTATTCTCTCTTGATTTAATGTGTATAAATTTGTTCTCTTTCATGATCTTAGGCTATGTTTGGTTAGAGTGAAAATTTTTGATGGTATATGCAGTGTTAAAAGGCAGTTGAGTTAAAAATCTCAGTTCTTATATTGGCTGGAAAATCGAATTAACATTTTCCTTTTCATTTTCTCTATGATTTTCTTTAGAAGCTGCCTATTACCGAGCCGCTCGAGACGAGATTAAACTTTGGGCTAACCATGAGCCTAGAACTAGCCGGCTTAAACCCTGGTGACAACGACTCGGGGCCCACATTTCCTTACCAAAATCGGAGTGGGGTGAAGTTCACGGACCGTTCTGTGGAGCTGTACGATCGTCATCAAGACTCCGGACTCCTCGGCTACGTAAACCTCTAAGATGGACCCCACTTAACTCCCAGTTAAAGAACCGGATTCCTGGTCCGACCCGGACCACTACCCTAATATGGGGATGGTCCACCCCAGAAGTCGCGTCGTCATCCCATCATTTGCCATTTTTATTTTCCCCGTTAATTACTGTGAATTTATGATGCCATCTACTCAACACAATTACTGTAAAACCCTTCTTGAAAGGGATGGAATGTGTTATGTAGGTTGGGGACCTGTTTGGAATTTTGTGCCAGAAAAGGATCTGGTGGGCCTATGTGGAATGATGATCGGCAATGTCAATAATGGTCTATGATCGCAGTAACCAGACCTGACCGATTAGTCTGACCAGTGCGTGCTGGACCCTCTTGATTATTTTGTCCAACTTTAAAAGAAACTCACCTTGGGCTTGCCCATATATAAGTTAGCGAGGCACCCAAGGCTATAATTTAATGGAAATGCATTATTTAATAACGAAAAGATTCTGGTAGATCTTATACATAAATTTTCTCTCGCAATTCATATATATATATAAATAAAATTTTGTTAATTTTATTTATAATTTTAAGTTCTTACAGTACAGGTCCATTTGTCAATTAATAGGTAATACATTATAACTAATTAGAAAAAAGTTAATATATTATAACTTGATTTTTTTAATTCAAACAAATTTCAATAATGTATACCGTGGTTATAAATATTTATTATATAGTTGTGGTTTCCTAGATGGAAATAAACTAATAAAAGTAAAAAAGAAGAAGTAAAGCGCTCTCTACAGTTCTACTAAAATTGGTAAAAGACAAAAGTGTCTAGTGGACCCCGCCTGGCAGCTTATCTTTCACCCCACATCCCACGGTTCAGTAGATTTCTTTTATGCGCAGATCCCCAGTAGCACTTTTTAACCTTTCAGGGAATTTGATTTTTCACCTCTTCCGCACGCGCATGCCATCAAACCAGATCGTTACACGTTGACATCTTCGATCACAGTCGGAAGCGAATGCACCTCTGCCTCCGGACTGAAGGTAACGGACGCATCCTGGTCGTACACGTGGCGGTTCTTCTTTCTCTCCGCTTTCTGCTTTTTCGTTTGGTCCAGGCTCCCATTTATTCCTCGAGCCAGTCAAATCGTACGACCACAGTTCAATCACGAGTCTGATAAGGATAGTACTATTTTCCCTCTTCAAAAACGTGATGTAACGATTCTGAGAAAAAAAAAAAAAAAAAACAGATGTAACGAGCCAAAAAGTACGTTCTTTACTCTCTTTTTTTTTTTTTAAGCGTTCTTTACTTCCTATATATTTGCAGACTTGCAGTTACCCGAGGTTTACATTTACAATGACCAAAAAATTGTAAAACATAATTAAGTCTGCCTGTAACTCTACGTAGCTTTTCTTAAGAGAAACTTAACTATGTTTATAAAAAGAAGGTTCATTATCTCAATTAGGTTGAGATCTTTCTTATGTTTTGAGTTTTGGGTTGAGTTATTGTGTGAGTTTCAAATCTTTCATCATTTTAACTTGTTTTATGAGCACTCTGCTTTTGTGATGTTATACAGTTTGGTTGATGCAAGTTTAATATAAAATTAGTGCAACGTTACTAAAGTCAATTAAATTTGATAACGAAAATCATCTAGAGTGGTAGCCCGTGAATAAGAGCACATGTGACTTAAATGTCTAGGGTTCAAACTTTGTGTGCTCTACATGTACTATAAAACCACTTAAAAGGGGTTGTACGCGTTTTTATTTGATTCTCGGTTGAGTTTGAGTCAGGCTATGACTCAATCCTTCTCACAGAAACTTCTATTGTCTCTTGCATTAGCACTAAATCAAATGACTTCTTGATGATAGGAGCTGATATGATTACACTCAGATAGGGTTGTCACTTCTGATCGTTTCCTTTACTGTTCTTGCCTAACAAAAAACAAATGACAACCAAAACATGACCAAGAAAAAAGGTGAAAAATCGGAATCATATCGAAGTTGAAACCATACCTTTTTTAATCTTTGAGTTGGAGTCAGGCTATGACTCAATCATTCTCACAGAAGCTTCTATTGTCTCTTGCATTAGCACTAAATCAAATTACTTCTTGATGATAAGAGCTGATATGATTGCACTCAGATAGGGTTGTCACTTTGATCGTTTCCTTTACTATTTTTACCTAACAAAAAATAAATGACAACCAAAACATGGCCAAGAAAAAAGGTGAAAAATCGGAATCATATCAAAGTTGAAACCATACATTTTTATTCTTAAGTTGTTTATAATGGTACGACCAACCAGTGGTTAAATAAGTGGGCAAAGGGTTTCATCTCAACGTTTTCTATCTTTTTTTTCTAAGAAAAGGAAAACAAAAAACATCGTAGTCAAAAATCATCATTATCTCAATTTATACGTTTGTATAATCTTCTCTAATTATTGGTCGTAAAGAGACCAAATGATAATGATGTCTCTACCTTTCATGATAGCAATTAAGCTTATATGGTTTATTAGTAGAGCATTGATTGAATCAAAATATGATGTATAGAATCATATATATATATATATAATCAAAGGTCTTAGTTCAAATGGCACTAAAATAAACAGTTTCAAATGACCATGACATGGTACCTAGAAAACACCAAAACAAAACTAGTGCATCGACAAGCTAATGAGCAAGGTTTGAAAATTTGTTATCGAACCTCTCGATCCACCATATAATATGACACGTCAAATCAAGTGGCCAACACATATTAGAGAATCAACATGCATGCAATACGTGTCCTAATTTTATCGGTGTACAATAATTTCCATATAAAATAATTAGCAACTATATAGTTTTGGGTTAGCCAACATTTTGGTTGTGATTTTTTAGTTTCCAAATTAGCTTTGAAAGTAAATACACTCTTTTTTGCCCCTAGTTTTTGTCGTGATTTCTATTTGGTCCTTGCAATTTTCAGCTTTTCTAAATTATGCCATGACATATTAACTATGACAGTTAAGGATGACTTAAGATGATGTTTGGCTTAGTAAAATTTGTTACAACCAAACATCAAAATCTCAAAATTTCAATCATTTTAAAGATTTTTTATTTTTTAAAAAAACTAAATCAAATATTCTCTCTCTTTACTTTTTAATAAACTCTAATAAAAATTATTTTACAGTCAAAAACATTTTTAAACTTTTTCACCAAACCTAATAAAAAGTCAAAACTCTCAAAAATTTTCCTACAAACTCAAAATTCTTTAAAGTTTTGCTTTCCAAACGTCACAGTAATTTGTATTCCATACTCTATATATCAAGAAAGCACCCAACAAGATATAATATGCTCCCTTGTTAGAAGACATTACTATTTATGTATAGATTATAAAGATTCAGAATGGGAAATGACAGATGATGGGTTTTTGTCAACCATGATTGTTTTTTACCAGAGGATCTTTTTTAGGGAGAAGCATATGCCTTGGGACATAATCCACAAGAGGTAAGCTAAAGAGAATACTGAAAGAAAGAACCAAGAAAACACACATCAGTTTTCTGTTCCATTCTTAAATCCAATTCCAGAAAGGAGAAAATAAAGTAAACGAAAATAAAAAGGGTGAAAATTCTATCATGTTGACATCATGTTTAATCTAGATGTTGACATTGATAATCTAAAAACTTAATCATAGTTGGAGTTAGTGGTGCATGCCATAACTTTAGATTGCATTGATGATGTAACCCAAGTTGGAGGCAGTAATTTATGGACCTTAAGAAACTTTATATTAGTTTAATGTCAATTTGACATTGGATCAACAGAAAAGACAACCCTTTTTGTGGGGGGTTATATGATAGGAGGAGGTGGTCTCCTTTTCAAGAGGGACCTGTATAATTTTTCTCTGATGATATTTAGTGTCCCTTCTATCACTTAAGAAGACTGAGGATGAGAGAGAGAGAGAGAGAGAGAGATCAGTAGCTCTTAATCGATCTCCACATCAATGGTCTTTAGTTTACAGTGGAATGTTATCATTCGAAGGTAGACCAGCCCAGGGCCCCTTCTGATTGGTCATACGTTCCCATCCGAGTCACCACTGATGAAGATTATCTTTGATGATATCGACGGAAACATGAAAAAGCATCGACATAAGATTAGGAGAGGAGACACCACTAAGACACTAATTTCTTAGGATTCAACTGCTAATTGTTAAGGCCTCAAGAGAGCATGAGTTTGGCTTTGCGGTGAGATGTTGATTTCAGAATCAAAACGTACGCCAAGGAAAGCTTACAAAAGCGAAAAGGGCACAAGGATATGCCTCCTCTGATCTCGATGCTCCTCAAAGCATCAGTCTCACTCTCACCCCCAAGTTCTCTCACAAAAGTCATGCCATTCATGATCTACAGGGGGGGAGGGGGACGCAAGATAAGCAAGTAAGAAGATAACTATTTGGACCTGTTCTTGTCGAGTTAAGAAGATAACTATTCATGCCTCTCTCTCTTCTCTCATATGAGTTAATCATGGAGTTCTCCTCCAATGCAGCGCAGTTTTCGTCACTATTTCTAGTCAATTTCATGACAAGCATAGAGCCATAGATACACGCCTTTCACCTAAAAGTATATTTTTTTTGTAGGAGTAGGTGGCATGGCATCCACTTGTTCTTAATGCCACATGGAAAACCACAGGTGGGTAGGGACTAGGGCCATAGGGGTTCATCTTCAGATGTCCCTTTTCACAGGTTTAGTGCAGATAGCCCTACATCAACCACCATGCATGTCCTTCCTGATTGCTCTCAAGTTTCTGCGTCTCATTGGCCCTTAAAGATTCTTTTAATGGTACGAGAGTTGATCTGCTGCATTTTGTTTGTTTTTTTTTTTTTTTTTACTTTTAGACTAGGCTGGCCCCCTTTAAAGTCCAGCCCCGAGCTGTTCGCCCTGTCCTTTATTACGATGTTGTGTATTTTATCAATTCAATGTTATGATGCTGTGAATTTTGATTGATATTTTTACTGAATTTTATATTTGTGTTATTACATAGTTGGATTGTAAAATTATTAATGTGTATTATATTGAATTGTAAAATTGTGATTAGATTTTGAAATTATAATTAGGATTAGATTGTAAAATTGTGATTAAGACTTTATAATGTGATATGTGAAATTATATTGATGAATTTTGTTTTGTTTCTTTTAGACAATCGATAAACTTTTGATAAAAAAAATCAATGAAATCGTCTAATACTTGTAACATATAACGTGTATTTTGATATAATATATTTTTTTTAATTTTTAATATTTTAATTTTTAAGACACTCTTTTACATTTCATGATAAAAAAAAAATTTGTTATTAGTTGGCTACTTTTCCGCCACTGCTTCGGTGTGGAACCCACAAACACTCCTTGTGGAGCCTGTGCTCTGTTTTTGTTCTTTTGTACGTTGGGGGGGTGGTTTGGGCTTGGGGGCTGCTTAGCCGAAGTGGTGTAGCTATCAAGGGACCATATCCCATGATATAGATCCAATAATGCATACCGACAAGCCATTTATGTTAAATAAATTCATCACGTCACTTAACAGTGGAGATAGAAGCGTGCTAGTCTTGAGACCATGTCCTTTCAGAAAGCATAAAGGCCATGTCCTTTGCTTTACTTTCCTGTACCCTACACGTTAAAATATGTACACTATCTTCTGAAAGAAGAATCATCGTTTTACTATTCTACCGACGACGAAGAGGCAATGCCGCAATGGCTACGAGGGAGGAGCCGACCGCAATGAAGGGGCGGTGCAGTGCTTTTGATTGTACCACCAATCATGAAATGCCACTGGCATGCCCCAGATAGCCAAGAGAAAGCAGACTCAACGAATTAGGGGCTTCATAAACTGTTTATAGCGTACAATCACACCAATCAACTCAACTTTGTTTCTTGCCCAAGTGGCACAAATCAACAAACACTAGGTGGTGACTTTGCTGCTTCTGTCTTCTCATAGAATGGTCTATTTTGAGTGATTTATTTGATTTTTGTGCGCATCAGCGATACTGTTTCTATGTATTTTGTTGACCCTGGTTAGATAGCCATCATAGCTAGTGCTTGTTGTTTGTGCCACTCTGTTATATATTCTGTTTGATTGCAATATATATCTTACTTATTTACCAAAACAAAATTGTGTTCTTTTTGTATAGATTGTTGGTGCTGAACGACCCGTCGCATTAAAATGAATTTGTGACACTCTTTTTAATGTTTTTATTCTTATGCCTGTAGCTCAACGACTTACAGCATAACGTCTTCTTTGTTCATTCCTTTTCTAGGCTAAATTCATCCCCGTACTTGTGGTTTAACCGTTTTTCCATTTAGTTATGATCTATAGTTAACTCTCAGATGGAAAATGCGGACGTGGCTCATTGACACCACATCACATGCAACAGGGTGACACCACGTGTTTCCATTTGCTAACTCAATAGGACAAGTAATTTATTTTAGGGAAAATGTCATTGTTTACTTTATAAGCATACATCAATTGTATATGTAACCCCTTAATTTTTAAAACTGCGATTTTACGTCCTTTAAGTATGAAACATTTGCAATGTTCGTTCACAATCAAAATTTCCGTTAAATTGACAGAATTCGGCATTAAAATGACCGAAATGCCCTCAAAACAATTTTCAAAAAATAAATAAATATTGGAGAAATGAATTAAAAAAATATAAAATTACTGAAATAGAGTTTCAATAGTTTTATTTAAAAAATATTACTTTTTTTTAATTTCATTTTTTTAATTTTTTTAGTAATTTTTTTTGGAGGGTTATTTTGGTCATTTTAATGCTGAATTCCATCAATTATAATGGAAATTTTGACTATGGACGAACATTGCAAATGTTTCATACTTATAGGATGTAAATTGCAATTTTAAAGTTAGGGGAAATAAAATACAATTGACGCAAACTTATAAGGCGAACAATGACTTTTTCCCTTTATTTTTAAAACTTTTCTTTAAACAATTAAAATAAATTGTAAAAATATAAATAAAATGAGAAAAATATATAGAAACAAGGGGAAAAAAATGACCATCCACTTCTTCTTTTCTATCTCTCTTTTATTTTCACAAATATATTTTCGGTCTTTTACTCATGTATTTTCGAGTTATTTATTTAATTTTTTGAGGTGCTTTATTTTTTAAGGTGCGGAAGGTCATGCCTTGTTTTTTGGAATTTTTTTGTTCGCATTTTTCTGTATATGTTTCTCATTTTATTCAAGTGTTTGCTATTTTAGGTTTTAAAGTAAAAATTTAAATAAATAACTTATCGCTCTGACTTCGGTCTGGTTTGAGAACTAGTCCCTAACCCAGGACTCTTGCAGACTTGCAGTAAATATTTACCCAGGGACTGAGATGAATTTAACACATTTTTTTACTAAACCCTCTCTGTATTCGCAGCCCCAAAACCTCTGGTTCGGTCTCTCTATCACCTGTGCAGCGAAGGGTCTGCGCTTGTTTGGATTCGATCTGCTTGAGGTGCGTGCTCTATCTCCATCTCAATCTTTCTTATAAAGATTCATTCTTTACCGCTGTATTTAGGAGTTCACAACTGAAAAGGGGATAAGAGGATTCAATGTATGATGATCTGGAATGGAAGAAAAATGATTTTGACTTTTTTTCTCACAGAATATTTAAGAACTTATACTGTACTTTCTTTGCTTGATCTCCATCGATCCGACGACCTATAAGAACTTAAACATATCATCTTCATCTCGTTTAATAATAGAAAGATGGCATTTTTATGACAATGCTATTATGTCAAACTCCAATTGCAAATCGTTCATAAATCTTTTGCATCACCTTTTGTATAGATGATAATCGTGATATGTGTCATTGAGTTTGAAAATCCAGTGAGAAATCAAGGTTTGTCCAAAGATATTCCAATGGAGAGTTAATGAAAGTACCATTATTGAGAACTTTATCAATTCTCGATAACAAAAAATAATAAGGAAAGAAACACCCAGAAGAGATGGAGTTTCTAACCAAGCCGACTATTAGTCAAGCCTTCACTTAGGCTTTTCCCTCAGTTTCCAGCCCACGTTGCCATCGCCATTCTCCACTACTCAATAGTCAGTTTACCATTCTCCTTCTCTCTCTGATGCGCACGCTGGCGAACACACATAGATATACTGTCACAGTGTTCTCTGCCCTAAAATGGAGGATTTTCAGCTCAACCTTTGATTTTCTTGCTCTTTATTCTTCCTTTCCAGTCATCCAAACAGAACAATATGGTTGCCATTTCTAATTTTTTGCTTTTGCAATGGGTAAGCATTTGAATTGAATGGAATGATTTGAAACTTTCAGGGAATATATCAGTATACAGATGGCCTCAGGATTTGCTTCAAAATGGTCTCATGGTATGTGTTTAAGATTTTCGAGTGTCTCATAGCTTTTCCTTTCACACTTGTTTTTTATTTCTGTAATTAATTCCCAAGTGTCATTTATTGATGTCTACTTCTATTGCTTTGTCACAGTTCTTCTGCCCGTTACTTGCTTAATCTGTGTATTGTACATCTTTTTTTACTTTGGTTTGTTGTGAATTGATTGTTGTCATGGGGTTTATATGAGTGCTGTTGACATGGTATGAAGCATGTGACGGAGTAAACACTTGAGAACAGGGTGTTAACCCGTTATTTTTCCTGGAACTAGTCCTTCATTTAGTGTTTGGGCAGAAGAACTGAGATCTGGTTCTGAAGTTTTTTGTGTGAATCCCATTAGGGTTTGTTTGGGTTGTAATGAAACTAGGATGATGGTTTTGGTCAGGTGAACATGTACGATTGATCCATGAAGGTTTTTAAGGAAATTTTGGCTAAGTTTGGTGTGCAAATGTGCCTGAGGTGGTAATGGATGTTGCACTTTGACATTATTAAGTTAGTCTATCATTTCATGACGTTGAGCTTGAGTAGAATCCAACTCTTTCATTTGTGAGTAGTTATGGGGTGCAAATAACAGGGCTTGGTATATCAAGGCATGATTGAGAGCATGCCTCTGATATGTGGACAATACCTTGAAATGAAGAACTCTATTTATACCCTTAAACGTGAGGTGGAAGCCACAACATCTCCATACTGAGTAAACCAATGAATGTTGGCTGATCGAAAGTTGTGGAACTTCCCCACGGGCACTCTTGTTTTTAAGGAAAACATATACATATTTTTTTGATAAGTAAGCAAATTTTATTAGAAAAATGCGAGAACAGTACAAAAGGTTGTACTGAAATCACTTAAAGCATACAAGAGAAAAAGCTAATGAAATCCTGAAAATCTTAAAAAGGCCAATCCAACACAGCATCAACCCAAAACATGTCTGCTTACTTTAGGTTCTAATTATGCAGGTGAAGAACTGCAAAAGATTAGGTTTTATCCCACAACGACAAAAGATTAGTTTTTAGTATGGGTCCCAGTGTGTTTTTTTTCTTCCTCTCATCAGGTTGGCTTGCTATTATTTAATGTAGTTGGGCGTGCATTGTTTGGGGGCTTCAGCACTAACTTGTCCAGTTTACTTAGCACTTCACAGGAGATAACTTGCTGCAAATTCCTTTACTCAGGTCAGTGTTTTCCTTCTTTGTTGTTGTGATTATCATTATGATGATTACTATTAGTAATTATATTAACATATATTTGTGGTTGTCGAAGATTTTCATTTGGTTCACGTGCAGTATTCTTTGATCTTGTATTGTTTGGATGTGAACAATGAAAACTAATGTCCTTATAATCTTGCAATTTACCTGCATCCAATAACCTAAAGTGATGGACAGAAGAGCAACTTCTAATGAGTTAATTGGTAGAGCCTAGGTGCTGTTGCCAGCCTCAGGTCGAGAAGAGGCAAGATTACTTGGTTGCTCTCACCTAATGCCTACTTTTTTCAGACCTGTTATCTATGAAATTAAGCTGCCAGAATTGGAGCAGGAAACCTGAATGGATTCCCTCAAATTAGAGTGCGATTTTGATGGGGGTTTGATCAGATATTTCTGAAAAGACTTGCTGTTTTTTGGTCCTTTTTGAGTCTGTCCCTAGTGGTAGCTAAGTTATGTGAGGCTGGGACAAGATAACTGCTCTCCCCCTCTCATGTTCTCCTTTAATGAGGGGGTAGGCTATAAAATTTACTTACTCCAGAGACCAATATGGCAATCATGCTGTGCGTTGAAAAGGAAGAATTGCTTTACGTATCTCCCTTAGAAGGCTGTAAATGAGGTTGTACAAATTGCCTAATTTTCTTTGGAAGACCATAAGCAACCCTGATACCTACATGGATCAACGCATCCTATCACCGAGGTTCAGTAAGTCCATCCTTCATGAATCAAAACTTTAAAGGTCCATTGTCGTTACCACTTTTGGACATTACTGATTACCTCGGTTTTTTCTTGGCAATTTTACAGCAGCGAAGGACTTTCTTTCAGATGCGTACAGTTCTCAAAGTCGTAGACAACTCGGGGGCAAAAATGGTGATGTGCATACAAGCTTTAAAGGGGAAGAAGGGTGCAAGATTGGGGGACACAATAGTTGCATCAGTGATGGAAGCCCATCCAAATGGAAAAGTCAAGAAAGGAAAGGTTGTATATGGTGTGGTTGTGCGTGCTGCCATGCAACGCGGCCGCTGTGATGGCAGTGAAGTCAAGTTTGATGACAATGCTGTGGTGCTTGTTGACAAGCAAGGCCAACCCATTGGGACGCGAGTTTTTGGGCCTGTCCCGCATGAGCTAAGGAAGAGAAAGCATGTAAAGATTCTTACATTGGCGAGCCATATTGCCTGAAGTATTGAGCATACTGGACTCTCTGGAGCAGGAGTGTCAGAATAGGCATGGGCCGCCGCATGGCTGAATTCGATCCAGCACATTTTTGGTTATACGCTTTGAACTTTGGTTGAGTTTGTCTGCTGAACAAAAGAAAAAAGACGAGGGGGTTGGAGAAGAAGAAACTGAAGGACGTGTCTTCTATTTCGAACCTATCAGATAGTGTTGATGGGATATCATCGTGACAAATGAGTAAATATAATAGATAGAGATATAAATGAGGGTATGATCAGATAGAGCATCATAAAGCCTAAAAGAAGACCAAAAAAAAAAAGATTCCTGGAGTATAATTATTAGATAATTGACTCAAATAGAAAATAGAATTCAAAAAAATATATTCAAATTATTAACAAAAATAACATCACACAGCAGTTCGGTCATATGATTCTTCTTGCTGCAAAGTGTCGAGGATGAGACTGTCGGAGGGAAACATCAGATGACGGAAAAAGGAAGTTATCAAGCTCTTGTATGACCTGGCCCCCAGAAAAAAGGTGGGGAAAAAAAAATGGAGGCTGAGCTAGAACGTCCACCAAGGCGGCTATAAGCATTAAGCAGCCCATGTGGTCGGAATTCTTGCTCTCCACTCCAATCATGCGGAATTGATCTTTCAAGAAGGCAAAGTCCAGGCAATTTCTTGTGGGTCGTTCCTTTGTAGAGATAAAAAGGCCAACACCCACTCAAAAAAGAAGAAAACAGGTCAACACCCGCTCCCACTTTCGAAGTACCTTCTTTGCTTTCCTCCTCTCTTCCATAAGTCCTCTCAGCAAGGCTCAAACTCACGCAGACGCATAGTTGCGAGATAATCGTAACCAAGAAATACAAATGGAAGGAAGTTCTTGCAAATCTACGGGAGAAGGCTGTGTCAACGAATTCCATGAGATCAGTCTTCGGCACCTTGATCTTTCTGATATAGATCACTTCATGGTGTGGGCTTCAGATGAGAAAGTGACGCGTTTTTGCACATGGGAACCCTACACAAGCAAAGAAGATGGCATAAACCACATCAAGGACAAGGTTATCCCCCACCCCTGGTTCAGGGCAATTTGCCTCGACAACCGGCCAATTGGTGCCATTTCAGTGACTGCAAATTCGGGCAACGATAAGTGCAGAGGTGAACTCGGTTATGTCTTGGGATACAAGTACTGGGGCAAGGGGATTGCAACACGGGCAGTGAAACTGGCGGCTAATACAATATTCAGCGAGTGGCCACACTTGGAGAGACTCGAAGCTCTAGTTGATGTGGAAAATGTGGGCTCCCAGAGAGTGCTGGAGAAGGCTGGGTTCCAGAGGGAAGGTGTTCTGAGGAAGTATCTAATTTTGAAAGGGAAAACTAGAGACATGGTGATGTTCAGTCTTGTTTCCTCTGATCCACGAACCTGATCTCTCTTTGTACCCATTATGTTATTCTAAATAAATATATGTTATTTATGACTTTCAGGGAACCCACTAGCAGAAGACAGTGAAATGATGTAATGTAATTATTTCTTGTCGTTTGCAAAATTCATATCCACAAAAAAGAAAATGAGTTATTCTGGGAAGAAAATGTTGCTGCTGCTAAAAATTCTCTGCAAAAGCACTCTAATTTTTTCTTTGGAAGAGTTTTTCAGTGGCATTGCTTGCTCAAAATCATATGTGCATTTGGCTAACAATGGGGGAAGTGCAGACTAGATCTACCCAAGGCACATAAAGTACAAAGCTCACATGACTCATGCATACTTGACAGTTGAAACCTTAATAACTCCTATATGTGATTGGTGTAGAAGATTAGTGTAGGAAAGTGGAGGCTGTCCAGCAAAGCAAGGCAACTTGGACTGAAAACCCTGCCTCCATAAGGTTCACCCAATTAGGCGTGGAGACCTTTGTCCCTAAAGATAGTTACTTTCAAGTTGCTCATTTGCTACAAAGCTCTTTCAAATTCATCAAATGCCCATTCTATGAACAGGTTGATCATGAGACCAATAAGAATTCTGAAATGTCAAATCTTAACAATTGACCAAGTCATTGCAGGCAGATAATTCGAAGGATACACTGATACAGAGGGAGTGGTAACCTTTCTAACGAGGAGAAGTCAGACAACAGCAATTGGCTTTGTGTTCCAGGTCCGTGCTGTAAGGCAACCATATGGAGCTACTTCTAGTTATATTTGGACTAGCTTTGGGTGGGGTGCGCCAGGCCCGTGCTTTAGTGCAACGCATGGGCGACGCTCGAGAGCCCCAGCAGCAAGCTACTGTGGTGGACTCTCCCCCTCAAGAAATTAATTTAATATCGTGTGAACCGATGGTCCACATATCAGATATTAAACTGATAAGAACAGATACTACACTTGATCTTAGCCAAAAGGCCGAGAAAGGTATGAGTTCTTCAACTACTACCTGCTCTATTTTATTGATGCCTCGTTTGGCCTCTCCCATGGTTTTCCCAATGTGGGACTAGATCCTTGGACTTCCATTTATTGCATAATTGGCATCTGGGAAGAACCGCGCCAGTAGGAAAGAAAATCAATCAGACGCCTACAAACTTTATATGATAGGAGTGTATGACTTGAGAATTCTTAAGAATACCAACACTCCTTTATATGATTTCATTTGTGGAACAGCTCCTGGAAACCACAAAACATCCTTAAATTGATAAATATTACTCACATGATACCAAGAATGTTAATTTTTCTCTGGCACCATATTATCTGATACCAAGAAGCTATAGATAAACATGTCTCTGATCTCACCCTTGCAAAACCCGTACTTCCTTAACAACCCTTCTTTCAGAAACCCAACCTTTTCTAGCACCCTTTGAGACCCCTTGTTTTCCACCTCTACCAAACCCTCAAGCCTCACCAAATCTGGGAACTCGTTGAACACCATAGAGACAGCCATCTTCAATGCTACAGTGACAATCCCTTGCCCCCAGTATTCTGTTCCCACAGCATAACTGACGTGCGCTCTGCATCTTTCGTCCCCGGACTCTGGCCTGATTGAAATGTAGCCAATCGAACGGTCTTCCAAACATATGGACCGACGCCACGGATGGGGTATGGCGACCTTCTCCAGGTATGTCACTGCTTCTTCCTTAGAGGTAATAGTATTCCATCTGAGATACCTCGTCACTCGATCATCGCTAGCCCATTTCAGGAAGTCATCAGCGTCAGAAAGTTTGAATCGACGAAGAGAAATTCGTGACGAATCCATTGGAACTGGCAAGTAAATTGTCCTGGTGCATTTCGACAAAAAGCAGGCATATATAGCAGGCGGAAATTTACTTGAGGGCCACGGCCGTAGGCCTGGTCAGTTATGACATCAATGATTTAGATTTGGGTGCCTTGAACGTGCTTGGAAGCTGACAAATGGGCCAGTATCACTACGAGGGGATACCAAGCCGAATATTTTGACTTGAAAAGCACTAGAAACATACAACAGAGGCCGAGCCAGAGCAAGTAACCAGAAACAAATCTGATTGAAGTTTAGAGAGTACATAAGTGTAATGATATTTCCAAAGCAAGCTGCCACCATAATCTTCAGAACTCGTTCAAAGTGTTGCATAACCTTTACCTTTGTTCCTGCTTTGAACCACAAATTTCAGACGATAAAATCTTTTCTGTGCTGAATTGGAATTCCAATGTTCTTGAATTGAATGCGATTTTGGGTAAACGTAATATATGGTATTCGGAACCAAACAAAATACAAAGAATCTATAAGGATTTAGTAGTAGCTTTTATAATCAAGTTGAAGGCTGCTGGAGAAGGGACAGTTCAGGGCATAGGATCAGTAGATAAAAGACTGTACATCACCATATCCCTGGTCTGACCTTTATTAAAGCTATACTTCCTCATGACACTTTCCTCGAGGAACCCAAGTTTGTCCAAGACCCTCTGAGAAGCCTTGTTCTCGAACTCCACCAAAGCTTGAAACCTAACTACATCTGGGAATTCTTTTAACCCTTCAGTGATGGCCATCTTCACTGCTTTTGTTGTTATACCTTGCCCCCAGTACTCGGAGGCTAAGGCGTAACCGACATCCGCCCTACATCGATCCTCCCCAGAATGTGGCACGACGATGATGAATCCAATTGAACGGTCGCCTATGCATATGGATCTGCAGTAAGGGTGTGGAATACAATAGTCCTTGATATAGAAAAGCGCTTCTTCCTTGGAGGTGAAGGTGTTCCACCGGGTGAACCGGGTCACTTTGTCGTCGCCCCCATAGATCAAGAATTCATCGACATCGGAAGTTCTATATGGCCGGAGTGTGATTTCTGAAAGGCTAATCTTCATATCCTTCGCCATGGTAGTGGTGGGAAGAACAAATATTGCTGATTATTGGGAGAGAAAAGCAAAGGGTCTTTCTAAAATTCGGATCACCTACTCTAAGATAGATATCACTGTTCCCTTAATAAAAAAAAATACTCGGTTTATTCCTCGTGAAAAAGAAATTACTAGTTTAATTGCTCTGCGAATGTGCCAAGCAGTCGTCTTTCTTATATAACATTGCATAGAAGTTCTAACTGGTCCCACCTGCATAATTATGTTGGGAAAGATTATAAAATGCTTTTGAAATTTAGGTGCCACTATCATCGGTTCCTAATGATGTCTGTAATATTGTTACTAACCTCTTCGCAGATTACCTCCGGCACTCACAAAATTTAATAGTGAACGCTGCCAAGATGAAATTGTTAATAGCTCTCAACGTGTTGACCGCCAATCAACTGTACACGGGGGGATGCCAAAAAGAACCAATAACAATTTTCACCAAAGTTATTGCAAAGAAAAACGGTGAAGATATATGTAAATGTGGGATTGCAGCTGGCCATTCAATAGTTCAACAGGGACTACGGATGCCCAAGAGGCCGTCCCCGGTAGCAAGTTTAGCATGCGGTTTTGGAAGTTTGGGTGGGCATTTGGACGGCTATTTTTGGGGGTTGGCTGTTCCTTGAATTCGATCCGTTTCAGGCCCCTTTAAGAGCCCAGTTGAACAACGTTGGAAGTTCAAACCAACTATGTTTCTAAGGCAAAAAACATAAACTTGATGTCCCTATTTTAAAGTTAAAGCTACCTTATACTTTTTACTTTTTTTCCATAGTTCAACAGGGACTACGGATGCCCAAGAGGCCGTCCCGGTAGCAAGTTTAACATGCGGTTTTGGAAGTTTGGGTGGGCATTTGGACGGCTATTTTTGGGGGCTGGCTGTTCCTTGAATTCGATCCGTTTCAGGCCCCTTTAAGAGCCCAGTTGAACAACGTTGGAAGTTCAAACCAACTATGTTTCTAAGGCAAAAAACATAAACTTGATGTCCCTATTATAAAGCTACCTTATACTTTTTACTTTTTTTCCTCAGACATTAACATGAGGTCCCTCATTTTAAAGTTAATGCTACCTCATATTATACTTTTTTCCTCAGACATCAACGAGGGGCCCCTATTTTTAAGTTAAAACTACCTTGTACCTCTTTCCTCTGAGCAAGTCACATGTTTTGCATGTAACTTTATATTTACGAATCGCTGACGTCAGAAGGCCCGAATAATGAAATTTTGAACTTGGTTTGGGTGGGGTGCGCCAGACCCGTGCTTTAGTGCAACGCATAGGCGACGCTTGAGAGCCCCAGCAGCAAGCCACCGTGGAGGACTCTCCCCCTCAAGAAATTAATTTAATATCGTGTGGACCGATGGTCCACATATCAGATATTAAACTGATAAGAACAGATACTACACTTGATCTTAGCCAAAAGGCCGAGAAAGGTATGAGTTTTCTGTTGAAGCAAGCCGGCTTTTATTATACAACTCGACCAGCTGCATCTCTCGTGCTGGCCGTGTGGGATAGCTCTAGGAAACGCTATTGACCACCATACAGTATACAGATTGCACCTTGGTGCACATTCGCTAAAAGATCCAAGTGATATTTGCAGCGCCATTGGCTGACCAGAAGCGCCGTTTTTTGCAGCATTATTTGCAGGAGTAGCCTGTTACCATTGCAAAGATGATGGATGCCAATGGAATGTTCCCTTTTTCCAAGATGGTGATGATTGTGGTCTCTGCCGATGGGATATTGAAAGCTGGTTTAGACTTGCGTAAAAGAAACAGTCTTCTTTAACTGAACCATTGAAGTTGCTATCTTATGAAGCAATTTGACAATCAAATGTATTCTTCCTTGTACTATATTAAAACAAAATTGTAGGAATCTGATCTCATTTGGAAATGATCTGTCACTTGCTGTTAACTAAGGATGTTTTCTAGAATGGTAAGAATAAGAAAGAAAACAAAATAAATTGATAACGAACGAGAATGTTAGAATCTATCATAGCATCAGCAATGTCACACTACTAAATTCGTTTTAGTAAAATTTAAAGAATTTTAAGTATGGTGTGAATATTTAGATGATATTAAAATTTTATTGACATGCGTGTAAAAGTTGTTGAGTTGTATTGATATTTGTAAAAAAATTAATGTTGAGTTGTATTAATATGCGTGTAAGAGTAATGTTAAGATTATAAATTTAGAAAGTTGGATTCGAACGTTTTCATCAAAATAAAATAATGAACGACGAATGTTAAAATCTCTTTAACAACTATCATTTAAGATGATGAGTATAATTAATATGGGATAGATGAAAGAAACAAAATAAATTGATAATGAACGACGAATGTTAAAATCTCTTTAACAACTATCGATTGTGATATTAGTAGCGTCGCACTGCTAAGTTTTCATTTAGGATGATAAGTACAATTAATACAGAATATATGGAAAAAAAATTGATAATGAATAACAAATGTCAAAGTCTCATGTGCTTGCATCAACAAAGGTATGAAAGGATGATTGTTCCTTCTAATCTCGTTAGAAGTGAATGAATCTCAACCATTTAATTATCTTAATTAAATCCTAATTTTACAAATCTACTGCATATATAATAAAAGTTTCTATTTTTTTTATAAGCTACTGGATGTCTGGAACATTCCGATCTCCCAGAACGAACGATGTTTTTCATAATTTTATTTTATTTTTTTTTCATAATCTACTCGACACATAAACAAATCTACTTCTCGTCTCTCCCTGTAGTCGGCTGGATTGCTCTCTGACGTCGTGTCGTCCGATCTCCCATAAGACCGCTTTGCTAACCAAATTTACAATTCGAGCCACTTCAGCTGAGGACTCTCTAGCGGGCTTGCACATGGACCCCCTCTCGGCCCTCCGCGACTACACCATCCGCGGCGAGCTGGATAGGATCGTCCGGGTCAACGACGAGTTTCGGTTTGGCTCGGACTACTCCTTCCCATGCGCGGCGGAGACCGCCTACCGGTCCAAACAGGGCAGCCTATACACCCTGGAGACCCTCCTCTATTTTGTGAGGAACCACCACCTGAAGCACATAGAGTACCTACAGAAGGCCCGCACGCAGGGGATCCCGGCCGTTACCTTGCCGGACCGCAAACCTCTCCTCGAGTACCTCCAAGGCAAAGTCTCCTCCTCCGACGCCATCGAGTTCATCGTCCCACCCAACAGCATCAACATCGGCAACATCAGCAACAGCGGCAACAGCAAATTCCTCGATTTGCCCCTCGCTTCCTCCCTTATCCCCTCCGACTCGCCCGCCTCAAATCTCAATGCTGTCGACGACGCCGGTGAGGCCAACACTCAACATGCGGATCTCTCTCCGACGATGATGATCCAAGCGGTCGAGCGGCCACTGAAGGACCGGGAATCGCTGCTGGAATGCAAGCAGAGGGATTTCTACAGCGTATTGGTGGCGTCGACGAAGCGCGAGGAGGAGCGGCAGCGAATCGAGTCGCAGCAGAGGAAAGACGGGCTCGTCGCCAAGAGCCGGCTCATGGGTTCGGAGGAGACCCGTTACGGGGACGAATCGGGTTACGACGCGACGCCCAAGCCGAAGATGCATCTGAAGGGGAGCAAGATTGGTGAGGGGGTGCCGATAATCCTTGTGCCCAGCGCGTTCCAGACGCTGATAACGATTTATAATGTGAAGGAGTTCTTGGAGGACGGCGTGTTCATCCCGACCGACGTGAGGGTCAAGCAGATGAAGGGGCCGAAGCCGGAGTGCGTGACGGTGCAGAAGAAGTTTAGTAGGGATAGAGTGGTCACGGCTTACGAGGTTAGAGATAAACCCTCGGCTCTCAAGGCCGAGGATTGGGATCGGGTCGTGGCGGTCTTCGTGTTGGGGAAGGAGTGGCAGTTCAAGGAGTGGCCGTTCAAGGACCATGTCGAGGTTTTCAATAAGAGTGAGTGACGTCTGGGTTTGATTTTTCATTTTAGGAGAGCTGAATTGTATATGTTGCTGATTTTGGGAAGTGGGTGTGTCTGTTTTGCATTGTGGTATGGTTGTTTTTGGTTAACGGGGTTTTGGAAGGGCAGTAGAACAAGTTATATTTGGATTAAGGAATTGCAGGAAAAATGAGCCTCTTGAGCATAATTCTGTGTCTGGGCTTTCTGACCTGTATTCGGGCTGATTTTGAGAATGTGTGTCCAATTGTATGCAGTTATAGGATTTTATATGCGGTTTGAAGACGACAGTGTGGAATCAGCAAAGAATGTGAAGCAGTGGAATGTAAAGATCATCTCGGTTAGTGTTGTTTCACTTGGGCTGGTTCTTAGTTTTGATGTTATTTGTATTAGAAGTTATGTTTTTGTTCAATGAGATTGAGTATCTCTGTATACTCTCCTTTGATTTGGTTGCTTTGCTTGTTTAGCAGTCAATATAACATGCGTTCTTTGTATGCAGATTAGCAAGAACAAGCGACATCAAGACAGAACGGCAGCACTGGAGGTGTGGGACAGACTAGAAGAATTTGTGCGGTCACGATCCCATTCTTGATGTGCACTGACTTTCTAAACGAGCTGTATGAATATTTCTGATGTTTTTGAGCTCTTTGACCATTGTGCTTGATGCAACTTTAGATTATTCCTGTACTTAAGTAGAGTAGGCCCTTTTGCTATATTACCTTGAGATGCTCTTGCTTGCCTTCATGAGATGCTCATTCAATCTTATTTGCCAATTGAGTGGGATATGCCAAAGCCTAGTTCCTGTGCAGTGAGATATGCTTGTGAATGTTGTGGGATTTGTATACATAGAGATACCAGAGCTAGGGATGACAGATTCACAAGCTTCTCAGAAACAACTTGTGTGCAGCTTGGCGGTAGCTTATTACAGTATGTCCTTAACAAATCAAGTTGAAACAAACTGAGGAATGAGTTAGATTTGTTCTGAGTATCTGGCAATGTCATCTTGCAGACATTTTGGGGGAACACTGCCAGAGAGAGTATGGATGCCTCATGGTAAAGTTGTCATATTATCCGTACACTTTTCTTCAGGATTGCTCAAAAGCTAAGCTTATTTGAATCTTTCAATATGGTTAAGACTACCCTGCTCTGGTCTTTTCCTTCTCTAGAATGGCTCAACATCAACTCTAGATTCTCCATGACTTTGTTACCTCAGTACTTCTGAGAAAGAGGGAAAAAATGGAAATCAGATGGCCTGTATAAATACCGGTATCTAATGTCTAACCGCATTTTTGACTTCAGTTATCCATATCAAGTTGCTAATTTGTGTGCACTGTGCAGTGGCTTTTTCCACTTTCTGTTTGTTGATACGCGTATTAGTGGTTGCTTTCAGTTGGTTAATCTCTAGTACTTCTGAGGGGGAAAAAGAGAAAGGGGGAAAAAACATTCTTGCTTATCAGGAAAACAGAAAAATCATTTCTTTGCATTGTGCCTTACTGAAGGGCCTCTTGTTGATCCTAAGGGTTGTAAATGATCTACATTTATTTCTTAAGGTTGCATGCATTAGTGTTGAGGAGTTGCGGATGGAAGTTCTTCGCGACTGATGATTTTTTTTCCCTGATGTAATTGAAAATTGATCTGTTTCTTGTTTGATAAAGAAGCTTGGGATGTTCTGTTTCCTGTTTGTTGTTCCTGCAATTTTGATAATTCAATGGCGCAGGTTCCTTGTAACTGGTCCCATCCAATTCTTCCTTTTGTTTCCCCTTTTTCCTTGTTACTTGTGTTTAGATGGAGCTGCTTCTTCTTCCTACGAGTAGACTGTCATTTATCTTACCTTTAGTGCATACGTGATGATGGAACTTGTGTGATGTTGGTAGCACAGTTGGATGAGGATGCATTTGGAGAATATAGAACAGGATCGGCACTGATTGTCCTTTCTTAAACCTCGATGTTAGAACTTAGTCTCTGCTGCTAGTCGTGTTTATATTTTGATGCATCTAACACAATCTGACAGAATAGACTGCGGCATTACTTGATTGAACAGTCTTGTTCAGTGCGGGTTTTTAATGATGTGGATACTTGCATACAAATATTATTAAGGTTTTTATCGAAGAACTTGTTGCAATTCTTGCTTTCGTAGTAGTCAGTTTTTCTATTTTATTGCTGACTTTGTTCTTCTGGAACTGAAACCCCTTTTCCTATAACTTCTTGAGATCATGTTGAAGTCCCCAGAGGATAAATCAAAGCCAAAAATCAACTTTATTGAAGAAGGGAAGAGAACTAGATGTCTCCTCAGTAATACAAAATCAATCCAAAAAATAAATATGCCTGAACCCCTTAATCAAAGGGGACCCAATAGCAAAAGAGCATACAGTAATCAAGAACCGGTAGGAATGTGTCAAGCAGGCTAACATACTGGAAAATTAGCATTTTGTGAATGATGAAGCAAATACGGCAGCACAAAGAACGAAGAAGAGATGGGAAATCGACAACTTGATGGTACTTCCGGCTGATGAACCGTCTGCTGTTGTTGGCACAGTTTTGGATCCGCTTCCTACACGATGTAAACGTCCACATCAGCAGTTTAAACCAGTGAATGGGAACAAAAATCCCTTAAACTTTGGAAAGATGAGTTGTTCTCTGCCACTTGAATTGTGCATGGTATTGAACAAATAAGGGAGTTTGTACCTGAAGGAGTGTTTGAAGATTCAGGTGTTTCAGGTGTTCCTGCGGGAGAGTTGGCTGGTGAAGCAGCTGCTCCTAATCAGTAGGTACAAGTTAGCAGAGACAAAATTATGTGCGTATTAAGGAAGTTACCAGAAGATTCTGTGCTTTTATTAGTATCGTGAAGTGCATCCTTACCATTGCAGCGGCTGAGGGGTGGGGTCTGAACGTTACAAGCACCAGGTAAGGCTAGAGCTTGAGTTCTGTTGATGTTGAGCCCCATTGACGAGCCACCACCATTAAGGACCGCACACAAGCACTGTGGTTGTGAACGCACGACGCTGGACAGCTGCGAGCAGCATCCTGAAGATGGAGTTGAGGAGTTGCCGCTAATGTAGTTAAGGCACGGCGACATGCTGATTATCACATTCGTACAACTCGACTGAGCCGCAGCTCCTCCCCAGAGCATGGCCACTAGGACCAGGATCAGACCCATCTCCATTTTCCCGTGAGCCATTAGATTTTCGCAAAGAAGTGCTAGAAATGCTGGTGTAAATTGCTAAGATCTTGCTTCACTCGAGTTTGTTTAGCTTGTTGGAGAAAGGGAAGAGGGAAGTGTGGCTTTTGTAGGGAAATCAAGGAAGAAGGAGACAAATGAAACTGTTGTGTTATGTGGGTGAACCACTCTCTCCTACTTCCTAACGGGGTCCGGTTATCACTTGGCAACAGCTTAGATCTTTTCCAAGTGTTCAAACCTGAAGACTTGGAAACTTTTTCTGCAGCCAAGCATAAGAAGGAAGTTCTAATTTTGTGAAGGTCGGTTATGTGGGTGACCAACTTTCTACTATCTCTAAACTAATTACAATTTGAAGGTGTTCAAAGCAGGAGACTTCTGGAAACTTGTTGTAAGAAGATGGCATAACGTGATTCTGACTCTTCAACTTTCTTTCTTAAAGATTGAGACTTTTTAACTTTATCGTCTGAGAATCTGAACAGGTGTAGATAGAAAGCTTATAAAAATAAAAAGTTCTGCAGCATTATTAAGTAACATAGGAATCAGGATTGGAGGAGGTGCTTCCCTAACTCCTTCTAGTGCATGCTTCCCTGATAATGCCATCCCAGCATCCACCCTAAGAATTTTCAGTTGGCTAAAGATTGTTTCTAGTGATCATTGACATCTGTCCACGAAGCTTGTCAGCAACTGTCTTTTATTTGTATTTTTTTCCGTGTATCTTTTATTTTTTTGAGGCAAAAGGGTGGAAGTGTGTTACTGACGAACTTTGGGCACGACTACGGGAGCTCCCCCCGTTGCAAAATGTTTCGATTAAATTATAACTATCAAATCAGGAAAGGTTGAACACACTTAACTAAATATGTGAAGCTTATGAATTGTAATTATACTCGGTAAAAATATAAAACTTCAAATCAAATAAATATAAGTGATGGGAATAGATTTTTCAGCCCAAGGAGAAAGGAAACGGGTTCGGGCCAGATAGATAAAGTTGAGGCCCATCCTAATACAAACAAGTTTTTATCGACCGCAAATCAATCATTGAGAAAAGACCGACAACCTTTTTAAATGAATGTCACGTTGAATATGAAGAGGTGAGGCTTAAGGGAGAATTAATTATTTATTTCTTGACAAAAACGATGTTAGAAAAAATAATATATGATTGTTAAATGAGTAAACAGAGACCGCCTTATTGAGGACCATTGGAGAGGAGGAAGGGAAAAGTGGGCCCCACTTAATAAATAAGGAGCAGAAGGTACATGAGAAAGAGAAAAACTGTCATAAAAAAAGGGGAGAGAGGGGGATGGCACCTTGAGGAGATGGAGAAAAAAGCAAGGATAAAGATGCAAGGTTGCGGCCCATTAAGGCCCGACCTAGACAGGAAAATAAGAAGGATATAAGAGAAAGTGGGAGCAAAATTGAACGGTACGCATACTTTCTCTCTCAGATCTCTCTCAATGATAATCAAACTAGTAAACAAAAGATATAGAAAGATGGCGACTAAGAAAGGTATCAGAAAAATCCTCTAACGAGGAGGACCTTGGGTCCTAGTTTATTTTTTTTGCTTATATGTGCAAGAAATAAGAGTTTGAACTTTTTAACCTATTTCAAGCATTGAACCTCAGATTTAGCTCCTTCAGGTTCTTAGCCCAGTGGATAAAATGACTCAATCAACAAATATTATGGTATTTCAAGCATGATTAGATCAACCTTTCTAGTTTTGTATTTTCTACAATCTACGGTGAAAAATAATACCAAACATCAATACGAAATGTATATACCCTGAAATGAATCTCTCTCGGGTCAAGCCTTTGAAAAGTACGAGTCAACATTTTTTTGTTGGGCCAGATATTCTAAGGTGGATATACAACAGCCGTAGCCGATAATGCTCTATGGACAGACGGACTCTTTTGTCGAATTTAGAAACGAAAATATCAACAAGACAGGCTACCAATTTTATACTCTTTAAAACCGCTTCGGAGTCCGGCCCGCGGCCCGATTATTGAACGCAGCGTTTCCCCAACGTTTTTTTTTTTCTTTTTGGTAGGCAAGCGTTTTTCCGTCGTTTATCTGTTCCTGCAGTGCAGTAACTGCAGTTCTCTAAACCATTTTGTCCGTACCGTCGTCTTCTGTCTGTTTTTGTCCCTGAACTATACACTTTGTCCCCACTGTAATGAGACGGAGAGGATTTCGTGGATGGAATGCTGCTGAGAGTCTCCTGGCATAGGTTTTGCGTTTTGGAACCAGTAATCGGAGAATTTCTTGCATTCGTATTAGAGACAAGGCAGACTTAGGATACGGAAAGAGTCCGTTTCTTCTCTTAATATCGACTAGCTAGTCAGTGATTCTTTCCAGTGTCTTCCTCTGCATTTTCATGGTACTTATCTGAGATATATATACCCCTGATCATGAATTACTAATGTTCCTGTGAATAAGCGTTTTTTTCCTGAATTTGTTTCGTTTCACTACAAGAAAGTTGGGCTTCAACGACGAAATTCTTGGGTGCGGCTCCATTCCGTCGGCAAACATTCGCAACAACGACCAGAACGCAACTCCGCAGGCGATAGAAGAGAAACCGCACCTACGAACATTGGTGCACAGTTCTGATCGAGCCCCTCCTCGAGTCTTAGTTTGTGCTGCGTATGGTTGTGTTTGTCCGCCTGATACTTCCTATTTGCTTCTGATGTGTCAAAAAATAGTTCAGCTCATTCTGCCTGCCTCCTGGCTTCAAACGAGTTACTGTTCCACACAAAATGTTTGGTTCCAGAAACAATTGTTGCCAACATAGTAATACTTTGGGGACACCGATATTCGTGCCCCCAAACCAAAACATACCAAGTTGGTCCGTAATTATTTTACATGAAGTGAAAGCTTGTTCTTCGTCTACTTACTGAAGTGAAATCTTAAAGGAGAGATGGAAGAATAAACTAGTGGAAACTGGAGAATTAGTAAACCAGAACTCAGGCATATATTCGGCTACATAAACTCAGGAAATATATTGTACTAAACATAATTACACGTCAAGTGTAAAGCTTTGTTCTTTAAGTACAGGGCAAACCAAGTCTTGGTGAAGAAACTTTAGGTAACAGAAGCATATAGAACATTGATACAATACTATCGCAGGCGACACTAAAAAAAACTTTATAGAGGATTCCATTTTAGCAAGAACTTTACACAAGCAAGACCTCGAATATATAGTAGTTCAAGCTCCAAGAAATCCCAAAGCAAACTCAGAAGCTGCAGCAAGTTGAACTATACGCAGCCATGAAGATTGAAAGGAGGACTAGATGAAGGGGCATCTCCAAGGTTGCGCCATTGGAAGTGCTGGCGCCAGCCTTTGGCACTGTTTTAGATCCAGCTCCTGCATTTGTTTCACCTGCGAAGATAATATATTATTATGATTATGAGTTTTGGTACAGCAATATGACCCTCTAAAGTAATGCTTTGGGATACTATTTGAATGTCAAAGATTTTCCTACAAAAGAACGACAGAACCTTTGCAATCAAAATGGTTGTCAAGTTTACCCTCGGGGTTAGACTTAAAGTTGAATTGGCAGTTAAACCAGAAATCAGAGACAGAGTTCCCGCTAATTTGTGATACAATATGGTTTTCAGAACGACTTGTTGCATATGTCAGTACCTGATTCTGATGAGGTTGTTGAAGAGTCGCTCGGAGAAGCTTCCGGTGAACCAGCTGGGGAAGTGACAGGGGATGATGCATCCATTAGCAGCTGCCCCAAATTAAGCTTAAGCAACCCGGCTTTATTTATGAGGTTATGATTATCAAATGAAATTGAAGTGTTGGGTGGACTTTACCATTGCACCGGCTGACGGGCGGAGTTTGCACATGCAAGCACCTGGGAGCGCAAGAGCAAGCGTCTGGTTGATTGTAACACCCAATGCTGCACACCACCATTAAGCACAGTGCAAAGACATTGCGGCTGGGATCGTACAACGCTAGAAAGTTGTGAGCAGCAGGAGGAAGACGGGCTTGAGGAGCTCCCACTGACATAGCGAAGGCATGGAGCCATGCCAATGAGCACACTGTTGCAACCTGATTGAGCGGCAGCTCTTGTAGAAAGCACGCTAACTAGGACCACGGCTATAGCCATCTCAATACCTGATCTTACGGCCATGGAGTAATTGGATGACTCTTTGCGTGTCTCACAAGTCTAGCAGCGATTGAAATTATGGGTCAGGTTCTAGCTCTAAGTTCAGCTGGAGGGACTGATTTATACATGCAGCCCAAAAGGTTCCATTTGTATTTTCGGGCGCCCACCATTTCCTATTACGGTGTATTTGGTAAACTACACAGACTTTATGAGGTAGGATTTGCAATTGTTAAAGTGAATCAATGTAACATGTCATTTTAGGACGTTAAGACCTATGTGTACGGTAGGTATTTGCACGGATTGTCTTATGAGTCTTGCAAGCCCTTTGTCTGGGTGAATATATTCAGGAAACAATAAAAAACAAACCCTAAGCAGAAAAACGACCACATGGATTGGAAAAAACAATCAGTGACCTAATACACGAACTTCCCATCACAGAAGGACCGGAAACCTGTTCTAGAATAGAGTAGCTAACCTCCATCTCTCCACCTTTTGGTATGTCGGGTCTATCCCGAAACCGGAAATTCCCTCACAATCGCAAAATTTTCCGGATCCGGTATTTTTATTTCATTTTAAAGAGGGCTCAAAATGATATTTTGGGGGTTAAGGTCACAAACTACCAAAACAAGAAACAAATACAGACAACAATTTGTGACCTCTTGTTATATGGTTATTTCTCCTTTCTTTGCTTGTCGAGACAAAAAAAAAAAAAAGGCTTCATTGCACCTAGGGTTCCTGAGATATAAGAAAGTTGCAAATAAGCCCTTGAGGTAACGTTTTCAACAAATTAGACCTCATGAGGTAGAGTTTAAGTCAATGAAGATCATTCCGTATTTTTGTGGACCTCATTAACGGCCATGTAGATTGGATTTTAAAAATTCACTTCATAAAGTTAAACATCACCACCTACTAATTAAAACATTCAAAGTCATATCTACGCAGGTGTCTGCTACTCACCGTGCCTATTAAAAAAAAATAGTTTAATGAGACGAACGTCGTTCTCCCATGCAGACACCTGGCGCAAATGTGGCATTGACGTTTTTATTGGATAGGTGGTGCTTTCTAATTCGTTAAGAATGGATTTTAAAGCCTGTTGTAATGGTCTTAATGGAACAACGAAAAATAGACAGAGAGGTCTCGATTTGACTTAAACTCTAACTCATAGGTCTATTTGTTGAAATATACCTTAAGGGGCTATGTTAACCTTCGATACCTTAGAACTTGGTGTAATAAGCTGGAAAAAAAAATCCAGACCAAAATTCTCAAGCAAGGGATAGATGCTTTTGTTGCCACGTTGCATTTGACGAAAGCCCAATCCAGGTTTGGGTAACAAGAGTAAACGGTTGCTAGAACATTATTTGACCACAGAAGTTTATCGTCCTAAGAAATGGTATCAAAACAGATGGCGTTAAATCAAAACGTAATCAACGCCCACATAAGTCCCCGTAGATCAAACCAATTAGTTAAAACTGCTGAGAAAAAGAGCCTTTCCTTTTGTTTTCTTGGATCGTACATTTGGGCCTTAATCAACGCCCACATAAGTCCCCGTAGATCAAACCAATTAGTTAAAACTGCTGAGAAAAAGAGCCTTTCCTTTTGTTTTCTTGGATCGTACATTTGGGCCTTACACGGCAGTGAATTTGAACCATGTTGGAAAGATTGGCCGCATAAGTCAGTCCAACCCAGCTAACCTCCACCACTTTGCAAGCTGGAGTGAAGATTGATTTAGGATTTCATCTACTGTCCATGAAGATGGCTCATTTTTTTTTTTCTTTTGGGTGACGAGAAGAAAATCCTCACATTATAGTTCGTAAGCCACACAAGTCAAGTAAGTTTAACCTTGTTGTGAGGCTGTTGACCTTGTTGTGAGACGGTTCTAAAAAATTGTTTGCACCTTAAAATTGAGAGCAGAAGCACACCTAAGTCCTAAGTCCTGATCACCCAGGCCAAGCGGGTTAAGAGTACTCATTCTTGGTGGAAAAGTGATCGCTCAAAAGGCTCCAACATAGGAAGCTTATGGCCAATACCATCTCCTTCTGTTTCCTATTGGAGTCCAAGAAAATTATGGGG
This sequence comes from Morella rubra, assembly GCA_003952965.2. Lineage (NCBI taxonomy): Eukaryota > Viridiplantae > Streptophyta > Magnoliopsida > Fagales > Myricaceae > Morella > Morella rubra. The sequence continues at coordinate 30,412,072 of CM025853.1, forward strand.
TGCTTTCAATTAGAGAAAGCAAAAGATTTCAGTCATTGTTAACTGTTACTTATATATGACGATCCTCAGTGGGCATAATTGGAACGATTTGCCGAGGTTCTTCTCAATTTGTATGATCTGTTGAGTGCTGATATTGCAACTGATTTTTCTTATTTACATTACAAATTCACAACACACGTCTCCTTAAAAGCATGCACTTGCTGCTATATTCGCACAGGTCTCAGCAAAGAAACTGAAAACTGGGGAATACGGGCAAATCTCATCTGTTTGGAAGTTTTCCATTAGCTAGCTTGTGTTTTCCGTAATTGCTATTTTACTCATCCGAGCAAATTTCACGGACAATCGAGTTTTTCCTTCCCAAAATCTAACTGTATTGGACCTCTTACGAAAGTGGAAGGCAATTTAAATCTCCTTTCTCAAACATCCATTGCATAATATTGTAACCAAAGATCAGAGAACATTTCTCAAAAAGATCCAGCAGAAATTAAGGCAAGCCAAAGGGTTGAGGTGTGTGGTATCGTATCAAACATAGGAGCTCAGATTCAGCTCCCAATAAAAACACCCAAAAGAAAGAAAGAAAACCAAAGAGAATAAAATCGAGATTTGAGAGGGATTTGGAGTGGAATGTAGCGACTTGTTCGAGGCCGTAATCAAAACCAAAGATTTGATAGGCACGGAGAATCGCTAACAGTTCATATAGCCAACCTTCAATGCAATCTGCGCCATTTTTTAACGACGCCCTTGCTCTGCAAATTGGCTTTTCATTATCAACATTCATTTTCCAAAAATTAAAAGAAAAAATGAAAAGAGAAACAAAGGCGTAGCATAAGAAACCTAGACGAGGGCCGAACGAGAGGAGAAGGAAGTAGAAAAAGAGAAAAAAAAAAAAAAAAAAAGGGTACACTTTCGTAAATAACAGGGCCCAAAGAGAGGAGAAGAAGGTGAAAGGAGAAGCAAACCGTATGTTTTTGAAAATAACAAGGTTCAAGGTGCATTTATAGGCCTAGGGAGTAAAACTAAACCCTAATCAGTATGACTGTGAAATGACATACCTGCCATATTGACTTTGACAAGATGGAGTTAAGTCGGGCCCTTTGAATTGATTGAAACTGGGCCTCTGTGGGGATAAGGATCCAATAGGCCGATGTTGTTGCTATCACATTGGCATGAGTTTTAATTAGAATTCACCTCAAGTTCTGAACTTGCCTGCTTCTAACTGTAATCTCCCTGGTCAGCGCGAGGCTGGCGAAGTGGATTCCAATTTCCACAGGGGATTTGCCTACAGATCGTCTACCTGCACAACACCAAGGTGTGTCTCCAGAGAGGAAGATAGAGGAATTTACCCTTCGCTTTCCGCTCTTCTTATACCCAAAAACCATCAAAGATTACACGTATAGCACCGGGAACACTACAGCTCAGGATCGTTTCCACCCAGCAACTAATCTATCCTCCTTCCTTTTCAAGAATTTGCTGAACTTCCAAGTTCTTGAACCTCAACCATCCTCTCCTTTGTCCTTGTTGACTGACATCTTCTTCCACTCACATTTCATCGTGTTCTAAGCCTGAATGTTGTTGTCAAATCCCAATTCCCAGGTCTTCCATATATCCATGGACGAGATTCTTAAAGACAGCTCCTGATCTGCCATTGCGACTATCTCTTGTTTTTTGATTAAGAAACTAAAGACACAATGATTAAATTATAGACTAATCACGCATGCAAGAAAGCTGATTTGCCGATTCAAGCAACGAAGGCTCACTGACAGGCCAACAGATGGTATAGCTCATTTACTGATGCCCCGCAAGGATTGAAGTAAAGAGTGCATCTATAAAGGTCATGACACATTGTCTACGGGTTTATATTTTAAGATAATGTATAATTACATTCCTAACTGGGAATTTCAAACTGAATGTCTCTCTAATTGCTGTAGACAATTTAAGAACAGGAACCAAATTGCCTTGTGATCAAATGCTAGAGAAATCTTGCAATGAAGTCGAAAGTTCAATCCAAATTTCTACATGCTCAGAATGCTACATCCATTTTTCTGCATCTAATATCCTACAGTAACACATGGCGATGGTTTACAGATCTGCAGAACCACACGAATGAAGTTCGAATGATCTAAGTTCAAAGATGCTACACATAAATATAGTATATAAAGTTAAGCCTTCACTTCTACTTGTTTCGGTCCATGTTCTGGGATCAACAATCCGAGGCCTTCCTTCTTCTCTCTATGCAAGGAGGCCCTATCCTTGTTCTCAAACATAGGGTTAGATGTCAAAATCCGAACCTCCGAATTACGAGTTATCTCCAAAACCTCCGGCAACCCATTCCTACACCCCTTCGACATACCACATCAATCCGTATCGCCTGGTTATTGCAAACCCATTAATCCCAAAATCCTGAATCGAATGTCCCATTATCATCCTCCTCGCCCCCGGAATGGTGGCAAGAACATGTTCGAGAGCCGCACAATCGCAAATCGGCTCCTGCGAGAACTTTCTCAACCACACTACAGCATTCCTGCCCTTACAGTGCCCGGGAGCAACCTTCCCCCAACCCATTAATCCAATCCCTCGCCTCCTCATTAATCTTCTCCAACCCGTATTGAACATGTTCCGGCAAAAGTCCGCCGTGGACGAAAACCGAGTCACCCACAACTAAGGCAGTTACATTCTGAGAGAAAAACCGGCACGATATCGGTCCCCCAGGCCGTAAAGCAGCGATTCTCGCTCGGAGACCTCGTACGAGGCCCTCGTCTTTGTTATTGATGCGGGGGAAATACAATGGAATCCCATCAAATAGGTCCTTCGGCTTCTCCAAACCCTTGCAAAGACCTTTAATTACTTGCCCGACACGATACCAATCCGCCCACGCCACAAACTCGTCCAAAGCATCTTCGTCACGCACCGAAAATCGCCCTCCACATTCATGATCTCGTGGTTGCCGTTCATCGTAATCAGGGTTCCGCCACTCCTCGCAGCTTGACGCTTCAATTTCTCGAGGAAATACAGGATCTTCAGCTCGTCGCCGCCGCGGTCGAGCACGTCGCCGACCTGGACCACGGTGGTTGACCCGATCCATCTGTCCGAGCCGTCGATCAGATTGGCGAGTCTGAACGCCTGCTTGGACTTCTCGAGGTCCCCGTGGAGATCGCCGATCGCGACCAGACGGTCCGGTGGCGTGGGATACCGAGTCCGCAAAGGCGCCAGCGAGGGGGGCGATCGTCAGAGGAATCTCCGCAATCCGGGGGGCAAGGGTCGTCGGGTAAGAAAAGGCCGCCACTGACTGAGAAGTCAACGAAGGCGTCGACGAAAGAGGAGAGAAATTTGGGGACGTCTTCGCATAAAGTCGAGGAGGCCTTTGAGGCTGTATCCATTATCTCTCTACCTGTCTCTCCCGATTGCAGGAATTTGGGGTCTGGAGTTTAGAGAATCTTGGAACAAGGTTTCCTGGGATTCACCGAAAAAAAGAAACCCAATTTTCCATTAATGGAGTATATGCTACGATATTATTATTATTATTATATATATTAACTAGTCTGTTTGGGAGAACAAAAAAGGGAAGAGAAAAAGATATATATTCTCAATTCAGGTTCGGGGCTCAATGTGCCCTGGCCCATGGGTTCGGGCATGGTTTGGGTCCGGGTATATGTGGTAATACCTATATAGGCAGGAACAAAACCCCTAAACCCCGAAGTCCACTCGGGTTTTGCAGGCAGGGAGCACTAGCGATTAGAAGATATAGATTGATTACAAGTAAGAGCAAAGCCCTAAAATCCTTAAAGAGAGAGAGAGATGGATCACATAGCAGCAGCTGAAGAGCGAATCGTTACGGAGAGAGTTCAACAGAAATTACATCAAGTCAATATAGCCGCTAAAGAACATCTCTCTCCTCTCCAAGACCACGTCAATTTCACTCTTCAGGTTCAACTCTCTCTCTCTCTCTCTCCCGGTAGATATTTATATGTGTAGAAACATACCTGTCCGTGTGTTTATGGAGTTTTCCTTGTTGTTAGATTGTTATTCTGATGTGCGAATATTTTATCTCTGGTTGGTGTGAGACCAATTTTGTTTCTGCTGTTTAATTTCTGACAAACTGGCGGAGAAGAAACAGAATGCTGGGTGGAGTATTGGGCTCCGTTTGGCTGGTGAGAAAAAAATAGCGCAATTGCATTAACTGGAATTCAGATACACAATATGTGGTCTTTTGGACTTGAAATATCAGAACCGTTCCGAAGTGTGCCTAGAAGAACTGTTTGGCTCAGGTTAGGTGGTCAATTTGAAATTTTATAATTCTTAGCCTACCTCAATGTAAACACTGTATGTATGAAACAATCTTTAGTTGTTTTAGCTCCTTTTTCTTTCAACTTTCTCAACATTCCTTTGGAGTAATATGAGTCTGCCGCATCCCAATTGCTGATAAACCCAATCAAACCAAGCCATTTAACCAATATACGATTACTTTCTAACAGAGCACGTGGTCTAGCTTTCTCAGGTTAAAGTTTCATGGTTTCTCTTTCTTATGCGTATTTCGATTGGAGTATTTAATATATCTTCAAGCTATTCTTCATCTTCAATCATCTGTTATTTTTTCTTCTCTTCTTCTTACAATGAAGTTTTGAATGATGATTGCCTGCAGCAAGCATACTTCAAATGCGCACATGAGTGCTTTGATAGGAGAAGAAACCAAGATGAGATAAGCAATTGTGTAGAAAATTGCAGTGTTCCAGTTGTTAGATCTCAGCAGATGGTTGAGAACGAGATGGCCAAGTTTCAAGTAAGTTTTTTCCCTTTTGTTCCTTTCATTCAGCTTCTCTCATTTATTCTGTTTATTTAGAGGGATCTATGGCCGGGGAAACCTTTCTTTCCTGGAAAAGAAAAACTAATGTTAGATGCAACGAACCTAGTTTATCTGCCGACACTGATTTTCTGGTCTTTGCCATAGCGATTACTCCATTCTAATACTGTTAAAATGTGGTCCTTTGGATGCAGGAAAGGTTGAATAGGTCACTGATGGTCTGCCAAGACAAGTATGAGGCAGCTAAGCTCCAAAAGAAAGCTGGTGCGCTGAATGAATTGGAGTCATGTGTTGATCAGTCAACCCAGGAAAGCATCAATATGCTGCCACATGTTGCTGGGAAGTTGAAGGCCTCATTTTTCATAAGTAACTAACTGAATGAGTGACCTCATTTTTAATCATGTTTAGATCCTTGGTAACCTTTGTTACATTGAACTCCTTTTTGCCACCCTTTCGAGGTCCAAAGATCAGCCACTTCATTTGATTTTAATTCTGTTCAATTTGTTTCTTGTTCTGAGGAAGTTGAAGTATCAGTGATAGGTGCCTTCTTTTGGGATGCAAACCAGGATGATTGATTCTGGATTTATTTTCTTCTATAAATAAATTCATCATGAAATTCCAACTTTGCGTTGGTTGGATGTGTATTTGATAAAAGTAGCACAATTGAAGATGCAAGAAGATCGTTTATTCACTCTTTGAAGTGTTATTCACTACATAGGAATTTTTTCCTGCTTTTGGGTATTATGTAAAACTACGCAAGAATTTAGACCATCCTTTCGGTCGTCTTACAAAAACTTGAAATGAAAAGCTTCAACAATCTTGGGTCAATGGTTAATCATGAAATTTTTATGATTTATAAGCTCTGTTATATGAGTCTTTAATTAGATTCATTAGCCTCTGCTAAGTAGGGATATTCCCAGTAAACAAAATGAGCAAACAAACAAGAGACAAGTTTTAGTTGCCCTAATTCATTTCGAGCTAGTCTTGTTTCTCCGTTACAAAACACTCAAAAATGGCATCGAAAATGTTATGGACTCATGAAAAACAAGACAAAATTGACAGAACTATTATTAGATTGAAGATACAATTACTAACAACCTCTGGTACTTCTCACAGTATCAGACAACATTTTTAAAGAATAAAACATGAGATTCTGAGGATCTATTTCACGACAGTGACACTCTGCACTGTGCCTGATTACATTATTATTCAACCCATTACAAAATTAAACTTTTGGTGGCATGCTAGCCTCAGCCTCTTTCTTGCTTTTCTGCTCTTCAAACTTATCTATAGCCACCTGCAGTTCGTCATTACCTCCAACAGCTTTCATGGTGTAGAAGTATACACCCAAGACAAATGCTGTCAAGCCTCCGGCAACTACAAGATTCTTTGTCTTAGGTGCAAGGCCCCTAAATCCCGAAAGCCCATCCATTTGCAAGCAAAAATTCAAAGCACACTGTGATTACTCTTCAGAGTCCTGCAATCACAGATTTTTGTTGGACTAGTCCTCTCTTTGAGAGGCAGATAGTATTTGAGCTCAACACAAAAGACAAGACAGTAGCAGAAGGGCCTAATAACGGTATGGCACCTCCTCGTGTGTGTGGTGTTGGGGGGGGGGGGGGGGGGGGGGCGCAAAAGAAAGATATAAAATGGATCACAAATGAAATAAAATAATGCAACAGAACCCCTAAAGTTAAGCAATGGAAGACTAATTTGCTGTTATTTGGTAACTAAGTAGATACAAATAGTCCATCACAAAACACAACGGGGCAAGTGCAAATTTAGATAAGCACGGAATCAAATGCTTATACTCCATGCAACACATGAGAACAATAGCTCAAGGAGAAAATAAATTTGGGACTATTTTCGAAAACCACTTATATCCCCTCGTAGACATTGAAATATTGTAAGAATATGAAGGAGAACTATTGGAGAAAGCCACATAAAACAATTTTTTCTTGAGAAATGGCAAGGTTACCTTTTTCAATTATATAATTCACGCTGCTGAGCATTACAGAGTATTAAAGCTTGACGCATTCTCCTCTATCATATAATAGACTGAAAATAACTGCATTTGGCATTCTTACATTCTTACAACTACCTAAACTCCTAGAGTCACCATCACTCAAACACATATCACAATGGACCGAATCGAACCCTTACAAGCAGAAATAGAGTCTAAAATCAAATGAAATGAAATGATTGGCCCTTCAAATAAGTGATCCAAAATTGAATATCTTTTGATATTCATAAACAGCATTGTAACTTACAGCATTGAAGCCGTACTTCATTTATATCCCAAAGCTGTTTACCATCAACATCACTAGACATTTTCAATCACCCTGACTAAATCACACTTTAGCCCGACCAAGAGATACAATGCCTATGAATCTACTAACAAGTAAAATGAGCATTCTTTGGTCTCCCTCGAATATCACATGTTCCCTCAAGTTTTGCCCTCAATGATCCTCCAAAAACCTACTTTACTCCAACTCAAACTTCTTGGAATCACTGGCGGCCGGCCATGCCTGTAATTAGTGAATTGCTTGCGTTTTCGTGGGAAAAGTAAATGAACCACTACTCAATTCAGAACCCTTAAAGTCCACATACAGCACTCGAATTTAACGGTGTACGCAGAACCGACAGGGCACTCATCTTATGGCATGTTTGCAAGCCGAGAACGCAAGGAGAATGAAAGAAAGAAGCGCAAAAGAAACTAATCTAAAACAAGATTGTATCTCTACGTACTCTATCATCCTTTTCAGCAAATTACAGAAAATTGATCAATCGATCAACGCTCAAAGTGAAAATTTCGGTTCTCTTTATCTGTCGCGAATTTTATTTCTCACCAACACACGTAGCGTAAAGAGAAGCCAAACTAACTCAAAAACAGAAAGTGAAGAAGGATGAGATCAGAAATGAACCTGAAATTAGGACCTTAGTGTGTTAAAAACCCCTTAGAACCCTAACTACGCAAGTCGTTTCGTCGCTTTTGTATTTTACTGAATAGCTTGTGGAGAAAAGCCGAACGTGCCTCGTGGCCCTACCTGACAACGACGCGTCAGAATGGGCTTGTCCGTGTTGCCTCAAGGGTTAGACCTGGAAAATATGGGCCTAGCCTAATAGCTGAAGTATGACTCTTCTATTGTGGGCCTAATGGGCCAAAGTCGCTTGCCTCATAGGCCCAATTTTCATCCAATGAGCAATGACGGTTGAACTGGCGTGGACTAGGTAGGCCCGTCTTGGGCCTTTAATTCTCCTACTAATGCTGTCATGAGCACTATTGTACTGAGATTATAACCGACGGCCCAGATTTAAAGTTGAAGATCCAACGGCCCAAGAGAATACACGTCAATTAAAATGTCTTCCGGCCCGTTTTGAGCTTCAAACCGACCCGTTTCAGCTTGACCCGCGGGTTGCTCCCCTGCTCTTCATTTCGGGATGCAACAATTACCGCAGCAGCTCGCCGTACCCCACTACCCCTAAGGGCTGAAACAGGGAGCTCTAATCCAAATGTTTTCTTTTGCTTTTTCTTTTTCAGTTCATGTTTCTAATAAAGAAGATTACGCGATAGACCCCCCACTGTTTCTCGAAAGTTTCTTTTGGTCCACAGCCTACTAATTTGAATATTCTTACAGAAACTTGCTTGGTTCAAGCACGATGAAAAAAATATATATATTCCAGTTTGATTAGAATCTGCTAACACATTCACAAAATCTGATTGCACTATAGTTGACAAACAGAGTCCTGGCTGTCTTATCCTAGAAATTTAACGAGGAAAAAGGAGCGAGAAAAGAAACTGCAAAATAAATGGCTTTGATATACCGAAGGAGTCAACTTACAGGGGTCGATTTTCAGGGGGAAAAACGCAGTGGGCGGCGACGGGCGAACTGCTGCGGTAATTGTTGCATCCCAAAATGAAGAGAAGGGGAGCTGGCAATTCAAACCCCGCAGGTCAAGCTGAAACGGGTCGGGAGGCATTAATCGTCGTGTATTCGCTTGGGCCGTTGGATCTCCAACTTTAAATGTGGGCCGTTGCTCATAATTGCTCAGCACAATAATGCTGATATCAATAACCGAACCCTGTTTGCAAAGCCTGGCAGAAAATTTTTGAGGTTTTAAGAATTTTTAGATGTAAACATGAAATTTTTGTCTCAATTTTTTTAAATTTTTTGATTTTCACATCAAATAAGAGTTCCACAATACGTTGCTTTCTCTTTCCTAAAGATCTTAAACTTTGTCTGTGATTGAATCTTCAATAATCTTCAAGTCTTGTTGATCTCACACCTTGAGTATTTTGATTTCATAATTAAGCAACTCAAATGTTCTGCTCCTTCTTTTCCATGCCTCATAGCGTCATAGGGTTTCTCAAAGTTTAATGGCCAACTGTCTAGAAAAAAAATATTTTATAGTCTTCTTTTGAACTTTAGCTGTGATATAGCGTGAGATTTTTAAGGACCTCAGATCTAGGTCATAGGATCACATAAAAAACTATTTTTCATTATTTCCTTATATTCTTTTATTTCGAATTTGAGGCTTCTACTAACTGTGATAATGTCCATTAACATATCACAATTTACCCGGTATTTGAAATTGATTTGTGAAATCCCTTATGCTAATAGTTATTCGTTTATCTATCCTTCCACCATACTATATTCACATGAGTCAAATATGACCGGAATCATAGCACAATTAAGTCCCTAACTCATATAATTCTCAATTCATCTGTAATCGTTGGACTATTAATTGTTTCCAAAACAATTTGGCAAATAAATGTTTTTAGACATATATATTTAAAAACATTTTCACAAAATACCATTAGCCAATGGATTCTTTTCTAGTCTAACTTTATACAGATATATCGAATATGCTTCTCATCAAGAGACTGGTGGCTTCCTTATTGACATTTATACAAACTCATTTATTATGTACAAGACCAACGTTATCTGGAATCTTTGACAAGAAAATAATCAAATGACTCGGTCAAAGTATAAGTACACAATAAATAGATTCATATAAACCTCTAGGTCTAAGGATAAATAAACTAATTGTGCTGAATACCTTCTTAACATCAGTGATCACTTCTATAAAGTATTCATATTTGATTCTGTTCAATACATTGTACTCTTACATTGCACCCACTCGTTTGCTTAAGCCATACTCAATGAAAAGTCCATCATCCTATTTAATAGAGGCACAACAAGTGTAGACCTATCGTACATCAATATGTACCTTGGTCTAGAACAAAACGTCAAGTGAACAAGGAAAAAGTCATAGTTCTGGCCTTTATTCATTAATCATTGGCATAACTTTTCTACAATGTCACTCAATAATATCTGTATAACATTTATGTCATAACATGTTATACAATAAATAAATAAAACATGCGACATCTAAATAACTATTATTTAAATAATAATTTTTAGGACATAATTCTTCTGTCTTAGGTTATAATCTATTGTAATAATCCACGGAGCTAGTGATCAAATCCCCCCCCCCGGCGGGCCTGATTGGCAGATTTGGTCGCGGGAAACTAAATGCGACATTAAATCACAAGATAAATTGTACTGGGTTGTTGTGATATAAATGTTAAAAAAAAAAAGAGGAAAACACTTTTCACCACAAACTACCGAGTAGTGACACATTGCACCCAAACTACCATCTTTAAGACATGACCATCAAACTATAATGTTATACATTTTGCACCTAAACTACCCACTTTGACACATACACCCCAACTACTAATATTAAACATTTTGCACCCTCCATTTGACAATAATACCCTTGAGAATTTAATGAATTGACAACAATATCTAAGGGCATTATCGTCATTTTAGTTTGAAAATTTGATAAAGGGTGCAAAGTGTTAAAAATTGGTAATTAGAGGGTGCAATGTGTCAAAATTGGTAGTTTATGGTGCAAAGTGTAAAATATATGGTAGTTTGTGGGTGAAAAGTGTATTTTCCCAAAAAAAAAAAAAAAATCAAATACACAACGCGTTTACAGTTTAGATTTAACAACACTACTTTGAGCTCCCCAAAAACAGTTAAAAAACTTTCCAGTTGGTAGCTCCTCAGGTGAAAACAAGAGCAGCCTAGCTCCAACGCCCGCAGCCTCGTCGGCAGTATGCGTTCCCTTACCACGAGTCATAGAGGTCTGAGTGAAGCCCGGACAGAAGCAATTCACACTTATATGACTTCCCTCGTAGCGCTTTGCCAAAACCCTTGTGTATGCATTCAGCGCAAGCTTCGATACTGCGTAGTCTGTCCACAATTCTGGCCACCCTTGGCTCTCCCACGTACCATTCTTCACACTTTGAAGAAACGAACTCACCACAACCTTAATATGCTCCTCCGACAAATTTTCACTCTCCAGTATATTTTTTATGTTAGGGTTTCTCAGCTTCTGCATATGCATTAATGTCCAATATTTTAGAAAGGGAAAAAATTATAGACTTGCAGATATATATATGTGTGTGTGAACTACCATTAATGAGTTGACATTTTCTATTACTTGTAGTTTGATTTACATCAGAAATTAAGCAGGTGTGTAAAGCGTTTTCACTTACGTTTAGGGAGCCAAGTCTGGAGCTAATATTAAGAATGCGGCTTTTGGAAGGCGAGTGACGGAACATGGGCAAGAGAGCCTCAGTAAGTAACTTGGCTCCATAGAAGTTGGTTTTGATCACGGTCTCTGCATGCTCCACTGAATTCTCATTGATCTCATTGAATGAGACAGCAGCATTATTCACCTTAAAGTATAATTTGGAGTACTATGAATTATTTGCCATCAATGAATCATGGATATATAGAGAAACTTAGGAAACAGGAGTGCCCTGGTATCAAGGTGGCTTATCCGCCACGTACCGACGACAACACACTAGGTAAGAACAGAGATTAATTAACTGGAAAAAGAAGAAAAAACAGAAGCGAAAAATGTGGATGACATACTTGAATAACACACAAGCATGCATGTGTACAACATTAATTCAGTTCTATCTGGCCTATATGTATTCAATCGAAAACACATGCTACAAAGCAAACTGATCCTCGTTTAGAAATGGCAAACTGCATTAATATTCAGAAACAAAATTAAAGACGCATTCAGCTGGCTTTCAATAAGACCTTGATCTGATACAATATATGCAGTACTATAAGCATCATCAAGCAATGTTCTCGAACGATCCTTAATTAATTGCTTTTTTTTTATTTCAAGTTTTAATGCATGTCAATATAATTTGGATCCTGAATTATGGGCACGATTTCGGGCATTGCAGGAATAGCTGGAGATGATACATCCGGAATTTAGGACATAATGGCAGGCAAGTCAAATCCGACTGCAAAGTGTAATCTAAGTAACCCCCATTAAGTAGTTATATTAATGATCGATGGCATATATAGCAATTTTAATTTGATATTTTTGAGTTATTGATCAATTATCCAAAAACAGCAATATGATATTTTATATAAAGAAAGCAAAATTCTCGGGAAAAGCAGCAGGAAAGTAATAAACGTTCATATTACAGTTAAACAGTAAACACACCTAAAATGGGTACTGAATTTTACTTTACTCCAAGTTAAATGCAATGTTTCATTTCAAATTTTGCAGTACTTAGTATTATGTATACAATGGTGATTTACATATGGTTTTCTTTGTTTGAGTAACTATTGTAATTAATGGATTAGAATCTTCTTTAATTAATTTGCTATTTGAATTAATTATCAAGCAGTGTAAATCATAAGATGAGAATCACATACTATATCATACTATCATTCTCTATTTGAATTGCATAATTTAATTCGGACAACTAAATTAGAGAGATGTATATCCTTATCCTAATACAAGATATCAGCAATAAATGTGCCATAACGCTCAAAGATGTGGTTTGCCATATAAGGCGCCGTTTCACGAGGACATCTGGAGCTAGTCACACATGGACATGGTTGGCAATAAATGTGCCATAAAGCTCAAAGATCGATGCATGCAATGCAAATGGTTGGTTTGCCCTAATATTATTATATTAGCATACAGCAGGCAATGCCTCTGGCTGACCCACGCAGCTTTTCAGAGGAAATCTGGAGCTAGTCACACATGGACATGGTTGGCAATAAATGTGCCATAAAGCTCAAAGATGCATACAATGCAAATGGTTGGTTTGCCCTAATATAATTATATTAGCATACAGCAGGCAATGCCTCTGGCTGACCCACGCAGCTTTTCACTGGGAAACACATGCAAGACCTTAAATATCGGACCTATATACATTACAATAACTGAAATCCCTAAAACCAGCAGCCACGTAATCACCAAAAAATTGTCAACTTGCTAGCGCCAATTTTTGTCCTTATTCTTGGTTGCATATGCGACTACAGAGACTCTACATGGGCACGCATGCAAATTGCAAACTACTTACGAGGATATCCAACGCTCCGAATTTCATCCGGAACGATGAGACGAAGGTATTGATCGAAGCAGGGTCCGACACGTCGAGGCATAGGAAGTGAACGTCAAGTCCTAATTGGCTTCTTAGGACCTGTGCTGCAGTGTACCCTCTCTCCAAGTTTCGAGCAGTTAAGACTACAGTTAGTCCCAGTTCTGCCAAGCACTTCACGAGGGCAAACCCAATCCCCTTGTTCGCTCCGGTGACAATAGCCACCGTGTCCTTGGACCACCACCTTCAAGAAATAACACGTTAATTACAGAACTGCCTGAAGAAAAGTGTACGTGCTTGTGTGTGTGTGAGAGAGAGAGAGAGAGAGAGAGAGAGACAGATCATCACAGTCGACGGACAGAGAAGGTTTACCTTATTGAAGGGAGGGAAGGAGGGGAAAAAAGGACTTCTGGTTCCCTGGCGAAGTTCATTTCTGGAAGACAAATGGTGCGATTTGTGTATGGAAGGGAGAAATGCCGGACCATCTACTATATATAGATTAAATAAGGTCATTGCGACAGTAAGCAATAAATATTAAAGGGCAACGTGCAGGTGAATTTTAATTGAAAAAGGGCCCCGGCCGGCCGCCTATATATACTGTTTTCAGCTCATACCAAATATTAATGGGAAAGGTGCCCTACCTCACCTTGAAATTTTTGTTCATATAAACCTAGCTACATCTTTATACTCAAAGATCCCCCAGCATTTAGTATTATTATTATTATTAATTTGTTCGCATGCCACCTGTTTTAATTTAATTTCGTTAACAGTGTATATTCTGATTATAATTAAGAATCAACACAACATATCTTAAGTTTTGGACATATAGGTCTTATAGTATTAATCAATGTATATTTAGTATTGATTGCGTATATTTCTTTTCTAATTGTATTGTAAAATTTGAATAAAAAATTACAAATAACCTTAATCCAAGAATAATGTATATGATTGCAATTAATATTATTACATACTCTTAATGAAGAAATTATGATAACATGAAAGAAATATGGAACTTCAGTATATATCTAAATATATATAGGACTTGAAAATATAATATTCTTTTTATATCCTCTTATTGTAAATGTTATTATCATCATTTTCTCCAACGAGCAAAGACGTACGATTATAAATTATTAAGAATTCTCATAAGCAAATTAAGACATGTAAATATTAACATGTGCTTAAAAAGAAAAAAAGAAAAAAGAAGAAAAGCTTATAATGTTAGCATGCGACGAGTATATAAATAACCTAGATAATAATTTCTAGCTAGTATTCACATGCATCGAGTGTGAAATGCATTGTCAATCTATATATATAATGTAATATTACTTGCAATATTTCTTTATAGTTACCCCACGGGCTATGAGCGTTTGACTAGGAAAGTGCATAAACTTGAAAATTACATAAACAACGGAAAATAAAATAAGAGATAAATAAATAAAAAAATACAAACGAGCTTATATTTTCATTATTAAAATAGATTAAAATCGACCGTCTATATGTACGTTTGACTGGATTTTCGACCTGATTTCTTTTTTCTTTTTAATTAAATTCCATCTTCTTTGACTGCAGGCGACCACACAATATTCAAACAGTTTTGACTGCTAGCTTTACACTATTTGCCTCTTGTGCAGACGTATGCATGCGTTGTGCATCCTAGATCCTACTAAGAATATATATATATATATATATATATACACACACACACACACACACCTTGCCAGTCAGCCGCGTACGTTATTCAAGTTCAAAAATATTCTGCACTTGATCTTCGAGGAACAAACAGAATATATACTGAATATTCGGTTCTTTAATGCATATTAATTTTATAATTTATAAGGATTATTGATCTGACCAAATCATGGATGATTGGATTTCGGTTTAAGCTAATAACATGGTCGCTCTCGGACTCTCGAGGTAAGTGGTGATCCTGAAAATCCGAATTGTAAAGGCATGGAGCTGGAGCACGAGCTGGTGCAGGCGTGTGGCGGTGGAGGTGTGGAGCTAGAGCCCGAGCAACACGTTCAGAAGCTGGTGGCCGTGGCTCAGCTGGTGCAGGAGAAATTGGTGGTTGATGCGGCGTAGCGGTGATGGGCAATGGGACACGGGCAACGGTTGAAGGCTGAACGTGTGACAATGTCAGCGTGAGAAGAGAGAGAAAGGGCGAGAAAATTCAAAAAGAGAAAGAGGGATAAATGTGTGAGAAGAGAGAAAGAAAGAAGGAAGATTTTTTTTAAATAAAGAGAAACGCTGTTTTGATTTTTTTTTTTTTCATTTCATCCTGTCTTGACTCTTATACCCAGATAAATCTATCTCCGTCTGACTCCCCCTTGTGCGCTGTTAGCAGATTCTGATACTGCTAAACAAAAATTATAACAGAACTTGTAGTCACTTGCGTCAAGGAAAAGTAGAACGATGAATGCAGGTAAGCCAAACAACTTTAACTGAACTGCGATTAATTTTTTCGGTATCAGTTGGCAAATCACGTCAATTCAATTCGCTATAAAAAGCTTGCCTGCCAAAGTACATTGTCTGTCTGAACTGACACTGATATTTCAGTCTCAATGGGAAAATCAGAGTCCCTTCGTTGTAAGAAGCTAGTCCGCCACTGCTACGTTTCAGCATTGAAGGACAATTTTTCTGACCTGCTGGCGGACCGAGCTCCTCTGCAATACGTAGGGTATTGCACGGGGAGCAATTCCTCCAATCCAGACCGTTGCTTCAAAATATAGGGTCAAGATTCTTTCACGTCATCGATCTGCCTCAAAACTTAAAAAAATAAAAAGTCACCTAACGGACAAGCAAACGTCGACACCCTTCACTTTTTTCTTGTTTTTCTAGGAGCTTTCTTCTTTGTTTCTACAGAGATTCAGAGTCATCAAACACGAACAGATATGATCCCGCTTTATCGTAGGTTTGCTCCTGAGGACTTCGATTTCATGAGCACTTTGGTTCGTGATTCTGGAGATTAGAATTTTTTGGACTACGGGTGTTCGAGTTGCTTTTTTTGAAAGTGAAGTTTTGTGCGAACAGGTCTGAGATCTCGAGTAGATCTAATTCCTTCTGATTTGTTCGTGACCGGATTGATTTCTATGGCTGTATAATTCTTTTCCAACCTGGAGAATCTGTTTTCTTCATCCCAAAAGTATGATTTCTTCTATTTCGGTCAAGCTTAGTGATTTTGTAGTGGAGATTTTTCGATCTCATGAGTTAAGCCGTCAAAAAGATTTTTGAGGTTATTCTGAATTCAAATTCTTGGATAAGTGCCCTCATCTCAACTTTTTGGCCACTAGTTGGGATTTTCCCACTGTATAGAGAGCATCACAGTAGATGCAAATCTCGATTTTGTTTGCTTTTTAGGCTCTTCAAGTAGCAGCCAGAGCTACTCAGAAGAAAAAAAGGCTTGAAAAAAAGAAGAAAAAGATTGGGTAGGAGATGGGCGCAAAGCTGCAAAGGCTTGAAGGAGGATTCTTTCTTGGACGTTGGTTGCAGGAAAGTGAAGAAGGCCAGAAAAGAAGATGACAATGAAAGCATGAACAGCCGCTGTTAGTCTGTCCGTTAGTGATCCTTTCATTTTTTTTACATTAATCCTGAGTTTGACGCGGATTGATGACGTGGAAGGATCTTGACCCTATATTTTGAAACAACGGTCTGGATTGGAGGAATTGCCCCCCGTGCAATACCGTAGGTATTGCAGAGGAGCTCGGTCCCCTGCTGGCCAGTGCGTTTGGCATTTTATATATTCATTGACATTGTCTCACTAGTCGCTACCAACGCATTTGCAAGAGCTAGAAAAAGACCAACAAAACAAAACGTAAATGTCGTTTAAAAGAAGCCGTTTTTTATATAGCAATAAAAATAAATTGAAAAATTAGAACCTATAGGTACTTGAGTAAGTACACATTGAACGCAATCCAAATAATCTCTACTCCAAATGACTTTATTGAAGGGGCAGGTATTAGTTGGCAAATCACATCACGTCACCTAGCCATGTTTCAACTTGTGCAGGACAATTTTGATGCTGCTCAGTGTGTTAGGCTTTCTATATATTAAACTGACGTGATTGCGCCTCACAACCAATGCTGGAGTTAGAAGAAAAAATACATGTAGTTTTTTTTTCCAGGCGATGCAATGGGTGGCGGCCCTGTTAAACTGACATGATTGCACTTCACAATCAATGCTGGAGTTAGAAGAAAAAATACATATAATTTTTTTTTTCAGGCGATGCAATGGGTGGCGGCCGCCCAGGGCCGCCACCCCCTGGATCCGCCACTGGTGGTGATCCTTCCCTTATACGCGGTTAGTGATCTTCCTGCACATGCAGCTCATTCATGAGACCCAAACAATACTTAAGGGAGGAAAAAAGGGTCATTAATTTTTTTTTCTCTACCTTTTAATCACCAGAGAACTCCATTGACTCTTCAATAACCTAAAAGACATACTTCCCCCTAGTCCTCCGATTCCTTTTCGATTCCACATATTTGATTCGCTATTGGTAGTAAAGAGATCGTATGACATGGATCCGGAGCTTCTGACAGCAAAATAAATACTTTTAGTGCTTGGGTGCTTGGAATATTCTTCTCGGTAAAGTGGAACTGCCATGCTTAAAAAGCTGAGAATATTTAACAGGCCCGAAATAACCGACCCCTTTCAAGTAATCTTAATAAATCAGTCACGACAAAACTGGACCATTTTCTAGTCTTGGTTCCCATGTCTTCATCATAAGCCTATATCGAAGTAGGTTGGGGACCTGTACCTTTTTGAAGAGCCTATATATCAATTTTATTTGATCAAAACCTATGATTAGCCCATGTGGGCGATTAATATTGTAAGGTTTATTAATTAAGAACAACAACAACCAAGTAACGGGACCGTACCCAATAGCAATAAATAATGTGGAGAAGTGTGAATATTTCTTGTGGTTTCCAGCTGGGAACTCAGGGAGCACTTTCCTTCCCCTTGTTTTTTGTTTTCAGGTTTGCTTGCTTTTGTTCTTGTGGCCTTCTGGGGTTAGATCAGCGCGTCTTTGACGAGATAGTTGAACTTGCGATTAGGTCAAGATTCTTATGTGTACGTTCGTTTTACGAATAAATTAGTGGATATTAGTAAAGTAATTAAGCACGTTATGGAGATTAATATATGTAAAGTTCTGTAGATATGCCATTTGTTTCGAGTCAAGGGTTCAAAAGACGATAAATTTTGGAGTAGAAAAGCTTACGTTAACTAGAAATAAACTTTGGCAGGAAATTCACCACAACATGCATGGTTTGTTCCACTTTCTTCTTTTTTCCTTTTTGTCGTCTTCGTTTGAAAGCAAACTAGAAAGAGAGCACAAAAATGTTCTCACATTTAGAAGGGAAATCCAAAGTGGCTGTTTAGCCTATAAAACGATCATATGCGATCAGAAAATGACGAGTCAAAACGAGCACAATTTGGACCCTGCAAAACCCACCATGAAAGGCTTTTTTCTAGTTGCAAGTTGTAGTAGGGTAAGGTTTAGTCCGTTAGAAACTTATTCTTGAATTTATTGCCCTTTTATTCCCAGTCTCCAAACCAATGCAACGGAGCTGAAGATGTACAAGCACCAAATCCATCTGCGGCACAATTTCTAGGAACCTTCCAAAGATTGATCAAAACCAGTCACAGTCGTTGACCAAGATGCTATCTATGGTATGCACAAGATGGATGATAAGGAAGACAAGTTCAGAGATTCATAGAAACAACATGATTTCAACGATGCTTCGTTCATGGCTCGGGTTGCATTTTTTCACATTCTTCCCTGATTGACTCGAAAAGAACTGTGCTTACATATCGTTCGCCAAAGCTGGGGAAAACAACCTACAAGCAATTTCACTTCTCCAATGAGTTGATAGATAAGCCAATAAGGGCAAAAGTCAAAAACTAAATAAAATACAAGTATATTCCACAACATACACAGCTTTAAATGTTAAGCGCCAAAAAGAGAACTTCGTCTATAACGTAGTTGGCCAAAATTCAAATTGCACAATTCATGATGTGTTGGTGCGGATTTTAAGTACTTTACTGTAGAGAACTTCGTCTATAACGTGGTTGCTGACGGATTTTAAGTAAAAGTTCAAAAAAGGGCGAAGATGGGAACCAAAGTTTCTGAAACTGACTAAAAGGTATCATTAAGAGCTGCAAATATAGTCTTAAGATGCTTTTGACTCACTGCAAACCAAGTTCATATGAAATTTACCATGCATGACTTAACAGGCTGCAGAACATTAGTCAATAATACATGCGAACCTATTAGCAGCCCCATAAGCATTTTATTGGTTTGAACGGTGCCATAAATACATGGTCAAACCCAAGACCTGAAGTATTCACATGTGACTGCCCTAATTTTGGCCAACACAACCAAAAGCAGAATGCTCAAAACCATTGTTAAAGAACAATAATAAAAAAAAAGGAACTATAAGTAAAGATGTCCCCCGTTGTGCAAAACCGACTCAGGTGAAAACGGCAACCACAAATAAAATGTGCCGCTATTTAGGCAAGTCGCACATTAAGGCCCCAAACCTTGACTGATTGGTTTTGGGTTTGTTCTAAATAGAAGCGAGCCTGTCCATCTAGAAAAGGGTTGGCATCCTTTTACCAACTTTGCAGTTAATTACAACTAAAAATGCATATCCACACTCTGTGATGCTCTCATCATTGCAATTCAGAATCCAGATTGTGTAAGGTTCGCATTGCAACTTGGCATACCAATTGTCTTTTCGTTTTGGTCAACTGGGATATTATTTTACTGGTTATTACTTCTAGTCCTCCATCTCCATGGAATAAAGGAATTCTCATTCAATTTCTTACTACTCTCATTGTTAAGAAAATAGAAAGTGATATACCGCAATGAGCTTCCCTGCATTCTCAGGTCTCTTTCCAATCCTCAGTGCGGCTGCTGCTGCTGCTCCAGAAGAGATGCCCACCTAATTATTTGTACGGAAACCATGTGAGGAAATATACACAGGAAATATATTAATAAATTGATGACCCAGCACACTCACGAGTAACATATTAAATGTGGGTATGCATTTGTAGACATTTTGAACTTTCTCTCCCCCCGCAGAGACCCGGGGGGGGGGGGGGGGGTTGAGTGAGAGAGGTCCAAATTCTTTCAAGTCTCTCTGTTCTCTTGTTTTCCCAAAATTCACGAAAAAATTTCCCACACTCACCAATCCCACGTTCAAGGAGATCAAACCTCAAGTGCATAAGGTACGAAGAGATGATATCACAATTGAAGTGCATAACAAGTTGGCCTTCATTTCAATTTTAAAATAGTTAAAAATATAATTTAAAGCACTAACCAACAAGCCTTCCTGAAGTGCTAGTTGCTTAGCGGTTTCAACAGCTTCATCGCTGGATATCTGCCAAATTCACTGCGTGTGAGAACTGGTCATGGGAAATATACAACAAAAGAATTGATGTTTGTAAACAATCCTAGCCAATGAAACCAAAGCAAAAAAAAAAACCTCTAGTTCAAATATGATCTCCTACCCTTTTAAGAACACAATGGTAGGAGAGGTCGTGGTTTAACAATCACTACCAACACATGCTGTGTTTGTGTGCTCAAACTGTCCCCAGAGAACCGTTGAACCAAAAAAGCAACAAAAGACAGGAAAGGCATCAAAGGCACAAGTTTAAGCACTTTGTGTATGACTAAAGACCTATGTTCATGTGCAAGTAAAGTCCTATGTGTCATGATGTGAGGAGATTCCAAGATCTCCTTAGGAAAACACGTAGGGGCAAAAAAATTAATCAAATTCATTGGAGAATGCCGCATTATAAACATATCGCTTGACCTCAACGACTTCATCAACCACTTCTTGATCCAAATTCCTGGGTACAAAACCAGCTCCAATTCCTTGAATTTTATGTGGACCTGCATTTATAAGGTAACAGGAGAATAAGTCAAATAATTAAGAATCAAAGGCTATTAAAGATAACTAGATTTAACTGATACTAATCAGAAAGTTTACTTACCAGGTTTTCCGCCTGAAAGTATATTGCTTTCTAGAGGTTCAACACCAATTACCTAAAACGTCATGAATCAAACCTTTCTTTAACAAGTCAGCACATGATACATGGACAGAAGACAATGTCCTATGAGGTTTAATACCAAGATACCTTTATTTTAGGGTTTTGCTGTTTAAGGAACCGACCAACACCAGAAATGGTTCCACCAGTCCCAATGCCTGCTATAAATATATCCACCTTGCCGCTTGTATCTTCCCAGATTTCTGGACCTGTTGTTTCGTAATGTATCTGCATGTAGAACACATTAATTTTGAGACTTAAAATTCTAAGAATCAAATCCCACATGCTACAGCTACGTACAAGATATCTAGGCTAAAATATTATCCTAAGAGTTGGATACAATCTACATGGCTATCGATATTCAATGGAACAACTAATAAAGCTTTTTAGAAGAAGTGTCCAATTAGAGTACTCAAATCTCAAGAATAATATCAGTCTCATATCCATGGCTAGCTAATAGTTCATTGAAATTAATAGTTAACTCTGATCTAAAACATATCAATATTATTAACATCATATCCTTAACATCAGCATTATAAATGTTTTGTTAGAAGTAAATTTTGAATGCCATCATCATTAGGTGATTAGAAACAAAATTAGTGAAGTCGAATATAAACAGGAAATTTGTTGCTTATCACCGGTTGCCATCTATAACGGTCCCTCGACCATTCTAAATGTACGAAGCGATGTTTTGGCACTACTATAGAAGTGTCCATATTTCAGGTCTGCATTACAAGTAAGATGGTGCCATAATCTTGATATGCAAAAATATGTTATACATAGGATGAAAACTGAAAGAGATATTCCCATAATTCCAACACATGGAGGACCCACAGATGGCTCTTTCACAGACATTCAGGGAATTACATGTATCTGCACAAAATTAGTAGGAGTCAATGTGATTCTATGCTTCAGTGGAATGTTTTAGCTAATGACCTCTTTATGGTGTAGGCTCTTCCACTGGGGAAGGACACCTAAGGTGAAAAAATTACCAAAGAAATGTGGTAATGAAAAGCATAAATAGACAAAATGGAGGAAAATTTGTTTTTGAAAGACATAGTTATGGGTGGATGTCAAATCCTGCTTGTTGACATGTGTCCCACAGCTCTATTAGAAAGAATGTGACTGCTGCGACTGCAAATTTAAAATTGAGACATAACATAGTTATTTTTAGGAAATATGCATGGTCAGGAGGATTGCAAAAAAGGAGACAACACAATTTCCCACCAAAGTGTGGGCATATCTAGCATCCTCCCCTCCCCTGACATGAGTTTTCTCATGCTTTGTATTCTGTGTACAACTAACTCCATGCCAGAAGGTTAGCAGTAGAAATCAATGACGGAGTACAAATATACACTGACACTTATAAGGTGCACAAACCTTAGGATTAGCAGGATTGTCAAACTGTTGAAGCATGTAAGCATTTGGTGTGCTTTTTGAAATCTCTTCAGCTTTTTGAACTGCTCCCTTCATGCCCTTGGCTGACTCAGTCAATACAAGCTCAGCCCCAAATGCTTTTAAAAGAACTCTTCGTTCCAAACTCATTGAGGCTGGCATTGTCAAGATGAGTCTATATCCTCTTGAAGCAGCAATAAATGCAAGACCAATGCCTGTGTTTCCACTAGTAGGTTCAACCAGAACACTCTACAGAAGAAAAAACAGATTATGACAGAATGATTCTGGAAGCCTATGCAAGAGCAACTAAACGAAGCTTCAATTCCAAAATTGATCCATCAGAACGGTAACCACAAAATCATATGAACAGTGATTTGTTATTTTCTCTTTTATGTTGGGCTGATGCGTTGTTAGATGGCCCCTTTGCTGATTTTGCTTAGTTTTGTTGCTTGTTTGAACTAGTGATTTTGGTATAGTCCCTTGTACTGTCTTCACTTTTTCTAATAAGATTGGCTTGCTTATAAAAAAGAAGAAGTTGTTATCATCCATACTAATTCTCCTAAAAATAGCAAACAAATCTTTAGCTAAAAATTACGGATAATACACAAGTACAGCTGACTAACGCAATTTTGTCTGTTCTGGCAAAAGTAACAAATAAGCAGCTCAATGGCTCTACCATTCAATCCACGACGGAAGCTTTAGTTTTCGGAACAGTCAAGCCCCTCCAATTTCTTTTCTCTCCACCAAGGCAACGATTTTATTCTATTAGACCACTGACAATATCTATAGATCTATATGCCAATATGTTTTGTTGCCATACTCCATCGAACTCTAGAACAATTCTTTGTATATGGATCCTGCATATATGACTTAACTCCATTGAGTTGTGTCGCACAAAATTGGAAACTAGTTGCACAAATTCATGAAGATACCATCATAATCACAAATTCATCAAGATACAATCATAAATCACAATTGAAACAGACTCAAAGACCTAAAATTTTAAAATTCAAGGACAAAAACCATGACCTAAGGCTAATTATATTGTGAGTTGCTTACAGATAGATGATTAAGTTCTAATTTTAAAATCATATATTTTTTATAAACAGTCCACTGGAATTCATTGCTATGGTTTGCTCTGAACATTGACCTCAGGGTAACACAAATTGATTTGTGCAAAGCAAATTTGAACACAAGTTTGAATGATCAACCAGATTGCCTGAAGCACATACAAGCCCCGTTTGCATGCCACAACTGAAAAAACAACCATTCTCATCCAACATATTTGGAAATTTGACATTTTCTTGATTTATATCTTTTGGCAAATTTCCTTTAATGAGAAGTAATCTAGTTGACTTTCCTTATGCTTGGCAAATTCAATTAGCAAAAACTACTCAAGTTTCCTCTTTCGTTTTAAACCATAGGAAAGAATGTATGAAAATTTTGAATCGCCAATTTGTACAATATTTTGAAAATGAGAATTAAGGTTTTTACGCTGGCAAATACCTTTCATTCTCAAAAAGTTGAGAAAGAATAGACAACAGAAAAGAGAGAGCTTTTGAGAGAAGAATACACAGAGTACTTCTAGGGATGGTCTTGCTACCACCATCATGAGACACTAGAAACACTTTTCCAGACAGCAATATAGAAACCGCGCATCTTATACTCTAGGATTCAGTTCTTCTAATTGGTGGTGTGAAGTCAGACATGAGAAATCTGAATGTGCTGAGACATCAGCATGTGTGGATTGTGTGGATTTGGAGTTGGATATGGAAGAATCAAGGAGTAAGGATCATAAGAGCGTAGGTCAATAAACAAGCATTAATGATGTAACATGTCTCGTAGGGAATCAAGTCAGTCAAAAAAATCAGTAAGGTCTCACTAGTAAAGTGTTTCTGGTTAACAAAATCTTGTTTGCAAAGTTGTGATTGCAAAGAAGTGAGCAAATTTGTAGGTGTTGTCAATAGGACATACTCAATCCCCCCCCCCCCCCCCCCCCCCCCCAACAACAAAAACCACTTATCTCTTCCTCCCTTAGATCCAATTAAACTTGGTACTAGAAAGCAAAATATTCAACGCAGGCCCTCGGTCATTTATGACAAAAGCCATGCCAAAAGCCCACTTCCCGCTATGGGATAATCTAACCCTAAATTGACTCTCACATTAAAAATCAAGATTGACTGGTAAGTAACAGCTCTAGCATCGTCCTACCTATAGCAGCAATTCCAAAACAGTGATACAGTGAGCGGGATGCTTAGAAAACTTTGCATAGAGCATCAGTTAGCATTCACTGTCAGGTTGCTTTTTCTTGAGGTGGCTAATAAAGGGACGTCCACCTTGTTTTATGACGCAAATTTCAGCTAACGTCCAAATGGCAGAAGCCATAAGCTTATCCACATCTAAATAGGTAGAGCATATTAAAATTCTGACAAAGTGCCGTTGTAACAACTGCCGCTTACCTTTCCAGGGGTAATAACTCCTCTTTGTTCAGCATCAACTATCATACTGTAACCTATCCTGCAGCCAAATTTCACATTACTCTATGAGAATATTAAACATCAGTGTTCACAAATAGTTTCAAGACATTTAAGCACAGAAAATTGGAATAGCTTTTCATTGACCCAATAATGTGATCCGCAAAGTATAGTAGACAGCTTTATGAGCCTTTTTTATGGATGACATATGGTACCTCAGTCACTGTAGCTGAGCATATTAGATGTCTAAATCAGGCCCTTGTTGGGACAAAAAGCTCGATTTTACTTGCTTAAGAAATCATTCTTCGAGGGAAAAAAGAAAAAGAAAAATGAGCATGATCAAAGAAACTCCACAATTACATAGCGACTTCCAGGAACTCCTAAATCTTCAAGTATCAGTAGAAAAAAATCAAAAAGCTATGCTAACCAATAGTAACAATTACAATCCCACATAATTCACGAAGCAGTCCATTCAAATTTTCAGTTCTATCTTCATACCTCAAGACCACTACAAGATGAAGTTAATACTAAAGAGTCACTTTTTTTATCTCTCTGACCTGTCCTTGACACTACAACATGGCTCCATGATCTCAAGCTTAGCAGCAATATTGGCTACAGACCCCTTCACGATGTTGTTGAGGTAAACCATTGGGGTTTTTCCAATAAGCTGTTTCACAAAGCAACCAATGGAACAAATAAGTAAGCGACTAAATGACTTCAATTTGTACTTTTATTGATGATAAATTTATTCAACAAAATAAATAAGCTTTATGCATCGCAACTAGTGAAGTTCTGACCCTAGACAGAAAGCTATTGCCTGCAAGTAATAACTCATTCGACCTCCTAACGAAGAAAAGGTTCATCCCTGCCACATTGCTCTGTAATGTGGACTCAGGGAGTCTTCAAGAAATTCAGAGTACAGATGAACTACGATCAGTATGAATAAGGTCAAGAAAACTCTTGCCATGATTGGAAGTGGTGACTGCCGACATCCAGAAAGTATCAGCACACTTTTTGTTCTGGATGTTAAATAAGACAAGTGTATTCACTCCAAAGAAATTTTTCAGGCCAAAGAAATAAGGTCACACTATTAGCACGTAAGTAAACATCTAAATCTCATTAGTAGCGCTTCTTTAGTACCTCCTAAGATATGAGACTCATGAAGAAGCTAACATGAAAAGTATTCTACTCTGCACTTAGATAGTTACATAAATATATTTATTTCTGATATTGATTGTAAATATATTTATTTCTGATGTTGATTAATTTACAGATTGCTTAATTTTGCATGCTCATGGTACAAGATGATCTCATCAGCAATTAAATAAACTAGCAAAGAAACATAACAAGGAAATCAATCCAATAATAAAGATGATCATCACATCTAAACTGTAAATCTCATATTTTTCCAAATGGGATCAAACTTGAAGGTATGTGGAACAATGTACTCTGCAACTTCCACGGATCAATACAAAAGGCCCTTGCTAGAATAAGCTTCACAAGCTTAACAGAAATTGTTTTGATAAACATGAATTAAGAACTTGGTAAAGTAACAAAAAGGCATTGCAAGATGTTAAAATTATACTGATCCTGATATAAGTTATGCATAAACTAAAAGAAGCTCAATAATAGCAAGAGTAGACTTCATTATCTCCCAAAATATTACTTTCACAACTGTGGTGTCAATTTTACTGATGAAAGAATTGACTACTTCATTATTTCCATATTCAGTTTTGTAGTGCAAATGTGCCTAAGAGTAGCCTGGATCAGAAAATGATACTGAAGAAATTAGAAATTATGTGTTGAAAAGAAAAACCAACCAGATGTTCATGATAATAGCGACTCCTAGGTTCGCTGTTTGAGGGCTTTTACCCCCCCTAGGTTTTCTTTAGCTTGTACTTGGGCTGTTGCCCCCTTTTGCTTTATGCTATGGCAAGTTGTTGATTAAAAAAAATATATATATGAAGCCACCAAAAAGATTGCAAATTTTTTTAGAGGTTCAAACAAGCTTTCTTCAAAGCAATCCACTTTATTACACTCCTTACGAATCTAAGAGCATTGTGCTGACCCCTCCTAATCTTTCTCCAAAACACATTAGCATCAACAGATTACGAGTTTCCCACCCTTTTTGTAGGTTAGGCCGACCATTGGGTCTTAAGCACATGTCTTCACATTACTTCTTCACCCTCCAACCCATTCTCCCAGGTCTGAGGAGATATATATGAGCTAGTGCTCATTGGCTTGATTGCCAATAACAAATCAAATTAATAAGCGCATTTGATCTATAAAAAAAGGTTAAAAATGTGAAGAATCTTTATCATTGTTCACTAAATTATTGAAACTGAAAATCCCAAACCAAAGGAAGAGTTTGACCAGATCAACAACTATAAGAAGCACCCAGAATCCGATTGACCCACAAATTACTCCTTTTCTTTTAGATAAATTTAAAAGACAACTACATTCAGATTTTAGTTTCAAGAATACAAAATATTGAATCAAATCATTATCCAATAAATTATTCCAGAAATGGTCATAACACTAAGAAATTGACTAATCAGCAGAAATTTCAATGAATCGAAAAACAACCCAACACATAAGTCCATTTATAATCTTAAAAGCATCGTAATTGTCTCACATAAGTAATGTACCGCTCAGAATCAGCCAAATCCAACTGAAATGACCAATAAACCAAAGCGGGCCGCTTCAAAATTATCAAATTTTTCCTCATAAACGAGAAGAAGAAGAAGAAGAAGAAATTAATTACTATCTGACCTGAGTAACATCCTCGGCAATATTGAGACCTTCAATCTCTGTTGGGGGCTTCACAGACACAGCTTTGCACACGACAGAGCAACCCGAATATAGCCTCCGGGCGGCACGATTCTTGCTTCTCAACCTCAAAGATGTCGCCGAGCCCACCAGGGCATGTTTCAAAGTCCGAGAGGAGTCCGTGAACAGCTCCGATTTGGAAGATGTCAGCGGATTGATCAGAGAAGCTGAGGCAGTAGCCATTGTTTGTTAGCACTATTTTTGCTTTCTTCTGGGGGGTCTCTTATCGACAGCAATGAGCAAAGCAAACCGCTATTGTGATTTCGGCTGTTAGTGTTACACAGTTGACAGTGAAATGGTTTTTAAATGAAATACTTGTAATATTCATTATCTGGGAAACCACTAACCAGAATATTTTTTAAATTATTTTCGAGAAAATTTATGTTTTATACTTCCATTCTACACCACCATTTTAATAATAAGTTATTGATTTTTAAATTAAAATTTTTAGTCAAGTTTGCATTCTTTGAAGCAGAAGAAAAACAAGTGTCTGATCAGCTTCAAACCATCACACTAATAAGTTACATCTCAAAAAAAAATATAATTTATAGTTGGTCACGAAGCTCCCACCTTACAAACAATCATGAGTCTTTATAATTTTTTTATCTAAATTTCAATTTAGAAAGTGAAACAAAAGATCTTATTATATGACTCATAATATCACTAAATTTTTTATAGATAAAAACTCTTTAAATTATAGGCTAAATTATTCCGTACGTCCCTAGAGTTTGACCTTTTCCCAGTTTGGTCCTCAGAGTTCGATTTTCCCTAAAAACATCCATGGGGTGAGGATCCATTACCAAATAGATCCTGTCGTCAACTCATTGGACGGAAATACACATGGCTAACGGCTTACACGTGAGAATTGACAGTTGGATTTTTTTTTTAAATCTCGTCCAATCGCAATGTGACCGTGTCAGTAAAATAAAAAATAAAAAAAACATGATCGGGGGACCCCAAATCCTTTCTCGGTGGAGGGGTCACGGTAGTAGTTGCAGGATGGGGGAGGTCCCCCAGCCGCCCAGAGCCCGCCAGGGGTGGAGAAGGACTCCTCCTCCCTCCGCTGGCCGCCCAGAATCGGCCGATGGAGGGGGCCTCCACCTTGACCCCTCCACCAGGAAAGGATCGGAGGGTTTTTTTTGTTTAGATTTTTTTTTATTCTTTAAAAATATTTTTATTTATTTTACTGACACGTGTCACATTACGATTGTGCAAGATTTTTTTTAAAATCTAACTGTCAATTTCCACATGTAAGCCATTAGCTATATGTGCATTTCTGTCCAATGAGTTGACGGTATGATCTATTTGGTAATGAGTCCTCACCCCAGGAATGTTTTTAGTAAAAATCGAACCCTGAGGACCAAACTGGAAAAAAGGTCAAACTCTATAGACATACGGAGTAATTTAGCTTAAATTATATTATATAATTTTGATAAAAAAAAATTAAAAAAAATATTTATAAACATTCTCGCACTCTCCATCTAATTATTAATTAGATACGTGAAAAAGGATGGAAAATAAAATAGCAATGATTATGTAGGAAAAAGATCAACTATACGATTTCGGAATAAATAAATGGTGTCCACGTTCAGTGAACTACTACTTCATGTGCCTGAACCCTCGGAACGGTGTCATCCGTCATTTTCCATTAATATCAACATCGAAAACTGCAGCCGAATCTTTTTTTTTTTTTTATTGGGCAATATCAATCATTTTTCGGCTTCCTCTGTGGCTTGTGCTTAAACTCCAAGTCGCAGATGCGACGTCGTCTGTGCTGTCCAGTTGTTAATTGCCATCTCTCTCGCAACTTGACGAAGAAGCACATGTCAGCAATTAACAACCCTAAATAATTGTGAGAATTTTTGGATTATTTTTAAAATAATTGTTTGTACTACAAAAGAGGTAATAATTGACAGTTCCTCGGCGAATTAACACCCTTTTATCGCTCAAAAAAATCCTTAAATGTTAACATCAAATCACGGTTTAGCTCGTATGATAAAAGGTCAACCTAATTTGAATCGTAAACATAAGTCAAAATAGAAAACGCCCCTGATGTTAAAGTTTAAACTTTAATCTTCTGAGGGCAATGCTGTATTTTTACATACTTTTCTCTTCGAGGTACTACCCTTTTTATTTTTTTCGAATAAATTATATAAATTGGTATCAAGAGAAAGAGAAATAGTGCAATTTTTTATATTTATTTTTATAATACTTTAGCAATAAAGTTCACGAAGGAAAGTGCCGTTGGGGAAAAAATGTTGCAAACTGAATTGGGTTTTGGGAAGTTGGAGCCGTCGCACATCGGACCGGATTAACGCCTGCAGGCCTTCTGCGTATCTAAAACCGCAGGGCTTGACTGCTCATGAACAGCATATTTATGTCAAAAGCCTAAGAACTTCTAATGCCTAACACTAGTATGATGTTATGAAATGAAGTTAAATTAGAGTTTTATTAAGTTTTGTGAAAAAATAGTGAAAATTTTGAAATATGTTTATAGAGATGTTGATTTTTTTTAGAATTTTATAAAAATTAGTGAAAAAGTAAAAAAAGAAATATAATTTGAATAAATTTTTTATATTTACTATGATAGAAAGTGATGATTAGATAGAGATAGGAGAGAGAAATGATTTGAAAATTTATTTTAATTCTAAAAAGATGATTGGATGGGAAATTGATGATTTTGAAACTTATTATTAAATTTTAGAATTAAAATAAAAAGAAAAAAAATTGGTGTGGACCCTCTATTTTTTTGTGAAAATTCATGTCTGCATCTAAAAATTCTAAAAATCTCAAACCTTTTGACAAAATCTGGCTTTGATACTGGCAACTGTCTATCTCTGGCCACTTTGACTAGTTTTTTGGTGCAGAATATAGACCGAATGTGTGATCTGCTCTACCATACTTCAAAGAAAAAATGGTGTGCAAATGATTTAGACTTCCTGCTTAGAATGACTAATGTCTATCGCAAGAAACTCACCCTTTGCGCATATCTCTTAATTTCAGGTTTTGGACAGAAGTAAGAGGGAAGATAGAGCCCTGAGCGACTTGCAGATGCCAAAAGATAGGAGTGGACAATATCCCAAAATGGAAGAAGCTAATTTTTAACATTGCCAATAAAGATATCAGCATGAAACTAGGAAACCACAACAGAGATACAATCTTTTATAAGTCTTTGGAGGCACTTCAAAAGAGCCAAACAATTGGTTCAGCGACAGTCACCAAGGTGCATGGTTCTTTGAGTCTCAATTCTTATATTTCCCCCAGATAAATCTGTTTATCACTACTGCCAGATCCAATAATAGGTTCACTGGGATGGAAGACGCACTCATTAACTGATCCATTGTGGCCAGGGAGCTTATACAAGATCCGTCTAGAAGTTGTATCCCATATGTAAACCATCCGATCCGAACTCCCTGCAGTGACTTTGCTTCCATCAGGCGACCAGCTACATTTCAACAAGTTCTTTTCGAAGTTGTGTTGGTGCCCTTCCATTATCTTCACACATCGATTTTGTGGTGCATACGGACGCATATCCCATATGCAGAGCTTGCAGTCCATACCATTTGTAAGAAGATAGGAGCCATCAGGACTCAATTGCATAGCTGTTATCATATCTTGATGTCCTTGAAGTGTCATCGTTACTTCACCTTTGCGCAGGTCCCAAACCTTTATCTCATTGTCTATACCACCTGTGAAAATCTTGTCAGATGCATCAGAGAAACTGACAGCTGTGATTTGATATTTATCTGGAAACGTCTGAATGGCTCCCCTCTGCCGCATATCCCACAGTTTGGCAGTTCCATCGTCAGATCCACTGACAACAAGAGGCAGTCCCCTGCGGGAAGGACAGCATGAATTCACAAATGAGGAGTGTTCTGCCATTTTCTTTATTTGTTTCCCCGTTTCAACATCCCACGCCCTTAGAGTTTTGTCAGGACTGGCTGATACTATCTGGGACCCGTCAGTAGTCCAATGAAGATCCAAAACTGCATTCTTGTGTCCTTTCAGAACCATGAAGTTCTTGCAATCCCCATGCACATTCCACAGAAAAATTTCCTTGTCATGAGACCCCGATGCAATGACTGTTCCCGCTGGATTGAACTTCACTGTGTATATAGCACTCTGGTGACCTGCCAGCAACATGATTGGTGATTCCAAACTTGACGTCCGCTGTTTTCCAGTAGGCCCAGCTGCCTGATGACCACTATATGGGACAGTAGACCATTCCATTGGCCTTGGACCAAATGTAGACAATGCATGTTCGCCCCCTGATGGAACAACTTCCATCTCGTCTTTTGCTTCTATAAAAAAACAAAAATGTGATCTAAATGGGGCCAAACCTGAGATTAGAGCTAAAGAAATTAGTCATCCATGTAAAACGAAGAAGGATGAAATAGATGAATTGATCATCATGATTACAGCCTCTATAAGCTTGAATATAGAATTATAAAATCCTCACCAGTTTAGAGAAAGTCAGAAACTAAAGGAAGGTACTGCACCCTCCCTTCACCACCAAAAAACAGTTTAAGGTGGGGCCTCAAAGTCGTCTATGTCTACTCTCATATTCTCCTCTAATCCCCTAAAATATATGCGTAGTAAGAGACTATTATAAGCTCATGTTCAAGAAACTGAAAGAAATTTGACTCTAGAACTCCTATATTTCTTTGTGTAAGCCAGGCACATATGTAGTGTATGTCATATCTTGTAAATTCAAGAAAATCGTAATTAAATGCATGAATTCAGAAAAGATAAAAAAAGACAAATCGTACAAGAGGCCAACCCTATTAGGCTATCAGTTGATGAGGATCCACAACTTTATCAGAGACCAGAGACTCAATTAAGTAGAGTTGGATTCTGTAAACTTGGGAAGGGCTCATTAGCCCATAATGATAGAAGCCAGTTGTGTTATTGTCATTGCACTTCATCAGACATAGATCTTACTTTAGCTGGTTATCAGTCCTAACAACTGGTGCATCATGCTGAAATTGTTTCAACGATAATCATCCAAAAAACTGATAAACCAAGACATGGAATTAAAATGTAAGAACAGGGTACAGCTGATGCTTGGTAAATGAACGTTCTCAAATTATTGAACCTAAAATAACCATCAAATAGAATTTGGTTAAGAGGGTCAGATATGATTGGTTTAGCTTTGGAGAAAGAAAACATTAGACAGTCATCAGCACATAAAAGTCCCTTAGACAAGGACCAATGAAAAATAAAACCCACCACAATGAAGTATGAGTAAAGGTCATGAAGAGGTGAGACAGGATTGGAACATAGAATCTACCCTAATCAAATCCTACCATGTCACCACCTCTTAAAAACAGGAAAGAAAGAAGCGAGAAAATTAGCAAAAAGAAAAGAGACACTCATATGCAAAGAAAAAGAGTGCTCATTTATTTCCATCACTAGTTGACAAATGTGTTGTGGTTAATCATGTTTCATCATTCAACAAGGCTTAAAGAAAGTGACAGAAACTATCAAACTTTTTAGACAAGGGACTATGTATACTCCATTATCCTTTCAGTTTACTTAGATTAGATACATTCAGTTATTCCAACGGCAGTATCTCTTAGCCTCATGCTTTTTCTTTTTTCACGAATGATCCCAATACATCTTGTAACAAAGTTAAACCCAATATATTGTTTCTTTTCTCTTCTTTTTTTCCCGCTTGTGCGTACGTGTCGCGTCAATAGAGCAACCACAATATTGCCTCATTTCTAATGCCATCACATAGTTGAATATTTATTCGCAAAGATAAGGAAAAAATAATACAGATGACAAAATCCTTTGTAAAACTGGTAAAACTAGCCCTATCTCGAACTAGGTCTGAAATAACAAAAGAAACATAAAAAAATAGAGCTTCCCGTGCATTAAATAGAATTTAAACCCATAATTCATTTCTCCATTTTCTCTTTTCCTATTCTCTAGTGTTCAAGATAACACTTATTTAACGAAAACTGGAAAATAAAATCCTAATTGTTTTCCAGTAGGAAAACATTTGCTCAGCAACCAACTACACGACTAACAAGTTAAAACATCCGAAAGAAGAAATTTTCATATGAATAGAAATAGTTAAAAAGCACAGGCATAATTTTTTTTCAAATGAATAAGACAAGAAGCTGAATCAAGTTCGGCCATTGATATTCTTGGAAACCAGATAGGTAAACAATACATTCAGCGAGAGAAGCCAAAGCTCTCAGCTCCGATTTCGACGCATAAAACTAGCAAAACTATAACAATATCATACACTACCAGGAGTCACAGAGAGAAAGAGAGTTTACCAAGTAGAGATTCGCGTGATAAACCCTAGCAGTGTTATTTTCTCCTCTTCGACAGTGGAGAAGACAGGGATGCGAGCCGTTTCTGGACGTGGTACGGATAAATCCTAGATTAACTAATGAATTCGAGTCGGATTTATATCCGGATCCGACCCGAGCACTGGATTTATATCCGGATATCCGGTCGGATAATTAGGTTTTTTAAGTGATTGCGCAGACCGAGATCAGTTGGGCTACCTGTGAGAGGCCCTCTCACTGGTTTACCAAAAATCAAAATGTATTTATTTTAAAATTGCTACTTTTCGTCTGAAAACATATATAGAAAAATATTTGGTTCTCCTCATTAGCTCCCTATTTTTACATATTGGTCATAGGTGAGATGTAAATAATTGATTTTATGAATTATTTTTTGTTCCTTATAATTTTTTTTTTTTTATAAAGGAAATGACTCTAAAATAATATATAAATAATTTTATGAGACTTTCTTTAATCTAAGTTAGACATACTAATAATGCTATGAGACTCTATAACTTTTAATTTTAATTCCGAATTATATCTCTGTTTTTATTTTTAATCTAATTATCTCTCTTTTTTGTTGCTTTTTAGTAATAAAGTGAATCTAGATAATCCTAAGATTGAGATTCTCTCCTTAATCTCAATCCTCTTCATCTT
Source organism: Morella rubra (assembly GCA_003952965.2). NCBI lineage: Eukaryota > Viridiplantae > Streptophyta > Magnoliopsida > Fagales > Myricaceae > Morella > Morella rubra. The sequence goes on from CM025853.1 coordinate 30,447,007, forward strand.
GTTTTTAGTGTAAGCTCTATTCTTAGGACAACATAAACAAATCATATTTAAATATTAAGACAATGAGATGCATTGTACTTGACAACATCCAATATATCCACTAGGTTAGTCAAATGCCTCTTGGTTAATATTTTTTTCCTAAATAATTCTCAAATTAATATATTATATGGGATTAAAGTGTCTCTTCGATGAACCCAAAACGCTGTCGCCTGTTCTTTAATAATGTAATTTTTGGGTCAATTATCTTAATATTATTATTTACAGAATTTCGCTTTCACACTCCAACCAATAGGTACTTCAGAATTATTTTGTGCTTCACATTCAGACACTTATATAACTTCTATCAGTAACCAAAAATCTTCCAAACTTAACTAACTTCCCAAAAAACCCAAAAGAGTACCTTATAATTCCTTCCATGTCTCTTGATCCCGACTCTCCTCCCTCCTCCAGCAGAGACTGGCTCTACCACTCACGGTCCTCCATCCACTCCCCTTACCACCGTTCGAAATCCCCTAGATACCCCCGGAGATTCACTTCAAGCTCCAGAATCTCCCAGCCTTACCCTCCCGATCATAGGTCTCCAAGGACGCCGTCGTTTCACGACGTTCCGGCCTCGAACCCGACACTACACCAAGATATCAAGTATGCAGGGATTCGTAGAAGAGTGGACCTCGGTCATTGGAGGGAGGTGCAGCAGAAACCGGCCAAAAACGATGTCTTTTCTGGGCGGGAAATTACCGGTGTTTCGGGGGAAAAGTCGGGCATTTCTACCGTTGTTTCTGGGAAGAAAGAGTCTATTGTCGAGAAGGTCTTCTGGTTTTCTGGTCGGGGATTGAAAATTCGCTGGAAAATAGCTATCTCAGTAGCTGTAGTACTCTCTCCCTTGCTCTTTCCTTGTCGCACATTCGCGGATAATTCAATGGCTGATAATTTTGTTCGGGTGTCTGTACTGTAGATTTGGATCACGGTATCCTCTTCACTGCTGCATAAAAACTTATCGTTGAAGAAACAAGTCAATGACCTACAGGTATATTAAAATAAAAAACCGTTCTCCCCCCCCCCCCCTCCCCTCCCTCATTCTAAGTTTAAAGATTGTCTGCGTTTTACTTCTACGTTTATTCTATTTTTTTAATGGTGCATTGTTGTGTTTAAGCATTATATAGATTCACATATGTCTTGTGCGCAAATTCAAATGCAGCAGTAGCGCAGAACCACTAGTTCTCGCTGCTATTTACTTAGGCCAAGATGAGAATAGCTAATGTTCTCCAAACAGCACTTTGGTCTTAGCTTGTGATCTATCATGCTTACCTCTGCACTTGTCAATCATGACCTCAACGTGCTCCAAAAGGAAATCGTTTCAGAAGGACTGACCAGTCTGACCTTAAATTTTTTTGTTTTGTTTTACATCTTATCTTTTTTATGGAAGTGTTTTCTCTATTACATCTCGAGGTTTATGATTTTATGATGCTTACAAATTACATCTTAATGGAAAGAACCCAATTGAGCGAAGGTAGACATTCTGGATCTTGGTTTACTAGCAGTCAAGTTTGGAACTTCCGTGAGATCAGTTTGCATACTTGTAAACAAGTGCGTAGGAGCTATTGCATGATGGGCTGTGATCGTAATTCTCGAATAATTCTTTTGTTTCTTTGGATTAGCTGCGGCTTGGATTTGTTGTCTACTAGAACCTATGGCTCTGTTTAATAATAGGGAAATTTTAGGAGTGAAATGTAAATAATGGGAAATAATTGGCTGCAGAACCAGATCTCCAAATGCAATATCTCTGTAGAAGCTACCAACTCCGTTAAATGGGAAAGCGACCTTCATCCAAGCAAAAACTTGAAAAATTTAGCGCTGATGCTCTCCCTCACAATTCTATCCATCCCTGTTCTTATTTTCAAGTACATTGACTATGTCTCAAGATCAAGATCACTGGACAATGTTCCAGAAGAAGTTTCTCTTAGCAAGCAGTTAGCGTACCGGGTGGATGTATTTTTGTCAGTCCACCCATATGCTAAGCCATTGGCATTGCTAGTTGCAACTCTGTTACTCATATGTCTTGGGGGATTGTCACTTTTTGGAGTGACTGATGGTAAGTTAGCAGAATGCCTTTGGTTATCTTGGACATATGTAGCTGATTCAGGCAACCACACGGACTCTGAAGGTATTGGTTGGAGGCTTGTCTCAGTTTCCATTAGCTTTGGTGGGATGCTTATATTTGCAATGATGCTTGGACTTGTTTCTGATGCTATTTCGGAGAAGCTTGATTCGCTGAGGAAAGGAAGAAGTGAGGTGGTTGAACAAAACCACACTTTGATTCTTGGGTGGAGTGATAAATTGGTAAGATGCTATATCAGAGCTCATCGTCTTGTTTCTTCCTTTTGCTGAGTATAAGATAAAAAGTTTAATCTCTATCATGATTTGATGGAAAAGTTTTGTACTTATTACTTGTTGTTAAGCTTATATTTCCAATCACCATCAACACCATTGTGGACCCAGGGATCACTACTTAATCAACTTGCTATAGCCAATGAGAGTTTGGGTGGAGGAATTGTTGTGGTGATGGCTGAGCGAGACAAAGAGGAAATGGAACTTGACATTGCTAAAATGGAATTTAATTTCAAAGGAACATCAGTTATATGTAGAAGTGGGAGTCCCCTGATTCTAGCTGACCTGAAAAAGGTGTGCCTACTTCATCTATTGTTTTGTGTAATAGGCTCATGGTATTTCCAGTTTCCCATCTGGCTATGTCTTATGCTTTACTCAAAAACTTGCTGATTGATATCAAAGACAAGGTTGAATCAGCAAAAAGATAAATTGGAGTACAAAACGACTATTTGTGCCTGATGTTAAATCCACTTATTTCCTTTTGGCAAAAGCATATAGTCTCCCCGGAACTTTTGTGCCTGTACTTTTTAAAATTTGTTTTTTTGTCCTTTTTGGCAATTTTGTATGTGTGGGTTTTATTTTTTGGTTTGTTTGGGCCGCGGGGTGGGTGGGTGTGTAAAATCAATCAAAGTGACAAAATGAATCATGGTTGTTGCTTTCTTTTGCAGAAATTACACATTGCACCCCAAGCTGTCACTTTATTTGCGATGTCCACCAATCCATCTACCTTGATATATTGCACTCTCAAACTACTAAAATTTTATGATGTGCACCATTTCTTAAAATTGTCCGTATTTTCATTTATTTTAATGGGAAACTCCTAACTGAGGGTATAAGTTTTGTTAGTTTGAGGATGTAATATGTCAATGTTCGTAGTTTAGAAGGGACAATGCAAATGGGGCGACTGTTTAGGGTAAAATGTCTAATTTTTCTTTCCTCTCTCCACAAGGAAAACATATATTTCCCTCCTCCGTCCTGAAACAGAAAAAAGATAAAACCCAAAAATTGAAGTTAATAGGCCTAATTACACCACAGGGGGATCCGTCGGTTGGTTATTATGTGGCCTATTTTGGCCAGCTCAACATTTACGGTTAGGTCGTTGATGGTAGGCTAATGGAGGGACCTACTTTTTCAAAAAAATGACCTCAGGGATCTATTTGTTGATTTTGATACCCCAGGGCCTAAATTGTCACAGGTCAATACCATAGGGGTTTGTGTTGTAATTAAGCCTTTTAAATATAACTTGGTCATTTTGCAGATTTTTTCGTCTCTGTTTTCAGCTTCCCTGCCTCCAGCATCAAGTCTCTTAAGCACTAATTGCAACTAGCATTTGTTTCTTGCCAGATATCCAGATTGCTCCAGTCTCATGCAGCCAACCATGCTTTGTAAATTTCTGTTTGATTTGCTGACACTTTGTTTCGTAGGTATCTGTCTCCAAAGCCCGTGCAATTATTGTCCTTGCTGAAGATGGAAATGCTGATCAGGTCTACTTGAGTGAGGACACTGATGTTCTGTATGATTGACACTAGGTTAGATTGCTATTAACTCACATCTAATTTGATACAGAGTGATGCTCGTGCACTTAGGACAGTTTTAAGTCTAACTGGAGTCAAAGAAGGGCTTAGAGGACATATAGTTGTTGAACTAAGTGATCTTGATAACGAGGTCCTTGTTAAACTTGTTGGCGGAGAACTTGTAGAAACTGTTGTGGCTCATGATGTAATTGGTCGCTTGATGATTCAATGTGCTCGGCAGCCAGGACTTGCACAGGTAAATTCCCATTACTTTAACTTTTTAATGGTTATTGGATAGCTTCTTGATATTATTGTTGTGTAGATATTGTTTCTTACATCAATATTATGCAAATCATTTTCCATAATTAGCTGTGGTTGATTATTCTCTGTCTGATATCGGTACTATTATTTCCTTGATGGGTTGATGATGGCAGATTTGGGAAGACATCCTTGGGTTTGAAAATTGTGAGTTCTACATCCGAAGATGGCCTCAGTTGGATGGCATGCAATTTGAGGATGTCGTAATCAGTTTTCCTGATGCTATTCCTTGTGGAGTCAAAATTGCATCATGTGGTGGAAAAATTATTCTGAATCCTGAAGACTCCTATGTTTTACAAGAAGGTGACGAGGTTCTTGTTATTGCTGAAGATGATGATACCTATTCTCCTGCAACATTGCCTACGGTGCTTTCCCTCCCCTAAGAACATGTACATTCCAAATAAATTGATTGTTTTTTCTATGATATTTTTTAAATAAATTTGTTGAGGGACATTGCTTACTCCTTTTCCACGTCAGGTGAAAGTTATGGCCTCTTAATGAAATGAAGAACGGAAGGAACAAAAAGGACATGGAAGAAAAGACAAAACGTGTGAACTATGAGAACTTTCTGGTGACTTGGCCAGGAGATGTAGTCTATGCTTGATTTAGTAGTTGTAAACAATAGGGTTTTAAATAAAGAGATGAGAGATAGAGATATCTTCCTCACACTCGTAAACTTTGTTATGTAGACTAGGCAACATTCTATAGTTGACCGCACACTTATTACAGAATATATAGTCATCATTACATCAGACCCTGGTCATTGTCTCTTGGGAAATACATATCTGCAATAGTCCTTTCTTGAGAATTTGAATGTTTGTTCGGCTGGGTAGGCTAGGTTCAAATCTTATCAATTAAAAGCTCCATTGATCTCCCATAAATGCATCTTTGTTTGGTACGTGATCTCTTCCTCTTAAAAGAATTTTTAAGAACACAGATATTTTAGCATATGTTGAGTGATGCATATTGTAGTTGTATATCTATGGTTTCAGCAAAGGTTTCACCATCTATGTCTGGTGTGCATGTTATGTCCTAGTCTGCTACCTGGAAAGAAATAACTTTTGAGTGCGTTTGAATGGTAGGTTTAGACAAATCTGTCTACGTGGCCGTTCAAATTGTAAAATTATATTTCTCCGGCTTGATCTCCTAGGTGGTGCACAATTTTGTAGGATCTGTTGTATTGTGTATGCCGTGATTAGGTGTGGTAGACCTCACTGCACTCTGATAGTGTAGCATTCTTTCCCTTGGTCTAAGCAGTCCTGGACATTGTTATAATAGAGATAGTCCCTTCCATTTTACTAATTAGTGGGGCTAAAGTGCATTGGATGCATGTTGGTGTAATTTAACAGATGAAATTAAATAGGTAAAAGCATAAGTGACGATGGTATATAGACCAAATGATTTCCTTCCCGGAAGTCGTAGGGGATGAACTTGCAGGTTCAATCCACAATACGTTTTATTTACCTGTTAAATATAAGACAAAAGGACATAGTTAGCCCAGCTGAACTTGAAAAATAAATGAATAACAGATGAGGCATACCATAATAAAAGCTTACAAAAGTACAATTAATTTGATCATTCAGGTCAAAGAAGTATCATTCATTAACATTGCACCACCAACAAGAAAGCCACAGAAGATTCTACTTTGTGGAAGGAGAAGGGACATAGATGATATGATTGTAGTAAGTCCTTTCTACTGAAGCCGCTAATTCCTTCTTTTGTTGCCTGGATACTGCAGGTTTGGAGAGGAAGCCTACCAAAAGATTTTGTTGTTCCAAAAACCGCAGAAAAGATACTTTTTTGTGGTTGGCGGCGAGATATGGAGGATATGATTATGGTAATGTTACCAGAAATCTACAACCATGCTCCCAGTCCTTCATGGGTGCATTTCCTGGTGTACAACAAATGGTGCTAGTCATGTCGAAAAGCCTTTTTTTTTTCCATCTGCATAACCAAATGTGATTGCACACTTGCAATTAAAGCTACTGCCAGCTTCCACTACATTGCTATATACGTTTTGGTGCTACAATAAAACAACTGAAATAGTCACTTGCGCAAAAAAGAAAAGAAAAAAAATATTCCCTGGGAAACTCATTCATCTATTCTCTAGGTATTGGATGCGTTTCTAGCTCCTGGCTCAGAGCTTTGGATGTTCAATGATGTTCTTGAAAAGGAAAGGGAGAAGAAGCTTATTGATGGTGGTCTTGACATCAACCGGTTGGTGAATATATCCCTGGTTAATCGTGAGGGCAATGCTGTAATACGGCGTCACTTGGAAAGCCTTCCCCTCGAATCTTTTGATTCAGTAAGTAGCATGAAATTTGAGTTTCTGTTGATAAGAATTTGCAACAAGCTGGCCTCAGTGTACAGTTTTCATATTTAATAAGACTGAGGTTTCGTGATGCCTGTGGGAACTCACCACGAATGAGATCTCCTATGGGAAAGAACTTGCTGGGTAAATGCGACCATCTGAACAGCAGTGTCTCAGTGAACATTTAGGTTACACCTTAATGCAGCAGATTTAAACTCCAATTTTCAAGGCTTGTGAAGGACAATATCTTAATTTCATGCTTACAAGTATTTTGATCAAATTCCTGGTATGTACAGATATTGATTCTTGCTGACGAATCTGTGGAAGATTCAGCAATTCAAGCTGATTCCAGATCTCTCGCCACATTACTGTTAATTCGTGACATTCAGGTAGTTCATTAGAATCTGATTAGTGGGCCTTGGCGACACTATAAGATTATGAGTCCTTTTTTATTAACTTTCTTATTCTTATTGTTTCTTTTCTAGTGTTTTCATGAGCTGTTATGATTTTGTTGAACAACCTGTTTGCTTATTGATTAATGTTAGACTTAACTCTTCGTGTCTTTGTCCTGTAATCACCAATCTCTACTTCTTTCTACACCCTGAATGTTTTGGAGTTATTGCTAGACAAATATTGCTGTCAGGTCAATCGTTCCCAGATTTCTAAGCTTTTTCAAGTCCTTAAAGAGAATTTATTGGATAGTTTTGCATAGCGTTCCTTTGGCCTTGATTTGAGACTTCCAAGAAAAGGCCAGGATTTGAATTAGAAGCTTTTTCTCTTTTGCCTCTGAGATCCAGTAATGATTTATGTTTACTCTTTTATCACTTCTGAGCAATTCTTCTTGGTTTTTGGCAGGCAAAGCGTCTCCCATACAGAGATGCCATGGTAACCCAAGTTGATAGAGGAAGCTTCTCACAAGGCTCTTGGATAGGAGAAATGCAGCAAGCCTCAGACAAATCAGTTATAATCAGTGAAATTCTGGACCCAAGGACGAAAAACCTGATATCCATGTCAAAGATCAGTGATTATGTTTTATCAAATGAGCTTGTCAGCATGGCACTTGCCATGGTTGCAGAAGATCGACAAATAAATGATGTATTAGAGGAGCTCTTTGCAGAGGAGGTAGTCTTCCGTCTGATGATAATGAGATATGCACATATGAGCATTTAGTATAAAACATGCAATAATAAATGCTCATAAAACTATATATTGTTCTCATGTGGGTCCCTCTTGCATATTACATCTCTAAGTTCAATATCTATTAACTAACATACTTGCCTAAGGTCCAACACAAGTGAGAGCCAGATTGTTTCCACAGTTTTTAGTTCTTTTTACTAACTTACCTATCAATATACTTCCATATATGGTATTAGCAAACAAACACACTCTCGTGCAAATACTTCCCTATTTAATAAGTTATATTTGGCTTTTCTCAGGGAAATGAGATGCATATAAGGCAAGCAGATCTCTATCTTCGTGAAGGGGAGGAGTTAAGTTTCTATGAAGTACTCTTACGAGCCCGAAAGAGGAGGGAGATTGTGATTGGTTACCGGTCAGCTAATGCTGAGAGAGCTGTCATCAATCCTCCTGCTAAAAGTGAGAGACGAAGGTGGTCCTCGGAGGATGCTTTTGTCGTAATTGCTGAGAAGGATTGATGCATGAAACAGGCGTCCTTGAAATGAAAGATATTTCTGTTCTCAATCATGGAAGGATTGAATATCTCAGACTCTGAATAAATGAGGTTATATATTAGAGAGGGCTTACAATTGGGAGAATAGACGAAAGATCCTGTGTCGGGTTCTGTGCCAGAAATCACACCCTTTTTAATGGATCGAACGGTGAATCCAGCAGCTCAGATCTATTGCCTGGCTCTCCACTTATTTTCTTAAATTGTACTAATTGATTTAGGCAAACATGAATTCCTTAAACCATTCTAATTGCTTTTGTCAAAGCTGCATAGCATCCATGTCCATACTTTCCGTGTAAATGAAGTTAAAAACAATGCCATTTGCCCATAGTGCTGCGGCAAATGGGGCTATGGGTTTTTGAATCCTGCATATATGATAGCTTTTATGTTGACGAGGAAAACTTTAATTGTGTGAAACACGAATCTCTGTATGTTTCCAGTAGCATACATGTTATCACCCGGAATAATTAGCCGTCCAAAACTTGCTCTTTAGTTTCACAAAAAAGTCAATCCACAAGTGGTTATTATTCACTTGGATAATAAAATTCTGATCAATTCTCCTGTTAGAATGTGAGGCTTGAGTTGTAAGTACTGTACAACGAGAAAGATCTTCGACTTATGCTTCCGAGAGATCTATATTCTCATTAACTGGAATTGCTGATTCAGGAGATGGATCTTGGATACCTTCAGTATCAGGTGGTTGAGATTCATGCTTTGCAGCAGCTTGCAAGACCCGGCTTTGAACATCTGAGGATGAGGGGGATGTTGGCAGTCCAATGCGGTTTGTTTCCAATTTTCCAGCAGCCCATGAAAATGCCTGAGCTCCAAATCTAACAGGAGCAAGCAGCAGCCTTCAAGGAACAGGAGAAGATCTTCGTGTCAGATGGTTCTTCACAAACAAGCATACTGAGCGCAGACATGTTAGCTTTTTCAGAGCTCCAATTCTCTTATTTAATTTTTTGCTCACCTTTCTCAAAGGAATACCCCTATAAGAGCTCATTTTGTGAAAGCAGGAAAAAAAAAAAAAAAAAACACTGTTGAGAAGCACTAGGCAAAATGAGTAAACCCGTTTCCATTATAAAAAAACGGCTTAGATCTTTTTTCTTCATTTTCTTCCTTCCATTCATCGAGAGATATGAACCCAAGTCTTTCCCTAATCCCATGTCACCCAAGGACAAATGAATGCACTACATTGATATACCATCATAGTTATATGCAAGAAGATCATATTGATATTTCTTTCCATCTTCTTTCTATCAGCAGTTCAGTATTCATTAAATACCAAGAAAGGGAACGTATACCAGGTTATGAAGTTAATTTCATCCATTACATGAATTACAGGATAGACATCTGATGAATCCTTTTATCATTTTCAGTGTGCATTAAAATATATACATTAAAGATCAAGAGGAACATAGGTGACCGATTGAGCAAAGTTATCTGAATAGGAAAACTAAAACTTGGTCCTACAAGGTATTAAGCAGTCTTGTCCCCTCACAAGCAAAATAGAGCAAGAAGGAAGTACATAAGCATTTCACCACTAACAATTGTCACCTCATCTAAATATTCGTATGAACAGGGGAATCAAAGAGAAAGCAATTAATATTGTGGGGGGGGGGGGGGGTGTGGAGGGAAAGACAGGGCTTTATGGGTAAAGCTACCTCACATCTTGCTTAAAATCTCCAGAGTCCTCATAGGAAGCAACCCGCCGAAAGATAGTCTGGTGGAGTTAAAATAAACCCAGGAGTGAGGAAAGAATACATGCAATGTGCAAAGTTAAGGATGTGGATGTGTGTGTAGATATCTAGTAGCCAGCATCTAAGCCTAACAGAGGACATAGGTTCCAAACGACTAACATGGATGCTAACACAGATATCTCGTAGCCAGCATCTGAGCCTAACAGAGGACATAGGTTCCTAACGATTAACATGGATGCTAACACAGATATCTAGTAGCCAGCATCTGAGCCTAACAGAGGACATAGGTTCCAAACGACTAACATGGATGCTTACGCAGAAAAAAAAAAAGGACTAACATGTATGTTAACAATGTACACGCTGAAGCAGGATCCTTCAGAACATTGACTCTGATGATGAAATTTTACCAAGTTGATTCTTAGGACGAAAAATGACTTGGATTCATCTCCCTACGTACTATCTATAGTGCAACATAAAAAGTGCATTTAGAGGCCAAGGTGCCCAACTCCTGTTGTTCTTGCTGCATGAACAAAATTTTGTAAATCACAATAGAGACACATCTGACGCTTATCAGGCACACTGCAGAATGAAAGGATCAGTCTACTAATGGAATTTTATTTTAATTAAAACCCTTTTCATATCCCAAATCAACCCCCTTCCTTAGCAATGAAGATCTTACGCTTATTTAAGAAAAAAAAAAAAGAGAGAGAGAGAGTACCACTAGGTTAGATGGGGCTGAAAGAAGGTTTCAGTCTTAACTGCAAGATCTCTGCCAGAAAGCCTACCTCATCATATTTATCATCAACTCACTCCACCTATAATGGAGCTACATATGAGACGCCTAGTTATTCCTACTTCCATACTAAAAGGGTTGGTCCACTCATGGAACTAAAAATTATATACTTAGCATCCGAACATTGTTATTAGGCTACAACACTTTTTCCTCTCAAACCCCACCCCCTCCCCCACAAAATAGAAACCCTTTTTCTTTTCACCTATGGGTTTAAAAGTCAACCTTAACAAAGAGAAAGCAATACCACTTGGCTAGATGGGGCCAAAGGCATCCAAACCCATAATGTAATGCCAGTTAGAAGAGCTTAACCAAAAACCAACCTCAGCTGATGATTCATTCTCTGTGCCTGTTGTGTGAATTATACGTGATAGATTCATTATCATCCATTTGAAGCAACTAAAATGAAGCAACTTAAGGCCTTGTTGCGTACAAGACGTCAAATATGTGTAAAAACAGACAATGTGTGAGTGAATAAAGTTCCTAAGCAAACTGGAAACAAGACAGCCCCAACCATTGAGGACATCCAGAAAGTGCAAAGAGGGAGGAGGAGAAGAGCTGCGTACGAGGAAAACAAAAAGCAGGGGAAACAGCAAACGGTAGATGAAGAATGCTTAATACAACATAAAGCACTGTCCACTAAAACATTGTGTGCTGATTTATGAACTAGCGATCTCCTAGGATAAGCAAACATGGACCATGATATGATTCAAAGACCTTCCTCCTGGTCCAGCTACTGCTTTTTTACAAGACAACTGAGGCTTGATATTACCTTGTAAGCGATAAATATTCAGCATGTTCTTTATAGTGTAAAAAGTAAAACATTTCCGCTATCCATTGAGATGGACATGTTCTAACAGGTAACACATAAACATGCATACGAAAAAACACACATAGAAACTTTTGATCAATATTTTTAACGCTATAATTTTATAACTTCATTTGGAAAAGAAAGCAATGAAAGCTTTCGTCGAGAGGAGAGTATAAACACCTGACCAAGGCCAACAATGCCGATAAATTGTAAGGTCCTCTCCCACTCTGAGACAAAATTAATTCTGGTTAGTTGAAAAAGAAGGGTGAAGCCGAAAAATTCATACTAAACAAAGATTAGATGGTCATCCGAACTGAAGTAAGTACTCTAACAAGTCAAGTTCAAGTTGAAGGAGAAACATATAAATAAGCAGCCCAAATAAACAATCCAGTCTCAAAGCAACTCATTTCTGAGGCAACAAATCTGAATCCCAAACAAAACAAGTGATTAAGCTACTTCTGTTTTTTGTTCTCTCTTTTTGCTTGGTAACAAGCACTGAACAACAAGTACCGACTGAAAATGCAGAAGAAAAAGATAACAGCTGAAACTAGATTATTATCAAAATAGAAGCCGTTCTCTGGCGACAAGGTTTAGCACTTAGCCTTTTTACTACTTCTTTTCCTGCTTTGCTTAGCAAAAACCAATAGAAATACAAATATAATAATTGCAAACCACAACCAATGACTGTTCAACAAATTCCACAACAACAGACATAGTTAGGTGTATGGCTACAGTCTGAACCAAAGGGGGAAAGAGAAAAGGAGACTCCAAAAAAAGAAGAAGGAAAAAGTCAAAGAGAACAGCAAATAATTATTTGATTATTAGTTCAGCCCTTTGCTTGTTCTACTTGACGTCGCTGGCTAAGAAAGACAGATGCATGACTACCCTGACGATTTGCACCATTCTTATTTGTGACCAGCCATGTTTTCTTGACCTTTCAGCAGCTGTCTTAAAAGGCATGGCTCATACATATATATCAGGACTTACTACTGAAGAGAGATAATATTAAAACACGCACTCAACTTGCAAAATGTCATACACAAAAGAATACATCGTTTAAACTTCAATAAATGACATAAGGTACATCCCAAATATCACTACTTATGCAATAATCAAAGTTTGCTTTGGATGGACCCCAATAAAGCATATCACATATTCATTTCTGAATAAATTATAGGTCCCAATGAAGAAATATGCATACCTAGTAGGGCATAAATTGCTGCAAGGAAACCCTGTCCACCAAAGTAGTTGAATTAATTAAGAATAATGAGCTTGAAGTTCCATTGAATTCATAGGGTGGTGTTTACAAATTTATGGGAAAAAAGTGAAGAAAGAGATGATTTGAATGAATTTTTTATGTTTATTATAATGAAAAATGATTTAACGAAGGAAGAGAGATTATTTTATAGTTATTTTATTAGGCCAAAATTGGCCAAAATTTTGGATGCAAACACCACGCTAATCATACAAAAATGGAATCTGCAAGAAAGTCTTGCCTGCTAATAATGGTGCTTTACAATTAACTTGAGGCATGATTTGCATTGGTAAATTGGTCATAGTTGATGACACAATTTCCATTGGTTCTTAATCTTTGCTATATTGTATTTACAATTAACGCTACAATAAATTCTCTAGAGATGTGGATCTAAAACAAGTGAAAGAAGAATCATGAACTAGACAAGCACATGGTAAATAATACTTTCAGAAGCCTCCTTAAATGGCTTTTGTCATTATCTAGATCATTGATTCTGACTTGCCTACGTGCATGTCAGGTCATGCCACTTGCCACAAAAGGTAAGAACCATAATATATTATTGCATCCAATTAACCCCTCTGAATTCAGTAGAAAACTCTAGAGGTAGCTTCCACTGGAGGAATAAGACAACAGAAAAGATATATAATTGCACTTGACCAATCACTAAGCTACTATATACATGACCAGGATTTTACCAAACTAAACCCGAGAACTTGGACTGGAGAAGGACTGATTTCCTCTAAAATTGCCTCGGCTTCCTGAAATGACCCAAGTTTGCATATAAAGTTTCAAATAGGAACAAGTTGAAAGCAAGCACTGACAACACAAGAAAATTAAGTGAGAGCTCACTATAAAAGAATATGAAATCAAGAACTCCTACAAAACCAGCTTATTGAAGGGTTGTGTACTTTGGAGACTACTCTACAAGCGCAACAAACTGCTCCTAAAATTTGACAACATGCAAATTCACCTCCTCAAGAAACTAGAATGAAATTCAAACTTGGGCTTCCTGAAAACCAAAGGAAACAAATCAAATATTTCCAATTTTATCTATGGTGCCCATCTTTCCATAGCAGGTTGATATTTGGTATGCTTAAATGAATTTTCAACACTTGAAGGATGTTGAAACAATGCTTCTTTAGCTGTTTACCACATCCATCTATGAAACAGTTATGGAGCTCTCTAATAGCAACAGCTTAGATATTATAAATTTAGACATCTTAGACTTGTATCATTTTTATGATGCCATGTGACTCACTTTATAGATTCAAACTAAAGCATAACTTATGTTTCATGACTTGCAATGAAAATGAATGACATTGCATACACCCCTCAGAATCTGTGAGCGATTACCCCACCAAATAGTGTGTTTTCAAATTGCTTCAAAGTTGGAAGCAAGAGAACATTAAAAAGGAATCAACCATAGTAGTCTGACTTGTTCTCATCCCTCACGTATGTAAGAGGTCATAATCCTCTCATCATATTTAGGCACTCAATTGAGAGCTTCAAATTTACCCAATACACAAGTACTAGTTGCAGACACAAAACTGAGGCCTGGTACAGATGGAGAAGGTGGTTTAGGCTAAGTACTTCTGGGTTTTTCTTTTCCACATTCTTTCTTTTTTCCCCAGAATTTATACAAGCTGACAAAAGGCACTCTAGTAGCTTCCATAAATGTATGAAAACATGATTGATCTGATCTTGAGCCTGTACTCACAATAGAAAATTTCCAATCAAAAGAAGAAGCCTCACTGAATAGAATTTTATACTTACTTATCAACAATATGGGGAAAATCACTAAAAACGATATTATATCCCTAAAGCCACTGACTACAAGCTAAGAGTGTAACCACTTGGAGTGAAAGACCGACCTCGTTGAGTACAGTAAGTGTTGTCTCAGGCCTGAGCTCCTTAATACGAAGCCCCTGTTTCACCCAAGACTGAAAGCCACCTTGGACCAAGTATGGTTTCTGTATGCAAAAGAGTTGCCAAATGATTACTATACTATGTTCTGAAATTTCTGAAGACCAATACTTTTGGCTATACCCAAAAAAGTCTAATTTGGAACATATATCAGCAATATAAAAACACATATGCATAATGTAATTCCTCCAGATTGATGAAGTCCGATATTGGAAGGGTGAATTATGATGGAGTTACTTGAATGCCAAGCCTCTGTTGCTTCCTTACTAGCTAAATTAAGCTTTATAAATGATTTTAAGGAGCTCCAATTGTAATAGTAGCTAGTCCTTTGGTAGAGAACCACAAATCTAGTGCTCCCTTAGAGTAGAATCTTTCGGAGTTTAGAAACACTTGCCTCCACCCCTAGTTTTCTCAAGGATCTTGCAATGCCTTTCGAGCGAGTACCGTCAGCATCCATGACTATGACCTTGGACCTGTCCTACAGGTAGAAGAACAACAAGATTCTGAGATATTATTCCTCAAGCCAATCCTACTGAGGCAAATCGCAAGAAAGTGCATAATGAAGGAATCTTTTGTCCGCATAATAAGTATTCTCGAATACTTCCATGAGATCCAGTTGTCGGTCCAAATTAATAACCATGTACCTTTTCACCCATTTAAAGCATTTTATTGTGACCAATTTGGTGCATAGCATCTTTCGTTCATACTATTGTTGCATTTCGAGTGTTTAAACCTCAAAATGGAGATTTTAGTAACAATTTTCACAAGCTAGTGCCTTACCATCACATGGTATTTTGAAGTTTGAGAGAATCAAAGAACATATAAATTCTTTCTGGTGGCCCTAGTGACCAAACCATGGCACTCTAGTACAAGGTTTTATACGTCCAAGACCAAAATCTTATTGTGCAATTTCAATATCTATCCATCTAAAAGTATTCGACCCATGGTGCCAAGCAATAGAAAAACATCAAGTTAAATACCTTAACTATCTTCAAATTCCGAATGACAGCAGCAATCAAGGAGTCATCAACATCTCTTCCACTCTTCAACAACTTCCTTATGGAGCCATCGACCTGAAATCAGCTAAAATTATGTAAACTAGAGCTTCAGTAGCAAAGGGACTGAAAAGGTTTGGACTCTTCCCTATTACAACTTCCTATGTGTTTTTAATCATGCTATTAGAAGAAGCAAAGCAAAGGTACTGGAAGTTTGGACTCTTCCCTATTATAAATTAGGAATCCAATTCTTCCTATCCTCGATACATGTCTTCAGGTAACATTCTGAACCAACCTCTGGTAGAGTTACACTCTCATAACGAGACCGAGCTGCACGTCGAAGATCAGGAATACCATCTCTTTCTCTTAGAACCTACGAATCAGAAAATTCTCAGCACCCGATATCAGCAGGAAATTCAGCATTCAAAGACTTGCAAAGAAAATTTTTTTATTTTTTATTTTTATTATTATTTTTTATGGATAAGTATCACCTTAGGGTGGAGGAAAGACTTTCCTTTACTTAAATGCTAAAGAACCATGAGTTTGGGATAGTATATCTAGCAGGGAATAGAAGTAAATTCGACCTACATATTTTGAAGAGGGCAGAAGACTTATAGTAATATTGAAAACAAAGCATTTGGCTTAGCATCTTGATGGAAACAGAGTGTAACATTATTGGCTCCAAAAACTAAAAGGCCAGAAAAAATTACAGTCACTTGCCTCAGGCCGGACATCAATGAGTATAGCATTCTCCTTCCCAGTCAAAAGCTCCAAAGTTAATTTAGGAGCTAAATCTCCAGAGTACCCGCTGTATGTCCATACCCAATAAAAAACCCTGCACAAATCTGGTACAGAGTATGAAATTGACCATGCAATAGATTGATTATTCAACTAGTTCAAATAAATAAAAAAAAATCACATTGAGCACAAAAGAATTTTCATACCATAAAGTGGATGATGTGCCAAGGACAATAACAAGTGGAACAAGCGGATCATTTGGATCCAAGCCAATAATTTTCTCCAACCCCTCTAAAGCCACATAAACCTGTTCACAGAAGACACATTTAGAAAGTAGAATATTGCCTGTAAAACTGTAAATGAGATGCCGGAAAATTCAGCTGTGTACAACATGAACCCTTCCTGTATAACAGATATAGAAAAGATCCATTTCTGTGATGAATTTTCGAACAGATTTGTAAAGATGTCAATGGCAAAAGTGTGGACTGATGGCCAGCAAAACAGCCAGCAATCAGCTGGATAATCAAAACATTGGAATTTGTTTAAAGTAACTCATACAGGCCAGACAGTAAAGTTTACGTTGAAGTTGATTTACTACAAAACAGAAAATCTTACAATGGAGGATGCTATTGAATCATCCAAAAAAATTAAACCCTCCAAATGGAAATTAATATGACAAAGTGTGAGAATACCTGTTGAAAAGCCATCTTGACTGGCCTCAAGACTTTTAGTGCTCTCTCTTCAGACAAATTCAGAGCATCCCTGATGCCTGGAGGAAGAAGTTCCTTGGCCGAACCATAGGAATAAACAATAAAGGAAGCGCCATTTGTTAAAGAATCCTCCACTGAAACAATTACACGCCTCAATACATCAACGGCAACGACAGATGCTTTACTTGTGGCTTCCTTCAAGTCACTTGAAAAGCTTGTCAACCCATTACCAGCCATTTCTCTGTTCCGATTGGCAGTTGAAAACAATCCACCAATGGCATTATCCACTGCAGCAGTAGCACTTCTAATCACAGATGTAACTGACGAATTAATTGCATCTACAGAGTTTTTCACAGCAGTTTCTCCCTTGTTTATTGAAGCACTGAATGACTTACTAACATCAGCCAAAATATCCTCAATACTTGCTTTTGCATTCAACAAAGGATCCTTATCCATGTCTAGAGAGTCAGATATGGAAGTTGAATTATCTACCATCATATCAGTTCTTGATATGGTTTCAGGTTCCATAGGTCCAGATAAAATATTTGCACGAAGAGGTGACTGCTCTGTGAATTCCAGTAATCCCTGTTCTGCGGCAGCTGTGCTAGAACTCTCTACATATTTCACTTCCACTCTTTCCAAGGGGAGTGTTTCATTGATTGTTCCCCCGGAAGAGCTCCAATTGTTTGAAAAATTGCAGTTTGGATAATCTGATTCAGTGCTGCAAGACTGACTGTTAGCAAAATCCAGGGAGACTGATTGTTCACCGCTCTTAACAATAGTAGCATAGAAAGACTTTGAAGCTTGTGTTTTAAAGGAGTATCCTCTGGACTGAGTTCCATTTGGCAAGCCTAGAAAAACCCTGTCTTCCTCAATACATCTAACTACAAAATCCTTCTGGAATGGGCAAAAGGGTTGCAATCCATGTAATGAAATCTGCAGGATCCATTGTTTCAAAGTATATCAGCAAACACTGTTACAGAAAAATGCATGACGTGTTACATCCAAGATTGATTTATATGTGCTTGGATACCAATGAGGCTAAGAGTATCGTAATTTTCTTTTCAAGAATGGAAAAGGGCTTCTTTGTGCTGCATCCTCCGACTTAGTTCTTTCTTTCTTGCAGTTCAAAGATATTAGAAACCTGTATATTTTATCTCCCTCATCTTGTAGCACTAAGAAAGCTGGTTGAACCCTTCCTATGTGTCTTTTTAACATAGGTTGATCCACTCACTAAAACCTAGCTGCCAGTTAATAAAAATTCTGTCATTACAAGATATAAGTGTTCCACACCATTATTATCAACATGTTATAACTTGATTTGCAGGAAACCTTCTATTTGGATCCCATTAAAACTTAAATTATGCATCTCAATCTTTTCCCACACATATAATACTTGCAATATCGAATTTGTACAATCCATCTGAATCCTTAATTCTTGATTGTAACACAATATAACAGATAGTGCTTTCTAGGGGTGGAAGAACTCTGCCATGCTAATACATCCATGCAGGCACGCATCATGCGCACATAACATAGAGAGAAGATACAGCGCATTTCTAATCAGGGGACATTACTCATCAACATTGTTTTGGATATTGACTTCATAGGACTCGCCATGGAATAGAACCCCTTAGTAAGAAAGTAGCGCCGTAAAGACTATGTCAGTTCAATCCTAGTGCTTTTAACTTCATTGTATAAAAGTTATAAACCCGAATAACTTAAGCAACTACTTACATAGTCCAAACCTCATAAAATTGACAACGAGCCAGTCATAAAAGCTTAAAACGTTCTGAAGCATTAATATGTCTGACACTTCTAAGATAAAAACCATACCATAGCATTCCATTAAGTTCTCACCTTAGAGTAAGAAGCACAGCATGGAGTGGCTGAGCAAACAGGCAGCATTGTCGCATAAAGTAAAAATTAATCCAAATATTTCACCAAACTCTCATCCTCTGCTCAAAATCACAAATACATACATAAAGTTCAACAATAAAGAACACCAAACTCCAAATTGAATAAAACCCACCAACCAAAACACAAATTTAAAGAAAACATAGCAATCATTCGCAACCCCAAATTCGAAAAATACAACCATTTCGATCAAAATCACAACAAACCCATGTTAATTGGAAAACCTTAAGCTCAATTCTCGTAAATGGGTTTCTTACAATTCAATCAACAATGACAGACAAATTGACAAATAATCCCGAGCTTTAATAATTCTATAAGAATTCTGTAACTTGTTCTCACTTGGAAGCTCTAGTGATCTGATAATGGGTTTCTTTCGGTGATATGTCTGAGAATCGTCCAATGAAAAGATAATAGCAGATATGACGAGGAGAATCGTGTGGCTTGTCTAAGCCGTTAGCTCCATCTACGTTGGCTCGTACTGATATTTGCCTCTCGTTTCCTGTGGGGACAATTTCATATCAGATTATGGGTTTTCAGAGTTGGCCATTGTATTTCTATCACAATCATCCCCAAAAATTATCCGTTTAGAATTTGTTCTTTTAAAAAAAAAAAAAACAATTCGCAGCATGCATGATGCATCACCGGGTGCGGGCTGACTTTACTCAGTTTGGTCACATTAGACTGATCAGAGCAAGGACAGAGTTAAGACTTAAGAGGGCCCGCGGAGGCCATGACCCCAGCTCCCCTAACAATTATATTTTTTTTTTTCCTCTAGCGCAAAAATAATGATTTTTTTATATCCTTTATTTTTTTACTCCCAAAATTTATTTATGCATAACCATCCCTAAAAATTAATCTTGGTTTAGTCATACGCTAAAAGGTAAATTTTATTATTTTATCATATAACAAATCTAATGTAGGTCGGACCAATAGTTGTTCGAATCAATTCATTTGCACAGGAGATTTTTATGCATAATAGAAACCTTCATGTTTCTCTTCTTGACGTATTCTTATCGTGCTTGAAGTCTCTCAAATAAAATAAAAAACAAACCAATAAATACTTTTAGGATTACATTTATGTTAATTAGTATATAGAATATCTTTTTGTAATAAAGTAAAAATAAGAGCATTTTTTACTATTACCACATAGGACTACTTGAGGAAAAAAAAAATAGGCATGACTACGTACGTACGTACTCGATTCATATGAAAATTGTGAAGATACCACAAGGTATGACAATTATCTAATGTTAATTGTCATTGACATATGACAATTATCAAGATCCAATAAAAAAATTCTTTTTAATTTTCTTATTTTTTTTAAGCAGGACAATAGATTTAATAAATATAAGTTAAATTATATCCTCCTGTGATTTTAATCGGTGCTGAATCAATTGATATATTAATTTATTTTTTACATTTGCTCAATAGACACTATATCAGCACATATGCTCTTCAGATCTTCATGTGAATCTATTGTGAAATACTTCATTTTTTTCTATCACTATAATCTTATTTGAGATATTATAGTTTCTTTATTTATTTCAGTTCGTGAGACAAATTTAGAATGAGCATGAGGAAAAAAAAAAAAAACTGATGGTTTATAATTCCCATACTAGTTTTTGTTGGATATTAACTATTGAAACCGTTGTCTTATTTTACAGTTTTTGGTTTATGGGTAAGTTAATCTTATTATCCTCAATTAAAACTATGGAAAGTTACATTTAGTCCTTAGTTACAATATAGTACTAAGATAATTTGTTTCATTAATCATTTTCATGCTTGAGATTTATTGAATCTTACAAAAAAATCGAAGAAAAAATATTTTTTTTATATAGATTACAATAGAATTCAATTGCACCCAATTTATATAATGGACTCACATGAACATGATTTAGCAAAAAAATGCACTGATCGGATTAAAAATGTATCGTTTAAATTGAAGTACTAAAACCAGCCTCACAGCCCGTGAAATTGTCTAGAATATTCTATTATGTTACCTATTTTTTTGGGGACCACAATCGCCTGCAATTGTGAGAAAGAGTGGTGGGTCTCGATCAGGACCCATACCTGCCCAAACAGCACCCCTTTACCTGGGCAAATGTGGGTCCGATTGGAATCCACACCTCTCTTCCACTCTCTCTAGAATTGCACTGCAATTCGGCAGGCGATAGGATCCATTTTTTGAAGCTGTAAAAAGAGATTGGGGTGGGGCATCGTTGGTTGAATAGCCCTGTTCAAGATATCCATTTCGGTTGGCCCGTCAACGTTTTTCTATTTTCCCCTTTTCCTGTTTGTTTTGCTTTTTTTTATTTTTCCCAAAAGGTTATCTCAGTTATTATATTTATTTGTAGCTTTAATTTTCCTCCACCACTAGGAACAAAAGACATGGCCGATCATTTTTCTCTGACTAGACCGTTTATTCCAACTATTAAAAATATAAAATTAAAATCATAATTAAAACCATAAATGAATGAGTAACGAGTTCTTCAGATGATCATGTTATGGTTACTTTTTCTTGGTTAAATTGAGGTCTCCCTTTTTTTTTTTTTTTTTTTTTTCCCTATATCAAACATTTTAGTTTTTTTATACCTAACAATTTAAATTGATTCTCCAAGATAATTTTTTCCGATAAGTGTTTCAAATATGTTCAAAATTTATAAATACTCAGCGAAGAAGAGGATTTATTTAGAACAAATTTTAATTTATAGTGTAATTAAGTAGCTTATTAAGACCTGACTTATAAAGATTATAGTTTTTTTTTTTTATTAGTAACTTATAAAGATTATAGTTAATATTCATATCTCTGTGGTCTCTACCCTTCATGACACCCATGTTTAGCACCAAATTTTTTTTTTTTTATAACTATTTTTCTAACAACTTTAGAAAATTTCTGTATAACTATTTTTTCATAATTTTTCTCACTAACTTCTTTTAGATCTCAAACACTTTTTGTTCACAAACTTCAACAGCCGGCAGTCACATTTCTTGAGTCTCCCGCGGGCCGCACCCAATGCTGGCTTGTCCAAGTTATCGCATTCTCTGGTGAGCTCAGGGTTTTTTTTTTTTTTAATCTCTCCCTCCCTGTCTCTCTCTAGTTCTGCTGCATATTCATTCATCAACTATAAGAGCGTTCGATGACTGAATTCCCTTACGGATCACTGTCTCTCTTTCGGCGTCCTCCAGGGATCGTAGACCTCACCGGTGCTATCCAAGACTAGTATTGCTTGGGACAATTTCGAGCTCATGGAATCACCTGGTCAGCTTCTTTTCGCGCGTCAATTTTCCTCTTACGCATTTTCCCGTTATTTTGGATTTTAACTCTCTCTCTCTCTCTCTCTCTCTCTCAATTTCACATGCTGATTATTTCCGACTCAGTCTGTCTGATCTCTTGCTAGGTCTGGAAATTCGAAGTGTACATATTCTTCTATACAAATACTTGTATGTGTTTGTACACGTATAGGATCAGAGCACATAGAAAGCAACTGTTCTTGTTCATGTGATATTTTCATATGTGCCAAAAGTTTGTAATTTGGATCCGTAGATCTGCTTGTTACCGTTGTCCGCTATAATGCTGAGGCAGGATACTCCGGCTCTTCAAGTTTTGGCTCTGAAACAAACATGATGTACTCGATGGACTTTGACATTTGGGATGCATGTGCTTCCGAGCTTGTATTGGAGGAAAATGATTTTTTCGGAGGCAATAACGCATCAAAGATCAAAGTATCCCTTGAAATTCTAATCAAGATATATCTAAGTGATGACGTGGTTTAGATGGAATAGGAATTCTGTGGTGCTAGTGATGAATGGCTTCCTAAGGACGGCAAGTGTTGGAGCCATCTACTTCACAACTCGGTGGAAGAAAAGGCATACTTGTTACCTTTTACTCCAATTGTAGCGCAGTTAACTTAACTTGCAAAAGAGGAAAAGATCAATTCTGTGAAATGTCAACGCTAACTGGAGTAATGATAGGAAATGGTTTTCTAGCAATTTTGGTGATGAAAAGTTGCAGCCAAATAGATAGGGAACCTGAGGGAGATACTACTAGCTTAATAATATTCGAGATA
This sequence comes from Morella rubra, assembly GCA_003952965.2. Classification (NCBI taxonomy): domain Eukaryota; kingdom Viridiplantae; phylum Streptophyta; class Magnoliopsida; order Fagales; family Myricaceae; genus Morella; species Morella rubra. The sequence goes on from CM025853.1 coordinate 30,470,128, forward strand.
GTATCACTTGTTCAGTATCACTCGTCCTGTATTTATTTGCATGTGTTGGGCCGTTGATAGAGTTGCAATGAAATCTATCATGTGCTTTTGGTGCCAATGACTAAGTCAACAGAGACAAAAGTTTCAGTAAGCAATGTTATGGTGTCTGAGATGTTTATAGTTGTCTTCTATCCAAAAAACAGAGTTGCAATGAAATCTAGCATGTGCTTTTAGTGCCAATGACTAAATCAACAGAGACAAAAGTTTCAGTAAGCAAGAATGTTAGTGTCTGAGATGTTTATAGTTGTCTTCCATCCAAAAAAACTACTATGAAAGACATGAATATTTGAACGCAGCATTTATCAAGGGCATGTGTTGTCTAGAAGAAATTTTGTCTGAAGTTGATATAGATAAACAAAGGCGCAGGTGAGAGTCTCAAGTCAATGGCAAAATGTCAGATGGTGAACCTGTCATAAGCTAAATATAACAGAAATTCAACCAAAAATTGAAGAAAACAAGCTTGTTAAGGTCAATGGCAAAATTCTTAGTTGGGCAAAAATTTGTTCCCCTATTTTTGTGGGTGGATTGGGCTAAGGCGGTTGTCTTTATATAATCAAGCTTTGTTAGGGAAGTGGTTGTGGAGATTTGTTTCTGAGCGGGATACTTTATGGAAGTTTGTGATTGCAGCAAAATATGGTATTGAGGTGGGAGGTTGGAGGACTCTTGTGTCTCGGGGTTCTTATGGTGTGAGTTTATGGAAGTATATTTCTAAGGGTTGGAATTTCTTTTTTGCAAATACAAAATTTTTGGTGGGGAGTGGTAGTAGAGTTCGTTTTTGGTATGACTGTTGGTGTGGTGAACAAGCTTTGATGTTAGTGTTTCCTCATCTCTTTTCTTTATCCAGGAGTAAGGGGGAGGTAGTGGAGAATTGCATCGATGTTAGCTCTGGTGTGCTTGTTTGGAATGTTTAATTTCTTCGTACGTTTAATGATTGAGAATTGGCTGAAGTTTCGAATTTCTTTAAGCTTCTTTACTCATTGAGTATACGAAGAGGAGTTCCTGATAGGTTGCTTTGGGTGGGTTCTAAGACTAGCTCTTTTTCTGTGAAGTCTATGTATGGACTTCTGGTGGGCGATGTTGCTATGGATTTTCCTTGGCGACATTTATGGAGGACTTTAGCACCTTCAAGAGTCTCCTTCTTTGTGTGGTTGGCAGCTCATGGGAAATTTTTGACCATAGATAATTTAAGGAGGAGGGATATTTACTTGACAGATTGGTGTTATTTGTGTAGATGTGACGGGGAGTCAGGTGATCATATTCTTCTTCATTGTTCGTTTGCTAGAGGACTGTGGTCGAATATGTTCTCTATGTTGAACCTTTCTTGGGTTATGCCTCTTAGGTTGGTTGAGGTACTGAGTTGTTGGAAGAGGAAATTTGATGACTCGACAACTTTGGTAGTGTGGAAGATGATACCTTCTTGTATTCGGTGGTGCTTGTGGAGGGAAAGAAATAGTCGTTGTTTTGAGAATCAGAAGATATTGTTGGAGTGCTTAAAGGGTCAGATGTTGCAGTCCCTTTTTCTTTGGTCTAATGCAGTGTTGGGATTCATTTTTTTGGACCTTTCGATTTTGTAGTTTTCTAGCTTGTATGCTTTAGATGTTCTCAGTACAGTCTGTTGTATTCCTAACTCTCTTTTTTTTTTAATAAAATTTTTACTTATAAAAAGAAAAATGCTGCCGTTTGCTCTAGATGACAGGCAGAGAGTACAGCGGCAACAAGAAGCACTGCCTAGTGGGTAAAATGCATGATCTAGATCACTTTTTATAGCCAGCTGCATGCTCATTTACTCAGCAGTCTGGGTTCTGGAAATTTTTGTTGTTGTAAATTCTATTGGGGATGTGGTCGTAGAGACAGAGACAGAGAGCAGATCATAGCTAAAGAATAAGAAAGGTTTAAACTATCTTTGTTGGAAACCATGCGGGGGACATGGTTACAGATTTTCTAAACATGGAGTCTTGGCATTTACCATCTTTATGCTCCTTAAGGAGCTTGTAAGCTTGGCTTCGTAATGGAAACATAAGACCCACTGTTGTCTTAGGCAAGGTAACAATTTCAATGGATGGACAGGTTTCCAATTGAAGTCTATAGGCCAAAGGGATGTCTGGTGGACCAATATTAAATATGCAACTATGCTTTGTCCATGATCTATCTGTCTATATGATTGCATTGTGAATATTTGTACAAATTAACCAAAAATGACATATTTGGCATGTCTTCAACAAATATGACATTATGTGGAATCGTCTGTTTATGAAATGCACACACATTTATGCAGGTGAAAATAATTTACATTAATAGAAAAGAAATGAAGAAAAAGCATGACTAACTCTTTTACTTCCAGAAAATTTGCTCCGATTGTGGCTTCATTCTAATATTATGCATGATTTTCTTCTTTCCTGGTGTTTTGCTGCAGTCCGGAGTTTGAGGGATGCATCTGTTGTTGTTATTACACTGGATACTGGTGAAGTGTATATCATTGCCAGCTTGTTTTCCAGGACTGACACTCAGGTGATATATGTTGATCCAACTACTGGTGCTTTGCTCTACAATGGAAAGCAGGGTGTTGATGTGTTTAAGTCTGAAAAGGAAGCTTTAGATTACATTACATATGGATCACGATGGCTATGTAAGAGTATAACATATGCTAGGGCGATATTGGGGTATGCTGCCCTGGGAAACTTTGGGTTGCTTCTTGTTGCAACAAAGGTAACAGCCAGCATTCCAAATCTGCCTGGTGGAGGGTGTGTATATACAGTGACTGAGAGCCAGTGGATCAAAATATCACTTCAAAATCCTCAACCCCAAGGTAAAGGAGAAGTGAAGAATGTTCAAGAATTGACTGAGCTTGACATTGATGGGAAGCACTACTTTTGTGAGACAAGAGATATCACTCGGCCTTTCCCGAGCCGTATGCCCTTGCAAAAGCCGGATGATGAATTTGTTTGGAATGGATGGTTTTCAATGCCTTTCAAGAACATTGGGCTGCCACAGCATTGTGTGACTCTGCTGCAGGTTTTGCTTCATGCTTGGTATCTTCTTATTGATGCCCGTGTGATTGTTGTCATGTTTGTTTCTTTCTAAATGTCTGGTTTAAGTCGGCCTCCTCTACATGTTATGGTAAAAAATTCGCATCAGTGTTCCTATGGCCATCATAGCTTGTTTTGTTGTATGTGATTCCTTATACCTGTATATAGAAGGAATGTATCCTGTGACAAGCTGCAAGTTACTCTCCATATTTAGAGGTGAACTTTGCAAAATCAGGTTCTTTCCTAGGTGACTCCGTCTTAGTTATGAAGAAGTGTTTAGAAATCAAAATGCATAAACCTTAAGTATAAACAGTATCTTGATAACATACAATTGAGGGTCAGACAATCCACAATTGATTGGTTTAGGTGGTAATGCTTGCACCTTTATAGCTTTCTTTTATACTATTCTAGTCCATCTTATTATGGATTAGTTTATTCCAACTGGGGTTGCAGATGTATTAGGGGAGCTTCTCTGGGGACATATTAAGGTCATAAGTCTTAAAATGATAGAAAACTAGATCTATTTTCCCGGTGGGGTGTTAAAAATCCTTGAAAAGAGATTCTGTTAAGACATTTTTTTGGGCCCTCTTTCTAACCCTGAAAAACTTATAGGTCAGGTCGAAATTGTCAATCTTTACTATGTTGGCTGATTCTCTAATTGGGGAACTCTAGTGGAGCTATTAGGGTTGTACAAAACCAGACCGTAGATCGGACCGGACCACAAAACCGGACCGGATTTGAAAAACCGGTTATATCCAATCCGGTCCAGTTCAAGCCTTTTGGGAACCGGTCCGGACCAGATTTATTAATATAAATAATAAATATATAATTTTTTTATACAAACTTAAAACTAGAGAAAAGAGAGAGAGGTGCGGGGAAGAAGGAGAGAGAAAAGAGAGGAGAGAGAGAGAAAGAGAGAGGGAGAGAGAGAAGAGAGAGAGAGAGGAGAGAGAGGGAGAGAGAGGGAGAGAGAGGGCGCGGGAGAGAGAGACAAAGAGGTGAGAGAGAGGGAGAGAGAAGAGAAATGTGAAAGAGAGGGAAAGGAGCCAAGAGGGGTAGTGGGAGAGATAGAATTGAGGAATTCAATTTCTAAAAATTATAGAGAATTACGGAATTCAAATTCAAATGGAAATGGAAATAAAATCTGACCTAAAATTCTATCTCTATTACTCAACAATTCTTAATTTGCATTTAAAAAGAGAGTTGAGAGTGAGAGTGAGAGAGAGCCGAGAGGGGTAGTGGGAGAGAGAAAAGTTCCTAACAAATTAATAGTTTCCAAATTTGAAAAGAGAATTAGGGGAATTCAAATTTAAATGGAAATAAAATCTTACCTAAAAATTCTCTCTCTATTACCAACAATTCTTAATTTACATTTAAATTCTTAATTTGCATTTAAAAGAGGGAGAGTGAGAGAAAGCCGAGACTCTCGGTAGTGGGAGAGAGAGGGTTGTCATTTATCACCCAAAGATTCCTAACAAATTAATAGTTAATTTACATATAAATTCTTAATTTGCATTTAAAGAGAGATTTGAGAAAATTCAAATTCAAATTCAAATGAAATAAAATCTCACCTAAAAATTCTCTCCCTATCACAAACAATTCTTAATTTGCATTTAAAAAAGAGTTTTCAAATGGAAACAAAATCAATTTTTCTCTCATATTGAAGGATAATTTTAAAACGTTTATTAATTAATATTGATGGTTTTAGTTGAATATATAGTCAACTAATTAATTAATAAATATTTTATTTTATAATTGATCACAATGTATTTGAAAATTTATTGATGAACTTTTTATTTGCAATTGATGTATTTGGAAATCCATTAATGAAAATTTTATTTCAATCAATTTAATAAGGTTTTAATTTCATAATTGATCATAATATATTTGGTAACTCATTAAAGACATTTTATTTTTTAATGAATCATAATAAATTTGGAGATCTAGGGTGTTAGAAATATTATGCAAACCATTAAAAAAAAAAAAAAACCGGTCTGGACCACTTAAGTGGTCCAACCGGACCGTTTTGGACTGGTCCTTCAATTTAGGCACAACCGGAAATCCGGTACTGCCCTAGGGCTATGCTGTAACTGTGAGTAAAGATGGGAAAAAACAATGTCCTGTTTCCAATTGCTTCTTGTATTCGAGGCTTTGTTGTTGCTTCATTATTTTTGGTGATTTACTCTTCTGAGGTTAAACATTTATTGCTTTTGAAGTTTTATAGGGAAACCATGTCCTCAATGAGCCATTTCGACCTTGTGTTTGAGACATTATATTAATGTGTAGGGGTTTGCAGAATGTCGAAGTTTTGGAAGCTCGGGTCAGCTAGAAGGGATTGTTGCTCTCATAGCTCGTCGTAGCAGACTGCATCCCGGTACTAGATACTTGGCTAGGGGTTTAAATTCATGTTCTAGTACAGGTATGTAATTTTTATTTTTTTTATAAGTAAAAGCTCTTGAAATTGAATTGGATTTTTCTCGCCAGAATTTGCTTATTAGATTTGTTTTCATCTGGGGTATTCCCTTTCTAAACTTCGAGTACTTGGGTAAAGTTCCCTTTTGGAATTTTTAGTACATTTTATTAACTATTTTTGCTTTTGGCATTTTTTTGCTAGGAATTTTGAAGCCCTGCTGAACATCTCATATCTGGTCAATTGTGAACTTTTTGCTTCTAATCGTGGTTAATACACTTTATTATCTATTTAAAAAAATCCTAGTTTCATTGGTGCCATGCGTGATGGATCATTGTGGGGTATTTGGTCAATTTTGCAATTCTTTCTGGTTTCAAATGCTTTTTTTGGTTTGGTTTAAACTGTTTTTTATAGAAACAGATACATGAACATGCATACTCCAGATGCACTGGACTATCATCTGTTGTAGGAAGATTGCTTATTGATTATAAATTGTACTATATGATAGAAGTACTTTACCTCTTGACTGTGTTGATGAATTACTAAATTGCTCACAAGTTACCCTTTACAACCCTACTTGGCCCACTTTATTCTAGGGAAGCACTTTATAGCTACTAATAATTTATGATGTGCAGTATTGAGCGTAATAATCAGCTGTTTGTTGTGTTCTCTATAAATTTCTTTGAACTTAAGAAGATGATGTGCTTGACAGGAAATGAAGTTGAGTGCGAGCAACTAGTATGGGTCCCAAAAAGGGTAGGTCAGAGTCTTCCGTTTAACACCTACGTGTGGCGACGTGGCACAATTCCAATCTGGTGGGGAGCAGAACTAAAGATCACTGCTGCAGAAGCAGAAATATATGTTTCAGAGAACAATCCTTATAAAGGAAGCGCACAATATTATCAGAGGTTGAGTAAAAGGTATGATGCACGGAAGTTAGATGTTGATGTTGGGGAGAGTCAGAATAGAAAAGCTCTGGTTCCAATTGCATGCATCAACTTACTTAGGAGTGGAGAAGGAAAGTCAGAGGCCATTTTAGTTCGGCATTTTGAGGAATCTGTGAATTATATCAGATCAACTGGCAAACTTCCTTATACTCGAATTCATTTGATTAATTATGATTGGCATGCCTATATAAAGTTAAAAGGTGAACAGCAAACAATTGAAGGATTATGGAAACTTCTAAAAGCACCCACTATGTATATAGGCATTTCTGAAGGGGATTATTTACCTTCACGAGAGCGGATCAAGGACTGTAGAGGTGAAATCATATATACAGAGGACTATGAAGGTGCCTTCTGCTTAAGATCCCATCAAAATGGAGTGATACGTTTCAACTGTGCAGATTCTTTGGATAGAACCAATGCTGCTAGTTATTTTGGCTCCCTCCAAGTTTTTGTAGAGCAATGTAGGCGGCTAGGAATATCACTTGATAGCAATCTAGCATTAGGATATCAGTCAATGAATAATTTGGGTGGATATACTGCTCCATTGCCTCCAGGTTGGGAGAAACGATCTGATGCAGTGACCGGGAAAACATATTATATCGATCACAATACTAAGACTACTACATGGATGCATCCTTGCCCAGATAAACCTTGGAAGAGATTTGATATGACATTCGAAGAGTTCAAGAGGTCAACGATACTTTCACCAGTATCTCAGCTAGCTGATCTTTTTCTGCTTGCTGGTGATATACATGCAACACTTTATACTGGTTCTAAAGCTATGCATAGCCAAATCCTTAGCATATTTAATGAAGATGCTGGAAAGTTTAAGCAGTTTTCTGCAGCACAGAATATGAAAATTACTTTGCAGAGAAGATATAAAAATGCAGTTGTAGATAGTTCACGTCAAAAGCAGCTGGAGATGTTTCTTGGAATGAGGCTTTTCAAGCATCTTCCATCAGTTCCTCTTCAACCTCTAAATGTATGTTACCGTGGATTAGCTCTGATGGTATTTTATTAATTTTGTCTCAGTGCTTCCTCAATGTGAGTGCTTATTTCGTTCCATGACTGCCATACTTGGTTATCCTTTAATGGAATTTGTTAAGGTTTCCATTAAATTTGAAACCCCATCACATTTGAAGAAACATTACCAGTCATGGGCAACAACCATGGTTTATGTCAAATAGATCCGGAGGTTATCAAAATATTGTCAAATTCAAAAACTTGAGAAAACTTGAAAAGGTCAAAAAACCCACTAACTTCCCCCACTTATTGAGAGAAATGGTAGATGTTTTGAGGGTGTGGCCTTGTCTTTGGAGTGTTTGAGGGGAAAGTTGATGCAGTCTCTGTTTTTGTGGGCTAACTCAGTGTTGGGTTCTCCCTTTTCGGATTATCCCACATTAAATCCTTACTAATGGAACTATGCCTTGGATTGACTCCCTTACAAATGTAAGCTTGACTAGTCCGTTGAAGTAGAGTTGGTGGTTTGCAGTTTCTGTGCATTATATCTAGAAAATTTGAAAGGACGAAATGAATGAAGATATGTATGATTGTGAAAAGTAGAAGACAGTTAGAGGAACAAGCGTGACCCTTAATTGCAAATTGTATCATATAGAGCGTTACCATGTGAGAGATTAGCTGTAACCCATAGATTGCCCCAGGCATATGGTGGTTTCTGGTTCCACATCAGTTTTTGTTGCTTGGTTAGATTGTCACATGTGAGTCATGTGTCAACGTGAGTGATGACATGAGAATATATGGTGCTTATACCTTTTCTTTTTCAAAGACAGAATGAATAGTCTTGGGATGGATTTTAGAACAATCTGGCTGTTTAGCTCTGTAAATGTAACATTTTATGACATGATGATTATTGCAGGTACTGTCTCGACCATCTGGTTTCTTTCTCAAGCCAGTTTCCAACTTTCCACTTTCTGACAGTGGAGCCAGTCTGCTAAGTTTCAAAAGAAAAGACCTAGTCTGGGTATGCAAACTATGTATAGTTTCATTGCAGGGAATGTTTATGTTACAACTTAAGAATCATCTTTTAAAGGAATTCTTCCTAATTTCTTTCAATTAAAGAAGTGTCTATGAACTTGTATTGTGGATATTTATGCATTGCTTGTCTCTCAGGTTTGCCCGGAGGCTGCAGATGTGGTTGAGCTTTTTATCTATCTTGGGGAGCCTGGCCATGTTTGTCAGCTACTTCTCACAGTATCTCATAATGCCGATGATTCAACTTATCCGGCCACAGTTGATGTAAGAACAGGACGCTATTTAGATGGACTTAAACTGGTCGTAGAGGTCTGTATCTTCCCTTCATACATCTTGCTTTTGAAGTTTACATCTGCTTTTCCCCCCAACAGTGTAGTTCCATGAGTTAGACACACCCAGCAGTTTAGTTCCATGAAATAAAAGAGATAGTGATATTTACGCAGTTAAGGAGAGGAGGTTGGAATTTTTTCCCATGTTGGTGTTCTCTTAAGTGGAAACAAGCTTTGTTGTTGTGCTCCATTATAGAAGAAATTCTCCCACTGCCCAAGTCACTTTCTTGTAGGAATGAACAATTCATAAAATTTAATCTTTCTCTGAGATTCCGCAAGAAATCAATCTTGAGGGTTTTGGTTTCATCTACTTCTAATTTGATAAGTGAATAGTAATTCCATTGAATAAAGAGTACATCCAGTGGTGTGCATGATGAAGGACAGTAGTCTAATGTTCAAAAGAGCAGTAAAACCCACATGTGAATGACATTGGCTGCTGCCTGATTAAAAACATCGAATCATGCAATGTTCTTAAGAATATAGATGAAGCGAATTGAATTTCATCCGATACCATTTAAAGGGCTAATGCTGATAAAGTGTTAAAGCACTCCACATGCTCCCGTCATGACCAAACAGAAAACGGTTACGTGTTTTTTTTTTTTTTTTGGGGGGGGGGGGGGGGGGGGGGTGTTGTGGAATTTCTTTGAAGCAGCAGAACAAAACGAGTGAAGGACAACCTTACAATTCCAAAGTCTCAATGCAGTGAAGTAAAATGGGTCCCATAGAGAACTGTTGCTGGATAAGCTCTCACCTTCTCAAAATATTAAATCAATAAGGAATTCATCGAGTGAATCCAGATAATCATGGAATCAAAGCTCATAATAAACCATGCTTTTTAATAAGTCTTCTGGATATCTATGGAGCCTTGCCTGACTCTGAATGTGAACATAAAAGACAGTAGTACTAGAGTTTAGTTATTAACTGCTAGAATGATGTTTAAGGTATTAATATCAGAAAAGAATGTGTATGTGAATGTTATCTTTATATCAACTGGAGTTTTAAAATTCTAGTACTAAAGTGCCCTAATTTTTTCGAACGCCATATTTAGTGTAGGAGAAAAAATTTTGAACTTGTAAATCCTTCTTACTTCTTTGTGGGGCACGTCAATGGTGAGGTTAAAACAGTCAAATCGATAGTGCATCTATATTAAATTCAACACTAATCCACTGAGACTTAATCTTAAGGAAATAATGAGTCTTTTGGTTCTTTTGGGGGGATGGAGTAATTGGAAGTACAATTCATGCACCCAAATGAACTTTTCATCAAAAGTATAGTATCATATCTCCAGTCTGCATTGAGTGGAAGTATTTCAAATCATTCCTTTGAAGGTTTTTTTTTTTTTTTTTATAGACTATCAGTGCTTGAAAAATAAGCAAATAGGGGATCAAGTAACCCTGTTATGCGGTTTATGATGGACCATCAGGACTTATATAAGAAGAGAATCATGCCTAAAGCGCTGAAACTTTAAGTTTTGAGTTGCTAAAGAATCCAAAGGAGCCAAGGAAGGAAAGTATGAATGAGCTGAGAGCAAGAGGATGACAAATATACAAACATTCTATGAGTTTCTCTCAATGACCTATCCAGCCAATGATTAGACCAACTGATGTCTACCTTGTTCAGAGATCTGAAAATAGAAAAGTTTTTACCTTCTTTTAAAATTTCAAAAGGACTTGTAAATTCTGTTATATATGTTTTTAAGAGATCTATACTTGAACCTTGGCCAGCTTTCTGATTTGTAGCTTCTTTACTTGTGTGCTTTTAGAGGCCTTGGTTTTGAATTGGGATTGGATTTTAGAGGCCTTGGAATTGCATTTCGAATGGAGGGGTAGAATATGAAGCACATGATACTGGAGATATTCTGCAGGATTTTATATAACTTGATCCTGGAGTGGAATGGACAGCATGCTTTAGTACTAATATTAGTAAAATAGAACGTATTATAGGTAGAACATGAGAAAGAGATATCAGTTTGGAAACTGTATAGTTCAGTATTAAGTACAGGGGAAAAGAATGGAACTGCATCTGCAGTCTTTTTTGGGTGTGGGTGTGGCCCAAAAAGAAGGAAAAGTATAAAGATGGGCAATAGACTTTTCAGATATGTGTGGCTTGGCTAGAGAACCCAGGACATTTGACACCTCCAATGAACAGTGCTAATGTATGCGAAAGTTGTAGCTATTGGTACTTGATTCAACAAAGGTTCCCACGACAGAGTATAACTCTTGCCTCTGCAGATTTGTTTTCCATCAGTGGATTTTGTGTCATGACTTTGTTATTAATTTTTGTTGTTTCTCATCCTGCATTGGACTTTGTTGACAGGGTGCTTCAATACCTCAGTGTGTTAGTGGGACAAACCTCATTATACCCTTACCTGGGTGCATTAGTGCGGAGGATATGGCTGTTACTGGGGCAGGGGCATCCCGTCATGCTCAGGATACACCGACTGTCTCATTATTATATGATTTTGAAGAAGTAGAGGGAGAATTGGACTTTCTTACTCGTGTAGTTGCGGTCACATTTTATCCTGCTGCTCGTGGTGGAAAAAGCACTGTGACTCTTGGTGAGGTAGAAAGCATATTTACCATATATTTTAGATGATGTATCATAACCTTATCCTGCTGCATATTGATTTGGCATTGGTTATAGGAGTATATTATAGGTTGAGATGGTATTCCATAGAAGGCTTCAGTTAAGTGAGAGGCTGAAGATGACGTACATGGCATTTTTTCATATTCCTGTGAATGTGTATATCTCTTGTTAGTTGGATATGACCATATGTCTATACAAGCTTTTAAAAGTTCCTTTGAGTGGGTGTATTATATCTATATTGTGGGGATAGAATGGTCTCGAGCTAAAAAGATGGAAATTTTTCTATCCAGTGTGCTGTAGTGTCGAAATCTCATCCAGGGAAGAGTATTATTCCTCATTAATACTTCTGTAATGACATGTGATTCTGACGTTATGTTTATTACCAATCCAACAGGATTGGGTTTAGGTGTCTCAGTATAGTCCTTTGTATTGCTACACATTTTTTTTTTTAATAAAGCTTATCTTACTTATAAAAAGAAAAAGAAAATAGAGGATCAGGTTTGGTGGTCTGGACTCCGCTAAAGAGAGATCTAAAATGAGTTAATTTCTTTCCCTTGGCCCGATATGGAGATTTGAGTCTAGATCCTACCAAATCAAAAGTTAAATAAGTATTGTAATTTATTTGCAACCCTCCCCCCTCTCCCCCTCCCTTTAGAAAAAGAAAAAACAAGGGGAAAGATATTTACCAAGTTGGAATTACAGCTGATTGCACAGGTATTTCTGGGCCCTCCTTGATCCTTGATTCAGAGCCTTGATTCATGCCTGTCTCCCTTGTGTTATTGGCATGAACTAGAGAAGAAAACTAATTGTTAGGAACCAGACAAAAAGGAAGAAGAAGGCCATATTATAGCAAAAATATTGTTGTTGAGAAAGATTCCGCTAGTTTATACATATCCCGATGTTGGTGTTGAATGGTAAACACTTGTTTTCATTACCTTCAATGCCTTAATTTTCCGTAGTAGTCCAATTTGTTTTGAAATTTCACATTGTGCCACTCCATTCTAGTGGGTACCATGTTAACCAAACTCGTTTTCTTTTTTCTGTTTTTACTAGATCTCATGCATGTTACATTCGAACCTCTATCTTGGACGCATTTCTTGTATAAGCTTATTTTATGAACTGCCTTGTTTTGAAAGGTTTAGGAGAGAAGATACTCTATTTTAACTTTTGCATGCACTGTTTCATCCATCCTGGAGTTTACTGTATTTGCTGCTGTTTAATATTTCTGAGGTGAATTTTGTCACAGGTGGAGATCCTTGGTGTTTCTCTTCCTTGGAAGGACTTATTTACAAATGAAGGTGCTGGTAAGGGATTAAAAGAGCTTGCCAAAAGAAGTCAGAAGGAAGCCAACCCCTTTTTGTCTGGTTCAGACTCCAATCCATTCTTGGGCACTTCGACTAAGGAAAACACGCCACAATCAGTGCAACAAAGCACTTCGAGCAACCTCTGGGCTGACCTTTTGACTGGAGAGGACACATCTTCAGAACCCATCTACGAACCAGTGAGGGAAAATGTTGGAAATGAGGGAAGTGACTTGCTTGATTTCTTGGACCAAGTTGTTGTTGGTGCTCAAAACGATCCTGTACATTCTGCATCACAAGATTTACAACCTTCAGAAAGCAGCTCCCAGCAGTACTTAACTTGTCTGACATCCCTTGCGGGGCCAAATATGGTATGTTGTTATCTGTTGCCTGTTGCTTTGAGCCATTATATTAGTCCTTAGGTAATAGGTATTAGAAAGTGAATATCAAGTGGTTAGTTAACAACCTTTCTTCAAATATTTTTTAGTTGTCAGTTTATCCCATTGTCCAGTTTGATGCTTTAACATCCTGACTCATTCTGATGATCAGTTCACCTTCAATTTTTTGTTCAAAATTTATTGCTTGGTCTTCTCTGTCTAATGAATTTGGTAATTCCACCGCATTTCTGCTCGGCTTATTTTGATAAACTGGACATATACTTCGTGCTTTACCCACTTAATTTTGAGGCCATTGCTGGGGACTAAATTCTATGATATACCTGAGTAGGCCTTTCCTCACTACTCTTTTGCATTCTATCTTATGCTTCTGACATAAAATTCAGCTATGTCAAAATATGAGGTCTTTGACTAGTTTCGCAAGTTCATTGTAAGTTAGTTTGTCCCATATTAGTTGCCCAAAAAAGAAAAAAAGTTTGTCCCATATTTCTTCAAAGATATTGTTGAGTTTGGCTCTGTTCATTTCTTTTTCAGCAATTCTCTGCTCTTTATGTTTATCTTCCGTTATCTATCTATCTTGTATATCCTTCACTACCTTTAAGGCCCATTCCTACTGGGATTATATTATTTTGCTTCACTAGTTCATTAATGTCTTCTGTGTACATTTCCAGACCATCTTAGGCATCTGTCTGCCATCTTTTCCTCGATAAGGGGCCACCTTTCCTTTGAATCAATTTTTTTTTTCTTTGTTCTATTTTTCCTGATTTCCCATTGACCCCTCTTGACCTTACCATAAGACGTAATTACCCTGAAAGTAGTCCAATGAAAATTCCTTTCAAATCAATGGGTACTATACGGTTATAGTATTACGATGCACTTCTTTACTCAAGTTACCCTATACTTCCTTGGATGAGATCATTCACAATTTCTTTAGGCAACATTGATCTATGATGGTAAAAATCCGTCAATCCTAATCTCATGTTTTTTTTAAAATTACCACAACCTCACAATTTTTTTTTCTTTGTTCTATTTTTCCTGATTTCCCATTGATCCCTCTTGACCTTACCATAAGACATAATTACCCCGATAGTAGTCCAATGAAAATTCCTTTCAAATCAATGGGTACTATACGGTTATAGTATTATGATGCACTTTACTTAAGTTATGCTATACTTCCTTGGATGAGATCATTCACAATTTCTTTAGGCAACATTGATCTATGATGGTAAAAATCCCTCAATCCTAATCTCATGTTTTTTTAAACTACCACAACCTTACATTGTTTGCGCCCAGGACTTGCTATCATAGAAAGTTGAAATAATAAGCGTGAGACGGACGTAATGTGATGCCCATTCTTTTGCATGTTTACATTTTCTTTGCCTGACATTGTTGTCATGACCTCTGACTTCATTATAAAAAGGTATGGAACTGTTTATAATTGTGGTTGCCTGAGGCCAGATTTTTGAAGTATGGACTAGGTATTGTCCGCATTTTTCTGCAATCCAGATGACGTGAATACATTGTCAGGTTTGATGCCTTTGTGTTTTCTGAACTCCCCACTTACTGATTTTTCTGGGATAGGCTTATTTAATAAATGATGGATAAGCTGAACAAAAACGTACATTTGGCTGCTTGATGCATTCTTTTCTGTCATAGATCACAAATAAAATATCAGTTTGCATTGTGAAAGTAACCAAGACTTCAAACATAGGAAATGATTGCAACAGCAGAAAGTCGAAGTTATGGGGAAATTTGCAACTAAAGAATGCCCTAAATACCAACTAATTTAGGTTAGCTATGGTGCTTTTTCCTTCTTTGAGCACTTTTTAGACCACATCCTTTGCTGAACATAAGGATGTATGTCTTTCTAATCACCTCTTTACCGCTTCAGGGATAGAGTATGATTGTGAAGGCACCAATCCAAACATCATAAACATACAAATGCATAAAAGCTAAGATCAGATGAGTGCTCATTGGTCCCTAATTTAGATTTTACATGTTTATAGTCATTGGAGTCTCAAGAGTCTGGGCATCAAGGCCAGTCTTCAGGCCGGTCTATTGAGTCTCTTAAGCTGGGAGGCACAGGCCCATGTGTTGCTTTTAGCTATAAAGAAGTATGCATGACACTTATGTTAGCTTCCAGGTTCTCAGTTTCCAACATTGCTTGCAGTTGTAGGGCCCATTTGAACTTTATTGTTCGAGAAGAATCAGATGAAACTATCCCCAGATATTTCAAGTTATTGTTTTGCCTACTATGTTAGGCTTCGTGCCTATGTGTATATCTTTTTTGCAGTATGCATGCTGTTTTGAGGAAACTCATGTTTAAGATTCAAACATGATGATGTATAAGATTTACCAATATGACTGCAATATTACAGGGCAGGAAACTAGACTTCATTGAAGCTATGAAACTTGAAATTGAACGCCTCAGGCTGAATCTTTCTGCTGCTGAAAGGGATAGAGCTTTATTATCAGTTGGAACTGATCCTGCTACCATAAATCCAAATCTTTTGCTGGATGAGCTCTACATTGGAAGATTATGCGGGGTTGCAAACAACCTTGCTCTGCTTGGGCAGGCTTCCCTTGAGGACAAAATAACTGCTGTTATTGGTCTTGACCCTACTGATGATAATGTGATAGATTTCTGGAATATTGCTGGTATCAGGGAGACTTGTTCTGGTGGCATGTGTGAAGTGTGTGCTGAGACCAAAACTGGAATATGTACAACTGCCATGGGTTCTTCTGCTGGAGGTTCGCAATCTTTCTTCTTGTGTTCTCAATGTGGAAGAAAGATTTGTAAAGTTTGTTGTGCTGGGAGAGGGGCTCTTCTTCTTCAGGGCCACAACTCAAAAGAGATTTCAAACTACAATGGCGTATCAAGCCAGAGTGGCTTAAGCCGCAGCTGCCAAGTTGATGTTTCTGCAAATCGTTCAGAAGCACTAGATGATGTTATTTGCAAAAGATGCTGCCAGGACATTGTGCTTGATGCTTTGTTCGTGGACTATGTCAGGGTCTTGGTTAGTTTGCGAAAAAGTGCTCGTGCAGACAGTGCTGCACATAAAGCTTTGAACCAGGTGGTTGGATCATCTTTAAGGGATTGTCTTTCTGAAGGGAATCAGCCTTCCGATTACCAGCAAGCTGTCAAAATCCTAAAGAATTTACTTAATGGAGAGCAATCCCTTGCCGAGTTTCCATTCGCTAGCTTTTTACATTCGGTATTGTCCCATTTTCATACTACGCTATTGTTCTAGACTTTCAGCACTGCATCTTTTTCCAATTGTATGATGTTAAGAGTTACTAGTTTTGCCATGTAATGTGCTAACATCCTCGTTCTTATCATGCAAGTATAGAGAGGTCTTTTAGAATTTGCGTCTTATCTATTATAGCCGTACCAGACCATTTGGCAAAGCTTGTTTTTGTATCTTCACTAGATATAATGCAGTCCATATACTAATTGGTTCATTGTCTCGATTTTTCCTTAAGTGATATCTTTTAGTTTTTAGTTTGCTTCAGTCAATCTGAAACAGCAAGATCTAGGATTGTTTAGGAAAGAGAAACAGAGACTTATATGACTTTTTTGACTAAGTGACTTGAAAGTTCCTACTTCCCTCCAGTCCCACCTGACTAGCAGCATGGGCAAAAATTCGCTGTCATATTCTTGTTACTGTATATTACGGAATTTTACTGTCACCTATGTTGTATGCTGATCTGGAAAATGTGCACCATTATTTCTCTCATTTTTCCCTCCTCTCTCTCTCTCTCTTACACATGCTCGCGCCCACAAACACACAGACATTGAATGCAGATAGTTTCTGATATGACTGACCACATAATTGAAGCTTGTGAAGTTGGTGTTTCTTTCTAAGCAGTGTATTCCTTTTTGATTGTTGCATAGAAGATTCAAAGAACATCTTTGGCACTGCCCTTTTTATATTATCTATTTACTACAAGATAATTACGGCACATATTATTAGGAAAATGTAAGACATTATGCTACTTATTCACAGGATTTTTGTGTAGTTTTTCCTTTTCCAAATTTATTTTCATCACAAAGAAGAGTGTATTCTCTTATTTTAGGTTGAGACAGCGGCAGATTCGGCGCCATTTCTATCATTGCTTACTCCATTAGATTCTGGATCACGGCATTCATATTGGAAAGCTCCTCCTAGTGTGACCTGTGTTGAATTTGCTGTTGTCCTTGGTACCCTTTCTGATGTCAGCGGTGTAATCTTGCTTGTTAGTCCTTGTGGCTATTCAGCAGCTGATGCTCCCCTGGTTTGTGCCCTTCTTTGTTTACTCTATTTCCTTTATTGTGCAATGAATTTATGTTGGAAACAAGTGTTCATACAATGAATTTCTGTGATACTATGCACCCAACAAGATATATTCTAAGATTAGCTGCTATATAATCTCAATTGTAGGCTGCTCCCATGTTATAGATATTGAGCTTGAGAATAACATTCAAAAACTTCACAATAATTTTGCTTTTTCTTTGGTTAATGAGTATTGAGCTTGAGGCCAGCAGCCAATTAATTAACTACAAGACATATTCTAGTAAATGGTTTTATAGTGTATATGCGTAGTTATTGCTGCAAACCTGGAGAAAATACTATAACAAGGGATGACCAGAAATCTGAGCTTTTGTGATTCAAAATAATCTTCATTTATCTCCTTGAGGGACTGCTAAAACATTTGACTTTTCGCCACTTCCGATATAAAGAATTAGTGAATCAGATAATAGTTAATATATGGGTCGGCGTGAAAATAAGTGATATTGCTAGTTGTTTACATATCAACAAGACAATAAAAAAGAAAATAAAATAGGAGACAGTAGCAGTTGGGGTTTTTTTTTTCTCTTCAGACCTTAACCTAACTAAAATAACAAGGTTTCAGAGAATTTTTCTCCTTTTGCCTAGCAAACAGACTGGCTAAGGCTATGTGGTTGATCTGGGAATTTCTGCCCATTAACATCATGAATCAGTGGGGGATTGTTAATCTGTATCCACTCTTTGTAGTATCTACATATTTACATTGAGGATAGACTGTATCAGCCACCATATAGATCTTTTTTATTTTAATTGTAATGCTTCATGATTTTGTATGCTTTTTTTTTTCAGAGCTTTTGCTTTGTGGTTGTGCTCATCTAAATCGTAAGCCTGTAGTCAATGATGGTTGTGGAAACATATTTACCATTTTTATTGTACAAAGTCCCTGGCAAATTAGTGTTGGCCATTTTACTATTTCTGGTTTCAGACCCATAAAATTGGAAAGGAAAGCAAAAAATGAAGAAGAAAGTGAACTCTAAATATTTTGTTTGGAAATATATTTTTATCAGAGGATTATGCATTCTTTTTATCCAGGACCCTTATAGATAATGCATGTAGCATTATCTATGTCATGCAGGCTGTTTTTCGAGATAAATGTTCGATTTTAGGTTCTTATTTTTCTCTTGCGTATTTTTTGAATCTGAAGGTATGGTGGGTTAAACCTCATAGATGTGTAGTCTAGCAAGTAGTCCATGATAGGAAGATAATTGATTAATGTCTTATGGAGCTTTATGTTGTTTCAGTCATTGAACTTGGAATTGCATACCAGATATCAACCGTAATCATGAATAATTATTATATATGGTATAGTTATAGATACATTTATATGCAGAAATAAACTGCAATTATCATTGTGCCTGCAGTGTGCTTGCGTCCCTTTCTAAATTTGCTCAGCCAACGCGTCTTTATCGTGTTGCATTCAACAGCAAACCTGTGTGATTTGTGGGTGTGAGATTCTTAAGGCTAGTTCATCTCAACTAATGTGTGTATCAATCTTTTTTTTTAGATCCTACTTAGTCCACGTTTCTTCTTTGATTGTTTACCCTTATTGTTACTACAGGTACAAATCTGGGCCAGCAATAAAATACACAAGGAAGAAAGGTCATGCATGGGAAAATGGGATGTTCAATCCCTGATTAAGTCTTCGTCAGAGTTTTATGGACCAGAGAATTTGGGTAGAGAGGATAAAGTACCTAGACATGTAAAACTTACATTTAGGAATACCGTTAGATGCCGCATCATTTGGATGACGCTACGCCTCCAGCGACCTGGTTCAAGTTCAGTTAACTTTCAGACGGACTTTAATCTTTTGTCCTTAGATGAAAATCCATTTGCACAAGTAAATCGGCGTGCCTCTTTTGGAGGATCGGGTGAAAGTGACCCTTGTCTTCATGCGAAAAGGATTATGGTGGTTGGAAGCTCTGTAGAAAAAGAGATGGGGCTTACATCACCACAAGGCCCTGATCAGATGAATGTGAAAAGTGGCATGGAGAGTTCTCCACAATTCGGTAGATTCAAGGTACAAGTAATGCTTATGTGATATTTCTTTCATTCTCTCAGTTCATTATTCAACTTTCTACCACATGCATTGCTACTGACATCCTCCTTTATCCGTCTAGGTTCCGATTGAGGCGGAGAGGCTGATGGACAATGATCTTGTCTTGGAACAGTATCTATCTCCAGCTTCACCTATGCTTGCTGGATTTCGTCTAGACACTTTCACCGCAATAAAGCCTCGTGTTACCCATTCGCCATCTTCAGATTCACCTCTCCAGAATACGTCAGTGACATTTTTGGAAGATAGACACATCTCTCCAGCTGTGTTGTATATTCAAGTATCTTTTCTCAAGGTATTTACTTGACCTTCTTTTTTATGTTGCTTTTAGATAAGCCTGGATAATTCTGTATAGTTCACTTAACTTGATGAATGTGAACAAATTTTTTTTTTCCTGTTCCTATTTATATTTCTTTCATTGCTCAGATATGTTATCCCCTTGGTCAACCATTGATTTTTTTACTCGTTACTAGTTGCTCTTTCAGCAAGCAATTTTCAAGTCTTGCCAAATGCTTAGGAAAAACAAAGCTACATTTCCCTACAAGAGTAGGGATATATCGTATATATTGCATATAAGTTTACCTCCATTCGACATTCTATGGTGAGCGGCATACCTATACCTTTAGCCATTCTATGTGCCATTATAATCCATATTTCAGCTAACTTAGGACTCTTCATATGATGATCATATTAGTTGTAAAATATATTCTTATATCGAAAAACTTCCAGGGACTTGATGAAAATTTAATAGGGAAATTCAGAGCACATAATTTCTCAATTTACTCCCAACTCATTGTGAGAGCTTATCAAGAGATGAAGAAAAGTTTTTCAGGAATCAGTTGAGCTGATTCCCTAATGACCCGCTCAGTTTTTCCTGAACAATGTGTGGGGTTAGCTGTTCTATAATTTGGATTAGCAGCTTAAGCTTAATCTGCCAATGATCACTCGTGAAATTTCACCTCCACCCCCCTAAGTATGTAATGGTGAGTAAGATCAGGGATTTTAGTCTTCGATGAGCGAATTTTCTGAAAAAGAAAAAAGAAAAAAAGAGCTTGGCGTGGTGTAAATATTCATGATCTATATCTTATATGGTTGCTTGTATCTACATTTAGATTAGACCTTTGCTGACTGAAGTCTGGTTAATTTCTATTCTAAAGAAAATATTCTGATCAAAATTCCAAATTTTGACAAGAACTCATTTGCACCGAAAATACTGCAGGAACCTTGTAGCATGGTGACAATTGCTGAATTTCGACTCCCAGAGGCAAAGGCTGGAACAGCAATGTACTTCGATTTCCCTAAGCCAATACAGACCCGCAGAATTTCATTCAGACTTGTTGGAGATGTCGCAGCATTCGCAGATGACCCTACAGAGCAAGACGACAGCGGATTGAGAGCTTCGCCATTAGCATATGGGTTGTCCTTGACCAATAGAATTAAGTTGTATTACTATGCTGATCCTTACGAGCTGGGAAAATGGGCAAGTCTTTCTGCAATTTGAATCTTATCTGTTCCCATAAAACGGGTTTTGGGGTTGGTTGCGTTATTGTTCTCTTTTCTCTTTATTTTGTAATATTACAACATTTTATTCATTAATGTAATAATATCAGTTTTGTGCAATTAAAATTGCTTCCTTCTCCACTGTCAAGATAATCTCCATGTGCACTCTCTGACAATAGCTCTCAATAAACGTGGTTCAATCAGGAGCTATATTATACTGATCCATAATTACATTAATTGCATCCTAGTATCCGCCCAGACACCAGTTCCATTGCACTGGACTGCTTCAAACGCCGCCGTAGGCTTTCACCAAACGTTCACTACCAACCCGGGCAACCCCTGCATACTCTAATGCTTGTGCTAATTTCAAAAACTCAAAATTATTAAATGGTTTGCACTTCAAAGGATGTTTTTGATCGATAAATTCTTTCTGACAGCGTTGGTCCCATTGTAGATTACAAACGACCCTCGTCACACTTTTAGTCAAAGGGATAATTTGATGGGAGGAAAAAGAATTTTTTTTTTTGTTTTTTTTTTATAATTATATATTTTATTATGTCAAAATTTTGAAATTTTGACGCACAAAAACTAGATTGCCAAGAAAAAAAAAAACTGCGCTGCAAAACTGCATATTAATTAATTGCATTCACATGGCATGTGCATACATTCACATGATGTGAGTCGATGCAGTAGGGTGTCTGGAGAGGGAAGCGTGCACGTGCATGCATTCTCCTTACTAAAGAATATCTGATCATAGACATGAATATATATCGAATCCAGTGCTGTTGGGACGTGATGCAGAGAAATATATCGAATCCAACTTAAGAAATAATATTCAATCCTTTAACGTGCATGATAATTGGCTTGATCTAATTAACGTGATAATTTGGGATATTTGGTTTTGCGTTTTTAACCATTATTTCTATATAATAATTAAGCTGTGCTTCTCGCAGGCGAAGACGTTGTGAGGAATTAAACAGATGATCATAATCGCTTCCAATAATTAAGTTCCACAATAATCTCTAATATATATATATGGTGATGCATTATTATTATATTAGTTTTGTCCTCTTAATTAACGTCGTGACTACCATGCGTACCTGGAGAGTTCTTAACAAAGAGAAATTAAAAAACAGCAATATTCTCACACACATGATCAAGATACGTTACGTAAGACTTTTACTTTATTGTTCACACAAAGGAGAGATCACACATTGAAAAGGAACAATGTTCTCATACACTCAAGATACGTTATTCAACACGCATAGCATCCACGTATGAAGTATCCGCCAAGACAGTACTAGTTCCGCTGCACTGGACGACTTCAAACACCACAGAACGCTTTGACTGTAAGGTCACCATGACTCCAATGTAATTCCTTTTGTGCTTTTGTAAATTCAAAATTATGAAATGGTTTGTACTTTAGAGGATGCTCTTCATCGACAAGTTCTTCTGGCACATGCAGTAGCCCATCATAGTATTCAAACAATCCGAATGAGTACCTTGTTTCACTTTCAGTCAAAATAACGCGATGGCTGCAACTTTCTATTCTGTCATTGCTCCATACCTTAATAAGAATTAATTACAAAATATCAGTCCCAACTCATTCAAATGTCTACTCATTTAGCAACGAAATTCCTAGTAGATCTGCTCTAAGGTCTTCTCATGTCTTACATGATTAATATCTACGTATATTCTTATCAATTTTTTCCGTAGATTCCAATATAATTATTTCTAGTTCCTTAAATAATATTCCAAGAAAGTAACCATTAATTTGCGTACGTCATAACTCACCTGGAGTCCAGCAGCTGCCAAGACTATAAACGATGAAGGGGATGGATCAAAAACAATCCATTCGCCATTCTTTGCTTTTATCTCTAAACCTTTTACATGATTTTGATGGACTATGGTGATGAAGTTCTTGTCCGTATGAATCCCTACCCCTTTGTTGGTCCCGGATTTCTGAGGTTCCCCGTACCTTATTAGGCCGAGAGAGAGAGTGGCTAATTCCAAATGAGAACCATGGTACTTTTCCACGCCATAGTTTTCAAATATCATTCTTGTGACCATTTGATCCAGCTCTGCCATCAGCCTCACATACGAATTAGCACCCTCCCTAATCAAGAGAGAAAAACAGCCAAAAGAAGAAGAAGAAGAAGAAAAACAGTGTTACATGATGCAGAAGCATTAGGCGATAATTTAACAAGCAGGAATATCGAAGGCATAAGCTTTTACTCTTTGTAACAAAATTAGAATATTTCGATCACTATATATATATATAAATGACGAAGAAGAAAAATTAGGTAAGATTAGATGATTCATGCCGGAAATGATCATTCCCGTTGGGCCAGAAGATATTCGTCAACTTCTGAATTTTTTCCGGAGAGGTTGCATTGTCGATTAGCATGCGTTCGAATGGACCTATTAGCTCGTAGCCATGGAAAGGCTTGATCTGATCAGAAGTTACTTTCACTTTGGTTTCTGTGGGAAAATCAAACATCTCACGTAGTTCACCAAACATCATGTTGTGGAGATCCAAGGGAACTTTATTGCCAAGTCTGCTACAAAACAGCCGTACTCTTCGAGTACACGACAAACTTCCTTGCTCGCTGACAACCATGAACTTGAACCAGGCTTCAGGTCCTCGTTGGAGAAATCAAGAACCGGAAGCTTAGGGTGTGTTTGGATAGCCATGGCTTTTCTCCTGTACTCGCGTAGGAAGCTTGAGGACTGCGAGTCAAAACCGTGGCTTGTGCTAGATGAGGCCTGTGCATGCTATTTGTAGACGGGAATCAATGCAGTACTACGAAGTTGCGTGTCTGGGAGAGGGAATCATGGGAATTAAGTATGTGCATTATTGCTTTAGTGTTGTTTTCTAAGAGCTGATAGAGCTTAATCTCTATCGAATCCGGTGCTGTTTCGTACGTACGACGCCATGCAAAGAATAACCTATGGCCAGTCGGCATCGATGGGCCAATTATAATTTTAGGATATTATTTAAGTGGTACGGAGGCACTGCCCCTCTACACAGTTTATACAGGAAGTACAAACCCCTCTCCCTCTCCCTTCTTATCTTCTTTGTGTTTTTTTTTTTCATTAATGCCTATTCGGCCCCAAAAAAATTAGTATTGACCATTTCTCTCTTTGTCTAAATGTTTCTTTTGTCTCCTAAAATTTGAAGCACTCTGCTCTCCCTATGGATTGTTTGAAACCCTTATTTGGCCAGCTCGTAATATAACTTCCTTCTTGATCAGTACCTAGGAGATCAGTATTGAACTCCCGTGCCACTGAGATCCTTTATTTTTGGTTGTTCGACGCCTCAAATATCGCCCGATTTGTCACTAAAAGTTAAAAGAAGTTGAATTTCTGGTCTCGCTTACAGAAGATGTAACTTGTCTGCATTACCTGAAAGGTCACCGTGATAGTTTTGCTTGTTGGGACGGGAGGAAAGGTCCAAAAAAACTTGAAATTATATAGTAGTATTTGAAGGAGAGCGAGACCACGATTGATGACAAGGGGTGCATCGCATGGGAGATCTTCGATTTATAATTAAAGACTCAATATTTCTGATCAAAAGAAAAGAAAAATGGAGACGCACTGCAAGAAATCTGGGATATAGGGGCGAAAATTTTACTGACCATGCATGCACATAAAAATGGTAGCTTTTACCTCAACAAATGCAACCTGCGGATCGGAAAGAACTATGACAAGCTTGGTCGCTCAAAATTATTACCCACGACAAGGGGGGTCGCTTGTTCAAGAGATTTTTAGAGACGAATATTATAGCATATGATCAGATAAATTAAGGACGAAAATATAGTTTACCTTTGGCCTGATTTTTAAGATCTGTTCGATCCAGTTTCCCCCTTCCAACCCCAAAATTAATAATTAAGGAAAAAAATATAACTTATTTACCAATAAATTTTTTAGTCGCGAGAAGGTTGTTTAGAGATGATTAGATATTGCAGTAGTTAAAAACTTTTATGGTCAGTTTGTTTCCTTGTAAACTAAAATTTGTAATTTTTTTTCTTCTAAGCTTTCGTAATTTGTTTTACTTATTTTCAAGTATTTGGAAAGCACCTGAAAATAAAGTTAAAGTAAAAAATTTTCAAGTCAACTGTTAAAACTTTATTATATTTTAGAAAACAAACTAGGCTCAAAATTTCGTAAATCAAAATCTTTTCTTGAAGGAACATTATAGTACACCCCATATCTATGGGTAAAAAACAGTAAGCCTCCTTCAAGTTCTAAAATATTTTATTCCGCCTCATATGTTTCAAAAACAATGAATTCTTGCTTCTGTTTGATTTGAGGGTTAAACCACATTCAAAATGATCGAAATGCCCCTCTAAGACAAAATTATTGAAAAAATAAAAAATATGTATAATAAAAAGTAATATTTTTTAAATTAAAATTGAATTTGAAGGTTGTATATGATAGTTTTATATTCTTTTCTTTTCATGTCATGTGGACACTTTCTCCTTTAGTTGACTAACAGCAATTAAATTGCGGGACCTATTTTATCGCAAAAATGTACCTCAAAGACCTTCACATTAAAATCAATACCTTAAGGATTAAACTATTAAAATTTTGAGAAAACTTTTCATGCCATGGGACAGTCTACGATTGGCGTTGAGATGACATCTAAAATCCGCCAAAAGCATCATTCCGTTTATTGGCTAACGACAATTGGACGGTGATCGATTTGTTTAAAAAACTTACCTCAGGAACCAACGGTTAAAATCGATATTGAGGGATTAAAATATTAAAAGTATAAATTACAAAGACCTATATGTTAATTAAACCTTTTTATATAAATACATAAAAATTATTAAACGTGTCAAATATAAAAAAAATATTTTCTTGAAAATATTTTTAAAAGAATAACCAAATATTAAAAATGAAATTTTTTTCTTAAAAACATTTCAATAAAAAGTTTTTTTTTAATAAATAATAGTTTTATAACCAGACAAACCGACCCTTAATCACAAAATATTTTCTAGAACATCTGGACCACAAACTACATCATCCTTGCATGTATTTCTCGACTACTTTCTATACTTTAGAGGACCACAAGTTATGGGCCATATTTTTTTGTTGGGACGTCGAAACGTGATGAGCAAGTATTATTTTAAAATGTTTTATATGATTTTGGCCTCCCTTTGTTTTTTCAACAAGTTAGGTGAGAATGTATACGCCATTGATTTTCTATTTGTACTTGCTAGGCACTGCTCTGACGGCTGGCAACACCAAAACATAGACGTTATCAAAGTCAAATCGACCCAGATGTGACATTAGAAATTTAGACATATAATTGGACATGATTGGCCAACTCTTTTAACATGATTCGTAATTTTTTTTAAAAAAAAAAAAATCAAAATCGACCCTGCGGATGTACGTGTACATAGGAAATTTAGACATATTGGTCAGTGGTCAACTCTTTTATCATGATCCGTAATTTTTTTTTTCAGAAATAAAAGCATATATATTTGCCTATATATTCGTGGAATATATTTGTGTTAGGAAGAAATATTTGTGTACGTCATGAATGACGCCTAGAGAAAGCAAATTTCACATCTAGATATATATATATATATATATATATATATATATAGCTGCATTGTCTTTATAGAATATATATATATATATGCTGCATTATCTTTAGCTGATCAGGGAGAAAATAAAAATTATAAAATAAAATAAAAAAAAAAATATTTTATTTGTATATACATCAATTATTTCGACCGAAGCTCAACCAGAGGCATGAGGTATGACCTGTGCATAGTAATTAATTATACGGGTATCGGGGTGATATGAATGATATAGATAATATAACAAATTAAGGGCATGTTCATTCTCCTGATAATTGATGAATTTGAATCCAATATTTATGTATCGTAAACTGAACATGTTTAAAATAAAGATGTAAGAAATAAGTTTTCAACTTTATCTTAGAAAAAATGATGATGAATTACCAACGTCTCCTCAAGTAATACGTTAAGGGCAGAAAGTTTGAAGGGTAAAATGAGTTTGTGCAAAACATGTGACACACATTCAGTGAATTAAATTCGAAAAGAATATGAATGGACGACATTACCCCGATGATTATGAATACGTTGAGGGTGAATATGACCATTTCACCTTACTAAAGGGGCATTTGTTTACTGAAATTTTAAAGAATATTCTTAAAATTTTGAGAATCTTTTGAATGTTAATTTTATTAGGGTTTGTAAAAAGTGTAAAGTATATATATAAAAATATGAAGTTTATCGAAATTTATAAAATATATTTGATGTGGTAGAAATTTTAAACCCAAAAAATTAGGCAAATAAACGCTACCAAAGCTGACTTCCGTGTGTTGTTATCCCCCCCTGTTGACGCGAAAGAAGCTCAGCATCGCTGACAACCGTACGAATCGAACAACGGCGGGATGAGAGGACTAGGAGCTCAGCATCCCCTGTCGTTGCATTTTATCTTTTGTTTTGTTAAGGGGAATGCCCATCTGGGCCTTCAAAGGACCGAAGTGGTCAATAATTATCAATAATTATATGCTTAACTTTCACCCAACTGCTCTCTTATGAAAGATTGACATATTTTTGCTGCTGTTGTTGTAGTATTGGAAGAATACTTCATTGATAAATTCAACTATGCTTTTAAACCAATAAGTCACATAGGTAGCTTGTCTGTCTTTTCATGAATATAGGCCCTTTTAACATGCTGAAGACAGTGTTTTTCGTGTGTTGACATAGATGTTCTTTATTGAGAAAAGAACTATGAAATTTGGTTTATTTTTAACATGCTGAATATATTGGGTTTTCTTTTAAAGTTTTGTTACACTACAATAAAAAATAGAAAATAGAAAGTAAAAGGGATTTTCGAAATTATAATAATATTATAAATAAATATCAACATTTGTATCATAATAAAAAAAATAGAAAATAGAAAATAAAAGAGATTTTCGGAATTATAATAAATATTATAAATAAATATCAACATTTGTATAACAATAAAAAAAAATAAAATGGATTTTCGGAATTATAATAAATAATAAATAAACATCAACATTTGTATCACAATAAAAAAACGAACATAAAAGAATTTTCGGAATTATAATAAATATTATAAATAAATATCAATATAAATATTATTTTATATTTTATCTTCAACACACATCCCAAAAAAGGTAATCTACAAATAACATGCCTTAAAAAAATCACTTCTTTTCATACACTCATTAATAAAAGTCAACAACTTCTACATAAACACCAATACAACTCCAACATCACCTAAAAATTCTCAAAACACTTCAAATCCTAAAAATCTCATCAAAACGAACGTGCCCTAAAATAGTTGTGTAAAATCTAGAAGATGTATGTAAGATAATATTATACGGTACGTAGTAACTTATATATAGCAGTTTAATCAATAAGTATATTACCCTATTTATTTAGCAAGATATTCCCAAAGGTATTCATCTCTACGGGTCAGTAATGATTAGGGGTGTCCAAAGAACCGGTCAGACTGGCTGGACCGGACCGATTCTGGACAAACCGATGAGAAAAATCTTACCGGAATGGCCGGTCCGGTGAAACCAGTATACTCCGATCCGGTCCCGATTTTATACATAGAAAAACCAGTACCGGACCGGAGTATACTGCTCCAGACCGGTCCGAACTGGTTTTTTAATTTTTTTTTTTTAAAAAAAAACCTAAAACGATTCTCGCGCCTTCCCCCACGGTGAAACTGGCCCAGTTCAAACAAGTCCAAACCGGTGAAACCGGCCCAAACCGGCTAAATCGGTCCGGTCAAGACCAGTTTTGGTCCGATCCGATCCCTTTGTCCTCTGCAACTCCGGTTTGGCCAGCCCAGCCCGGACCGAATCGGACCGGACCGGCCTTTGGACACCCCTAGTAATGATAATGGACGTTGTCGCAAAAGGAGATCATTCACAAATAATCAATGTTGCGCTGGGACTGGCTGGGCTTTATTGGGCTCAAGCCCATCCTAGAAATGTAATTTATAAACGATCCGGCCCAGAAATAAAAGGCCGAAATGCCTCTTAGATATTCCCTGCAATTGTTGGGTTGAACTGGGCCGGATATGCAATCCTTGATTTCACAAGGCATAATTTGTAAATTACGCAGAGTGTACATGAGATTTGTACTTAATTATATACTCATACTAAGGGGAGATCAAACATTGAAAAGCAGCATTCTCAAACGCATTAAGATACGTTGTTAAAAAGTTCACTACCACCACCTGCATACTCTAATACTTGTGCCAATTTCAAAAATTCAAAATTATTAAATGGTTTGTACTTTAAAGGATGTTTTTGATCGACAAAGTCACAAAGTCTTTTGGTACATGTACATTGTATCCTTGTGGATTACAAATAACCCATCATTTGATCACTTTTAGTTAAAGTAACTCGATAAGCGTAAACTTGCATGTATCCTGGCGTTGGCTCTATATCTTAATGAAGCGTAAACTTGCATATATCCTGTTGTTGGCTCTATATCTTAATGAAAAATTACCAAAGTTGAACATGGATTGTCAAGTTAAACTACAACAGGTTGCTGGGTTTTTATTTGGCAGCATTCACATGACTATAGATATCATGTCTATATAAAACAGAAACTTATCAAGTGAACTTTGGGTGAACTTTAGAAAATAGTTGCGTTTTAAAGCGTTGATGAACCCCATGTAGACACCAATCAAACTCCAGTCTTCAGATACTACTCCCAGACTTACTCATGATCTGCTAACACTTTGGAATAATCTAGGACTTCAAATATCTTTGATCTCAGGAATATACTAACACAACAAATGATCATGAAGTTTAGTGCCAATTAAAATAAACATTTACATATATGATCCTAGACTAAACAACTACAAGCATCAAGGAAAAGAAGAATTTAAAATTTTATTCTCCGAAAGTTCTTAATTTTCTTAAATGCAAAAAATTTGACAAGCAAATCCGACTCAAGCAATAATATTCAATATTCCTTGATATCACAAGGCAAAATTTGTAAATTACAGGAAGTGTAGATAAGATTTGTATTTAGTTATTCATAGTAAAGAGATATCATACATTGACAAGTAGTCTTCTCACCCACATCAAGATCGGCAATTGAACACACATAACATCCAAGTATCTATCTGCCACGACACCAGTTCTGTTGCATTGGGTGACTTCAAACACCACAGAAGGCTTTGACAGTAAGGTCACCACGAGCCCCATATTGTACTTGTGCTTTAACAAATTCAAAATTATTAAATGGTTTGTACTTAAGAGGATATTTTTCATCAACGAGTTCTTCTAGCACATGTAGTATCTCATCATGAAATACAAACAATCCCAATGAGTACCTCGTCTCACTTTCAGTCAAAGTAACTCGATGAACACAACTTTCTATCCGGTCGTTGCTCCATACCTTAATGAGAATTAAATTACAAAAGATTAGTCAGTATTTATTGAATTGTCTCATAATTACGTCTCATTTGCCAAAAAAAAAAAACTAATTGAAATCGCTACATTAATTGCTAATTTCTATAAGGCTATCATATTGATGCTACCACTAGGAAGAAACACTAACTAACAATTCCTATAACCAAATAAATAGAATTCCCTAATTTATTATAATTAAGTGTTTTCTAACGTAAGAGATCGAGTGCAATTAATTGTTTTAATTTCTTCTCAAGTCTTACATGCATGATTAGTATCTTAATTAGTATTTTCTTATCAAAATTTCCCGTAGATTCCGATATAATTATTTCAAGTGACTTAATATTACTAGGAGTATATATAGTTTAAGAATAAGAAATGGTTACAGCAGTTTTCGTGAGAAATAACCATTTGGCTTTAACATGTGGAAGTCACAACCCACCTGGAGTGCACCACCTGCTAAAACTATGAAGGATGAAGGGGATGGATCAAAAACAATCCAATCATCGTCCTTTGTTTTTATCTCTAGACCCTTTACGTGATTTTGATGAAGTATGGTGATGAAGTTCTTGTCCGTGTGAATCCCTACTCCTTTACTGGTCCCGGACTTCTGAGGTTCTGCATATTTCAGTAGGACGAGAGAGCGAGTGGCAAATTCCATATGAGAGCCATAGTACTTCTCCACGCCATAGTTTTCAAATATCATTCTTGTGACCATTTGATCCAGCTCTGCTATCAGCCTCACATACGAATTAGCACTCTCCCTAATCAAGATAGAAAAAAAGCCAAACAAAGAAGAAGAAAAACACATGAGTACTGTTAAATGATGCAGAGACATTATGCGTTCATTTAATAGCCTGTAATATCAAAAGCTTTAGCTTTCGGCCTTCTGTCAAGCAAAATTAGAATATCGATCACTATATATAGATGATGAAGAAGAAAAATTTGGTAAGATTAGATGATTGCCGGAAATGATCATTCCCGTTGGGCCAGAAGATATTCGTCAACTTCTGAATTTTTTCCGTGGAGGTTGCATTGTCGATTAGCATGCGTTCGTATTGAGCTGTTGGGGTGTAGCCATGGCAAGGCTTGATCTGATCAGAAGTGACTTTCATTTTGGTTTCTGTGGGGAAATTAAACAACTCCCTTACTCCACCAAACATCGTGTTGTGAAGCTCCAAGGGAACTTTATTGCCAAGTTCTGCTACAAAATAGCCGTAGTCTTCGAGCACACGGCAAACTTCATTGCGCGCTGATAGCCATGAACTTGAACCAGGCTTCAGTTCCTCGATGGAGAAATCCAGAACCGGAAGCTTTGCGTGTGTTTGTGTAGCCATGGCAAAAGGGTACCGTAACTTGTGCTGATCATGAGGCATGTGCTATTTGTAGATCATGTGAGTCAATGCAGTAGCAGGGGCTCTGGAGAGTGAAGAATGGGGAGCGCGTCCATTATTTTTTAGTTGTAAGAGCTGACAGATCTTTAAGTTCTTGTTATAACTTTGTTAATTTATGGGTTTCATTTCAACACATGCATCTGCACGAGCAGTCTTATGTTAGCTGCGTTCGATTATTGCTTGCAAGACTTGAAATTTGAACAGTAAGAGTTTGCAGTTTGGTATATATATAAATAAAAGCTGGAAAAAATTTTAAGGTGTTGGGGTTGATGAAAAAGTGAAGAGAGAGATAATTTAAATGAATTTTTTATATTTATTTGTTGTGAAAATAAATGATTTGATGGAAAGAGATAAAATTTTTTTATAATTATTTTATTAGAGTCTAAAATTTTAGCTTCCAAACACCACTGATACGAATCTTCCAACTACAAAATATTAGCATTTTTTACTTCAAACTATTAATTTTTACAAATTTCATCCCAAACTACCTATATGTTTACAGTACTTTACACTCTCTTGTAATTTTTAACCGTTAATATTGCGTCACATGAGATAGTGTTCAAATTCCATTGAAATTAACTTATACATAGCATTGGAATATCCACCAAGTGCACAAGTTCCCATTACATTGAAGAACTTCAAACATTAAGAACTATATAACGAGAAAATAGTCGTACTACTTCCGCATTAATAGAATAAGTGCAATTCCTTAGAAGTGGTGGGAGACATGATCTATATATAGTTTATCAAAAAACAAACCCCTCTCCCTTACCTTCTTCGATATTTTAAATTCTGCTTTCGGGCCCCAAGAAATATGATTGACCAGCTAGCTCTGATCTCTTTGTCCAAATGTCTCTTTTGGCCCGTAAAGGTTGAAAATCTCTCCTTAATTTCCCTTTGACTTGTTTCAAAATTCCAAAAAAGCCCTCATTTGGGCTCTTAAACTTTGAAAAGTGCACTTTTTCTATGTATTTTCTCATATATATATATATATATATATATATATATATATAACCTTTCAAGAAGTTTTCATTAGCTCCTTACAAAAAGAATTGAGATAACTTTAAATAGCCACCAAAAAATCTCTTAGCAACAACTGACCCGGTTTGGACGGGCAGACGGCCATGGTATCTCTTGTGTTCGGCACTTCGGCTAGGAAGTTTGACCCTTGAGAACTGCGCGGTAAAACCGCGTATTAATTGCATTCACATGGATGTGTTCAGTCGATGCTTTAGCGTGTCTGGAGAGGGAAGCACGTGCATGCTGCATGTGCATGATTATTTTTTACTGCTAAGATCTGATAGACATGATATCTGTCGAATATATATATCCAGCGCTGCTGGGAGTTGGGACGTCATGCAGAGAATAACTGGCAATATTGAGAGCGAGGATTTTACCAAATCAGTCCAACGTGAAAAGTGAGGATTCCCGAGTGATCAAACCGCAACAGGTTGGTGGGCTTACTATTTGGCAACCAGCTTCTTCCACGCCACCATCGGTGCCATTCGCGCGCACTCTTAACAAAGAGAAATTAGAGATGTGTTTACGCCCATGAGTACTATATATATATATATATGGTCCTAGCCTGAATAACCATGAAGGAAAAGAAGAATTTATATTCCATATTGAAAAGGCAAATCCAACTCAAGAAATATATATTCAATCCTTTATATCACAAGGCATACTTTTGTAAATTACACGGAGTGTTACATAAGATTTTTATTTAATTGTTCACACTAAAGAGAGATCGATATTGAAAAGCAACAATATTCTCACACACATCAAAATACGTTATTCAACACGCATAGCATGCACCCAAGTATGAAGTATTCGTCAAGACACCAATTCCGTAGCAATGGACGACTTCAAATACTACAGAAGGCTTTGACCGTAAGGTCACCACGAGCTGCATGTTCCATTTGTGCTTTCGCAAATTCAAAATTATCAAATGGTTTGTACTTCAGAGGATGTTTTTATCGACACGTTCTTCTGGCACATGTAATAACTCATCGTAGTATTGGAACAATCCCATTAAGTATTTTATTTCACTTTCAGTCAAAATGACTCGATGGAGGCAACTTTCTATCCTGTTATTGCTCCATGCATTAACGAAAATTAAATTACAAAATATCAGTTCCAACTTGTTCAAATGTCTACTAGTTTAGCAATGAAATTACGACTCATTTTGAAAAAAAAATAAAAATATTAAAATGGCAATAACATTAATCACCAATTCGATGAGCGCGCGCGCGCACACACACATATATATAATATTGATGCCAGCAGTATAGAAGAAATTAACACTACCTATATTACCAAATAGAATTCCTATATATCATTCATCCAAGGAAAAAAAAATAGAATTCCTATTATAATTATTCTCTAACGTAATAGATCGAGTGTAATTACTTGCTCTAATGTCTTCACATCTCTTGCATAATTAATATCCTCGTATATTCTTATCAAAAATTTCGGTAGATTCCAATATAATTATTTCTAGTGACTTAATATTCCTAGCAAGTAGCCATTTCCCTTAATTCGTCATAACCCACCTGGAGTCCATCAGCTGCCAAGACTAAAACATCTCACGTACTCCACCAAACATCGTGTTGTGAAGCTCCAAGGGAACTTTATTGCCAAGTTCCGCTACAAAACAGCCGTACTCTTCGAGTACACGGCAAACTTCCTTGCGCGCTGACAGCCATGAACTCGAACCCTGCTTCAGGTCCCCGTTGGAGAAATCAAGAACCGGAAGCTTGGCGTGTGTTTGGATAGCCATGGTTTTTTTCCTGTTCATGTAGGAAATTTGATCAGGACTGCGAGGCAAAACCGTGACTTGCACTAGATGAGGCGCATGTGCATGCTATTTATAGATGGGACTGATCAATACAGTAGTAGCGTGTATGGACACTACAAGAAATCTCGGCTCCAACGACGGCGGTTTCCGTAGCCGAAACCCCAAAAATCGTCACAAAAACTTTGCCGCCACGGAAGGAGGTCGTCGAAGCGTGGTCGACTCTGCCGCGTGCCGAGAGCTCTGATTCGACGACAGAAACTCTCTGTCGGCACTGGTCCAGCAACGTCGACCGTTGATTTCGTTGGGGAAGATACCCAGATCCGTCGCTAAAGGCTGCGGTTAATTGGACGGGCTAGTCGAAGTTGATTTTCACCGACGAATGCCCATGGCGTCAAGAGAGCTCTGCACCGACGAATGCCCATGGCGTCAAGAATCACTACAAGAAAAGTGCCCATCAGCTACAGTAGCAGTCGTAGCAGAAAGCATTCAAAACCGTCCGCCATTTTTGTCTCGTCGGGAGTAACCGAGTTTTCCTTGACGATTTTTGACTGCCAGCAAAGGAGTTCTCTCGACGATGGAGAAAAGCTAGTCCCTATGATTTCTACCATCGAAATCGCACTTTCTGAAATTTGGAACACCTTTAAGCGACGAGCAAAGGTTGGTGATAATTGTGGTCAGCCCACCCACAATTGTTATAGCAAGAGGCTCATGGTTACGAGAGACTGCTTCTTAATTTAGATTTGTTTAATTTCTCCGTGCTTTGTTTACAAAATTATCAAAATTTCTAATTTTTCTTTGTTGAATGCAAAAGAACAATGAAAATGGAATTGTATTTGTATTTCCTGTTTGTCAAATGAATGCAAAAGAGATTTTTAACAATATGTAGAGAACATGTGTTGTGCATTGCTACAACTCAGAGATGCAAACTAAGAAGTGTTTATAAAGATTCCTCAATACAAATATAAATGCTGAATACAAAAGAACAACCAACAGACTAGATATTTGCTATGTTGCATTGTCGATTTGTTGGTGCTGCTGAGTTGGAGATCAAGGTTGGATTGCAGCTGAGGTGCTGACACACTAGATGGAGACTATTTGATGTCTTCTGGTGTAATTGGTTTAACATCCTTCACTGTGCTTGTTGATATCTGTACAAGGTGTTCATTAATATCCCCAAACTTGATCGTAAAATTAAAAGAACAGAGGGGAGGAGCAAAACAGAGAGAGAGCAGAGCACTTTCTTGATGAACCATGGCTGAGGTTAACATTCCAGTAGCTTACATAAATCCTTTCTCTGCTTTCGAAAATCTCTAGCGGTGAGCCAATTCTTTCAAACATGTGTGCTTCTGGTTTAGTTAAAGTATTTTTTTTTCTAAGTCCTAGCGCTAGCACTTCCCGCCCAGTTGCCAAAAAATTCTAAGCGGCAACTCAACGTTCAAAAAGCAATTTAGTTTAATAGAACATTTCTCCCGCACAAAGCAACATTGAGGGCCATAACTTCAAAGTAGGTAATGGATTTTAGATTTATATATACATGTGCCTTGCTATATCCCTTATCTAACTTTGGATTTTCAAGTAATTTATAATCGAGACTGATAGGTGCTTAGAAGCCTATAGTTTCCCTGAAAAATTATTCAAGTGTGTAGTAGCCGAATAACAAATACATAATGAAAGCTATACTGATCTGAGCAAGATAGATGTGTTTAGTTTCCATGTCAATTATATTTTATGATTTGTTCAAGATAGACGTGTTTAGTTTCCATAAAGAAATATATAGGAGTTTAGTATCCGTAATATGAACAACAACAGATTTTATGATTTGCAAAAGATAGATTTGTTTAGTCTCCGTAAAAATAAAACAAGGATATTATGGTTTACACAAAGGGAAATGACTCTTTGACACTTTTCAGTAGCTATCATTCAAAAGTTCGCAGAAAAATGTTAAACTCTACAGATTTTACATTGATTAAAACATATCAAATTCAAGAGACATATTTGTAGCAACAAGTGAACGTTCAGCGAGGTGATGGTGGGACAAAGTAACAAATGGCGAGATTAGCAGAAGACAGGCACGATGGAGTCACATCCAGCGTGAGTAGAAAACCTGTAGATGTATATCGACATGGTTAACACTCCGCTGCAACATAACAGAGAAATTTAAAACAGCTCAGTTGTGAAGCACTCTCATCTCACCAAGCAGGTGGCCCGAGCAATGACCGTGTTTTTACAAGGGAGAGAAGCTGCTCAACCTGTTCAGCCCTCTTGCTCTCATCCTTAGTCTTGTTATAAAAAAGTACCAGCCAATTTTACACAAAACGAGGATTTCCTGTCACATAATTAAAATTGGTCAAACTCAATGATCTTACAATAGAGCAATACCTGCTTGTGAAACTGGTTGAAGTGGCACTGAAAAGCCAAACTCATACTTCTTAGATAAACCACTCATCTCAATTGTATGAAAAAGGAATGTAAGGATGCATAAAAACAACAACAGAATATAATCAAACGAAGTACAAGGGAGACAGAAAAATCTAATACATGACAAATGAAAGAAAAAGACATGTTGTGATATTAAGACTAGCCTAAACCAAAATTTTCCCTTCATGTTACTAACAAACGTACAAATCCTTCTGGATAAAAATATTGAATTTGTCCAAACAAAAAACTGTGAAACTTGTATTCTCAGCAACATCGTCAAGCGAAAACCTTGTGTTTTGAAAGAAAGGACCTCTAGAAATCAAGAATAAATCTGTCTATTTCGCAACCAATGTTTTTTTTGTTTTTTTCAGAATTTGAAGATGCAACCAATATTCCTTTAGTGATCCCATGTAGAGAGTGCAGGTCAGCTCTGTTTATAGCTAGATAGGATAAATGAGATACAACATCGAAAAACAGTAACTGCCGTTCAAAGAATAGTTGGATCATGACAACAAGATGCAGAACTTGTGCTGAGAACATTTGAATGTAAAGAACATGATGGATTTTATTACCGATCAAGTGGCCATACAACTAGATAGAGATAAGGTGTCAAGTGGACAAGTCCACATTCATATCAATAGCAAGAACCATAGTACCACTGCTATTTATCATCATCCTTCAAGTTTTATCACAACTATTTTACAAGAATACCTATCAGATATTCTAGAATATGAATATCTACAAAACAAAGCTGAAGTCATAAACCAGTCACAAACCACACATGATTTTCTGTTCAGTTCTATACCTATAGAACCAATCTTGACAAACGGTTGACATAACTTTACCATAAACTAAGCTGCATAAAGGTTTTACATAGCCCCCAAGAGAATCAGAACGAACTATAATTAGTTCCATAGATATATTCAAAGCACTCATCTCCACTTAGATATATTCATACCTCATTCACCGAGACACTAAACAAGAGAGCCAACATACCATTTCCATAAGGACAAACATCTTGTTAGGGACCAAGTGATCAAGGAAAAGTTAGAACCAAAACACGCATTTACACACTAACATGCATGCACGCAGACATATAAACATTAAGCATTCACTTAGTTTCTCAAATATTACCTCCTTCTAACATGCAGACTCCATTCTTTTGAAAGATGACTTCGTGCATAACATGTCATAATTAAAAGCTACCTAGGCATTCACCTTCTTCTCAACTTACTGCAACAAGTAAATGAGCGAAACCAAAAAATATGAAACAGGAAGTGTAAATGGAACAATTTATGGAGTATATAAGGGTACAATAAAGCAGAAACAACATTCTATCCTCCTGAGTAACATCTCAATTTAATTGAAATTCAAGGACAAAATTGGGACATATTGAATTATTGATAGCAGAAGTGTGATTTGATATAGCAGTCTCAGTAGCCATAGGAATCCAAAACCTCTTCAACTTTTCTTGCTTCTCAGAAACCCATTAGATATTTAAAAAGC
Organism: Morella rubra; assembly: GCA_003952965.2. Classification (NCBI taxonomy): domain Eukaryota; kingdom Viridiplantae; phylum Streptophyta; class Magnoliopsida; order Fagales; family Myricaceae; genus Morella; species Morella rubra. Next base: position 30,508,594 of record CM025853.1, read on the forward strand.
CAGAAATAATTCTAAACATCAGAACAAGTATGGATATTTTAACAGTGATGAACTCCACTTGGGAGTAAAATCTTAACAACAGGAGAACTTCCATTAACAAATACTAAATAATTATTCTTCAAGACGCCAAGCCTACACGATATATTTCAATAACGTAAACCTTCTCAAGAGAGCTGCTCTATGTTGGCGACTGGCCTCTGCAAAGCATTGATTATACATTGATTTCTCTCCATCTTCTCAAGCTTCCTCTCTTGGCTAGCTGGGTCTTTCAACAACAAAACTTTGGACATATCTTTACACCTGCCATGTCCAGGGATTCCTCATCATCTTAAAAGGTAATATCCAATTAAGCATCAAACTCAGAATTAATTCACCACAAGTGTGTAGCCCCTTTCTACCACCACAAAGTGCACATGGAGTGACTATTCTACAAACATATACCTGTAATGACTCAAGAGTAGCTGTAGACAATCGGCCAAATTGAAAAGCTAGGCACTCATTCCTTGTTGTTGTAGAAAATCAAATGAAGAGAGTCTGGACACCTATAATTTCCACTTAGTGGACAGAAATTCAATACAGACCAAAGGAAACCAAAACAGATGAAAAAGAATACACAAGTATCTTTAAGGCAAAACCAAATATGTACACTTGACAAAACAATCACGAATTTTAAATTGCAGCATACCAGACCTGTAATATGCACAGCAAAGGACTGAATTTGAGTATCTTGCAGCTGATTCAAGCAATCACAAATTTTACATTCATAAGTACCAATTTAGCTTCCTCTGTTATGCCGCAAAAAGGCAAAATTTGCCTAGCAAAACACCAAAATTTGCAGCATACCATCCCTACAATATGCACAACAAAGGAATGAATTTGACAGCCAGATGTGCTAATTTTTAAATATGCACATCAGTTGAAAGAAAAAAGTACGAGTCATATGCAGGATCCAAACCATCGCTGCCGAGGACAACTCCAACCCTAAACATCTAAATCGGAGTCGAACTCCCCACTACTAGGCAGCATACTTAAAGTTAACAATATGTAGAGAACTCAGAGTTAGGAATGGAAATAAGCTCACTGAGGAGGAAAATCTTTGATTTCAGAAACGCATGTGAAGGTAGAAGCAGGGAAGTTATGACTATCCCGGCGATGTTATCCCCACATGGTGTGTGGAAGCCAGAATACCCACATCTCTGTGAATTTTTGGGGGACTGATCGGTTACTGCAAATTGGGAGACTTTTTAAATCTGAACAGGGACTCCACGCTAACTGCAAAATGAGGGCAAAACTTATTCCAAATTCATGGCTCCTTGGCATGTACCCAATTCGGTGGATGCAAGATAGTACCTGTTAATGAGTCGGGCTTCCTCTTCGAGCATAACAGCAAAGGTCGAACAATGGACCTTCACCGAATTTTTTCACCGGAGATCCTTGACGAGCAAGAAGATTGTGGTCGGCATAAATATCGCACTAAAAAATCGTTGGCGACGACCACCTTCGTCGGCTCTGGGATTTTTCTTGACGGACCCAGGTGGTGGAGGAAAGGTGACTGGGTTACCAAGGCACCCACGACGGCTGGTTCGTCGATGTCGTGTAGAGTTGGAAAAAAGAATTATATAAACGCTACAGTAATTTCGATTTGGACATTCGCCGACCAGGAAGCCGACACTGACTTGCGGTCGAGCTGTGATCTTCAACTTCGACGAGTTTGACTGAGTGGTGGAAGAAGCCTGCGCTTTACCCACGTCCGCAACTTACCGCGTGGCTGAAACAGGTATTTCTACTAGTGGGAGAAGGAATCATGTCCATTATATTTTAAGTTGTCAGAGCAGATGATTAAAAAAAGAAGAAGTTATCAGAGCAGATAGAGATCAGCTTAGTCTCAATTGAATCTAGTGCTGTTACGTACGACGCCCTGCAAAGAATAACCTGGCCCAGTGGGCTTTGTTGGACAAATTAAAATTTAAAGAAATTAGTAATTTAGTCACTAAGTTTTGACCCTTAGGACAAAATAGTCATTAAAATTTATTTTTTGGTTATTGGGCTATGACGTGGATTAACGAAAGTGAGCTAGTCAAGATACTAACGTGTCCGTGTATTCTGTTAGAAGAGCAGACGGAAGAGTGACGAAAGGATCAGATCATCATAAGGATAAGGACTCAGTGACAAAAAAAGTAAAAAAGTAAAAAAAAAAAAAATCCTAGTAACTATTTTGTCATAAGGGTAAAAATCTAGTAATTAAATTACTAATTTTTCTAAAATTTATAGATAATTACGTGGCGGAGGCACCGCCCCTCTGTGTAGTTGATAAAGAAAGCACAAACCCCTCTCAATTTCCATTATTAGCTTCTTTAATTTTTTTTTAATTCCTCTTTTGGCCCCCAAAAAACAGTATTGACCAGCTATATATCTCTTTGACTAAATGTCTCTTTTGGCTCCTATTAAAGTATGAAGATCTCTCCTCTCCCTATGGCTTGTTTGAAAATTTCCACACAAAAAAAACACCTCATTTGGCCTCTTAATATAACCACATGTACGATCACACTTTCTTCTTCAGTAGCTAGGAGGTCATTATTGAACTCCTGTGCCAACGCTGAGATTCTTTGCTCAATTACTCTTTGGCCCCAATCAAAGCACGACTATTGGGTTTAATTTTTGGTTGTTTTCGACGCCTCAATCGCTGGATTATTTGTCGCTAAAAAGTAAAAACTTAAAAAATTAAGTTAAATTTCTGGCAAGGAGATGAGACTTCAACAGCTTCTTTTATTAACAGATGCTGACTTATGCAGCTTCCAGCAATACAAATAAGGATCCACCCGTACGTTTTCTCCGTTTAGTTGACAACAAAAATAGAAAGTATAGTTATATATAGTTAAGCATGCCATTTTTTTTCTATAATTAGATCAAATTTTCCTATATATTCTCCAGGTATTGCCCGTGTGGTTGTCCTTCATGGTCCCGTCTCCACAAGATTTTGGAAAATTTTATTGACTACGCACATAAAAATCGTAGCTTTTACCTGAACAAACGCGACCAGTGGAAAGAACTATATATGACAAGCTTTGGTCGCTCAAAATTATTACTTACTACAAATGTTGGTCGCTTAGTTAAAATATTTTAGAGACTAATATAACATATTAATTATCAGCTAAATTAAGGACGAAAATATAACTCATCGATCTTTGGCCCTCTAAGATGTGGAGATCCCCTTTCCCTTACCCCCAAATTAGTTAAAAGCAAATAATAAAGATGACAATATAACTTATTTACCGGCGGTTTTTTCAGTTCCAAGAAGGTTGTTCTAACGACAATTAGATATATATTATGATAGTCAAGATTTTTAGCCACAAATTATTCTCCACGAACGACTGGACCACAGGCTATGATCATCTTTACAGGTATTTATCGACGTCTTTCTATACTTTGAGTTTGGGAGACGTACTTTATCATTGTGTATAGGCTATATTTGTTGTAGTGATGTTGGAAACATTAGCAAGTACTTTTTTCTTAAATGGTTTATATGATTTTGGCCTTTTTATTTTTACAGATGACTTGTTCGGCACAATATCTATTAATTCAAACTAGCAAAATAAGGAGTTAGAGCAATAAGATGACATTTCAATGAAGTGATAAGGATAATCCTCTTCATCACAATCACTTGAAACATTCAGAAGATATGGATGGTGATAAAGTTGATTCACGTTCAAATGTTAATAGATACCCACTTCATTTTGTGGTTTAAATTAATAGATATTGTGCGAACTGGTCGTTTATAATATGCACATAATTAAACCAAATGGGTATTCAAAACAAGTTCAAAGCTGACGTGTCCCTTGATCACCTTAAAACTTGCCTCGTTGCCAAAAGATATCACCAAGTTGATGGTATTGACTACACATAAAGATTCTTCCCAGTAATCAAACCCAACACTATTCGACTGGTCATTAGTTTAGTATTGGTTCGCAAATGGGATATTCATCATAAACTCAACATTAGAAATGCCTTTCTCCATGACCTTATTTAAGAAGACATCTACATGGAACGACCACCGAGAATGATTGATCCGAATTATCCACGCCATATTTGTAAACTTCAACGAGCCTTATATGATTTCAAACAGGTCTCTAGAGTATGGTTTGATCATTTTAGTACTTTTTTGCTCCAACTTGGATTTTTTTGTAGCTTTGTTGATCCTTCTCTTATTTGTTCTGCATTCTCCAATTGCGACACTAATTCTTATACTTTATGTTGATGACATTCTTTTGACAAGTTCAAATCTCCAACTCTTAAGTACATTAATTTCCAAGTCAAGTTCAGAATTTGCAATAAAGGATTTAGGTCTCACTCATCATTTCTTAGGCATCGAAGTTAACTCTCTTTCTCTCTGTGATGGGTTACATTTACTTGAGTCTCATTATCTCTTAACAAACTTGTCTAGGGTGGACCATATTTTTTGTATTGCTTTTCAACGTGGGTACAAGCTGAGGTATTGAAGGGTCCTAGATTTATACTAAAAAACACTAGACAAGTTTGCTACACGTCATCAACTTTACAGAGAATGAAATAAAGTTTGATTCTAGCTAATTTGAAAAGAAAAAAGAAAGAAAAGAAAAGAAAGAGATCTTGAGATGGTAGGATTTATTGAGATTGGCCATGAATTCACATCTCTTGCTGTGTTTAAAAGTAAAAAAAAATGTTTTTATATGATTTTGCCCTATTTTTTCAACAAGAAAGTTGTTTTAAAGGCGATTAGATATTGTGGTAGTTAATACTTTTAGTCACAAAGTATTCTCCACAAACCTCTAAACCACAAGGTATCATCTTTACATGTATTTGTCCTTGTTATAGTCCATATTTCTTGTAGTGAAGTTGGAAACGTCTGCAAGTATTTTTCTTTCTTAAATGTTTTTATGATTTTGGCCTGTTTTTTCAACAACAACTTAGGTGAGGATGTATATATACTATAAGCCATCGATTTTTTATCTGAATTACTCATTTTCAATGTGTCCACAGTATTCGTAAATATTTATTTTTTATTTAAAAATTCTCTGATAATTTTAATCCATAACAATTTTCGCATTAATTGAACCCACAAATGCTTGTATTTTGAGGTCGCTCCAAAACATAGACGTCATCAAAATCGACCCAGATGTACTTGGATATTAGAAATTTAGACATATTGGTCATTGGTCAACTCTTTTACCATGATCCGTATTTTTATATTTTTTTTCCAGAAATAAAAGCATATATGTTTTCCTAAATATCCGCAGTTATTCGTGGATTAATATATTTGTGTCAGGAAGAAATATTTGTGTACGTCATGCATGACGCCTAGAGAACGCAAATTTCACATCTATCTATATATATATATATATATATATATATATAAAAGATATCAAAGGTGGGAATGATAGAATATTCTAGCGATCAAGGGCCACAGGTTAGCTGACGAAAGGAACATCATCAGCAGAGTAGCTGTATTGTCTTTTTCTGATAAGGGAGAAAACAAAATCATAAAATAAATAAATAATCACAACATAAAACTGCAAATTTTGTTCCACGGCCATGACTCGACAGTAAACCAACCAGCAGGCAGCAGGGAATGGGGCGAAGGGGAACTGAGGTAGAGCTTGCGTCTCCTGCTCAAACCGGTAAAAAATACAACACCTTAATGGAATTAATGGCTTCACCGTTCAACGATTTGATTACAAACAGAATCGAGCCAAAATTCCTTCCATATTCTGAAAAATTTACAAAAAAATCGGTTGAAAACAACAGTACAATTTGCCTCCATGCATTTTACAAATCTAACAATCACGTGAGTCCAACCAAGAATCAAGGCACAACTGGATATATGTTTTGATTTTAACTCGAGCTGCTAGCTTTGTACGGCAAACGTTTGATGTTTTGCCTCATAGAAATTTGGCCATTAACTTTAGTTGGGGCTTGATTTTTGGCGAATCACGTTTACCTCCCCGATGAAATATCTTTTCACATAAAATCGTAAATATACATCAAGAAAGCGATTTTCTAAAATTATAACGAGAAAATTAAGTCACCTCAAAAAAACAGTCATAAAAATGATTTCAAATCATAATGACTTGGTAAGCACATCACCTGCTAGAATATCCCGTCCATCGTCCGTCGTTGGAGTCTCGTCTGAAGGACTCTGGCGCTTAGCAAAAAGGAGGAGAAGAGGCTACAGAACAGAGGAGAAGAAGAGGGAGGAGCAGAGAAGAGTGAGGAGATGCCGCTTAGTAAGGTAAGAAAAAGGTGATGGCAGCCGCGTTAACCCGTTATAATTTCAACAGTTAGTCGTTTAGTTGATGTTTGAATTCCAAAATTCGAATTAATAAAATAACTATAAAATAATTTCTTTCTCCGTTAAAATATTTTTTTATTATAATAAATATAAAAAGTTTCACACAAATTATTTATTTATTTACTTTTTTTTTTAACCAATTCCAATCAATCAAAACTGCGTATTATATAGATTTGAACGTTAGTCGACACAGTAGCTGGCCTGTCTGGAGAGGGAAGCAAATCCAACTCAAGAAGTATTATCAAATCCTTTATATCAGAAGCCATAATTTTGAAAATTACACCAAGTACGTACAGGTCATAAACCGATTTGTACTTATTTGTTCACACTAATGAAGAGAGATCACATCGAAAAGCAGCAATATTCTCACACACACTGACACACATAAGAATACGTTATTCAACATACACAACATCCAAGCATGAAGTATCCACCAAGATACCATTTCTCTGTACTGGACGACTTCAAACACCACAGTAGGCTTTCAACGAAAGTTCACCACGACCCCCTTCATATTCTACGCGTGCTAATTTCATAAATTCAAAATTATCAAATGGTTTGTACTTTAGAGGATGTTTTTCATCCACAAGTTCTTCTGGCACATGTAATAACCCATCGTAGTATTCAAACAGTCCCAATGAATATCTCGTCTCACTTTCAGTCAAAATACTCGATGGATGCAACTTTCGATCCTGTCGTTACTCCATACCTTAATGAAAATAAAATTACAAAATATTAATCCCAACTTATTCAAATGTCTACTAGTTTAGTGAAGAAATTACGTCTCATTTGATAAACATATAACGAATTATTAAAATGGTAACATTAATTAGCAATTCCAATGAGGCGAATATCATATTGATCATGCACAAAACTACGGAAGAAATTAACACTATCTATATAACCAACTAGAATTTCTATCATTCACAAAAAAAAAAATAAAAAAAAAATAGAAGATCCCTATTACTTCCGCATTTCTTATAATTGTACTCTAACGTAATTTATTTGCACTAATGTCTTCTCATATCTTACATGATTAATATCCTCAAATATTTTTATAAAATCTTTCGTAGATTCCAATGTAATTATTTTAAGTGACTTAAATATTCGGAGGTGTATATATAGTACAAGACTATGAATAATAAATGTTTAAAGGAGTTTTCATGAGAATAACCATTTGCCTTAACCTCATAACCCACCTGGAGTCCACCACCTGCCAAGACTAAAAAGGATGAAGGGGATGGATCAAAAACAATCCATTCGCCATCCTTTGTTTTGATCTCAAGACCCTTCACATGATTTTGATGAAGTATGGTGATGAAGTTCTTGTCCGTATGAATCCCTATTCCTTCATTGGTCCCGGACTTCTGAGGTTCTGCGTACTTCAGTAGGGCGAGAGAGAGAGTGGCTAATTCCAAATGAGAGCCATAATACTTTTCCAGGCCATAGTTTTCAAATACCATTCTTGTGACCATTTGAACAATCTCTGCCATCAGCCTCACATACGAATTAGCACCCTCCCTAATCAAGAGAGAAAAAGCCAAAAAAAGAAAAAGAAAGAGAAAAAAACTGTCACATGATGGAGAGCCATTAGGTGTAATAAGCAGGAATATCAGGCTTAAGCTGTTATTCTCTCAAGCAAAATAAGAATATTTCGATCACTAGATATAAATGATGAAGAAGAAAAAATTAGGTAAGATTAGATGATTGCCGGAAATGATCATTCCCGTTGGGCCAGAAGATATTCGTCAACTTCTGAATTTTTTCCGGGCAGGTTGCATGATCGATTAGCATGCGTTCGTATTGAGCTATTGGGTGGTAGCCATGGAAAGGCTTGATCTGATCAGAAGTGACTTTCACTTTGGTTTCTGTGGGAAAGTCAAACATCTCACGTACTCCACCAAACATCGTATTGTGAAGCTCCAAGGGAACTTTATTGCCAAGTTCTGCCACAAAGTAGCCGTAGTCTTCGAGTACACGGCAAACTTCCTTGCGCGCTGACAGCCATGAACTTGAACCAGGCTTCAGGTACTCCTCGTTGGAGAAATCAAGAACCGGAAGCTTGGCGTGTGTTTGGATAGCCATGGTTTTTTACCTGTGCACGTAGCAAGTTTGAGGACTGCGAGGCAAAACCGACGTGACTTGTACTAGATGAAGCATGTGCATGAATGCTATTTGTAGATGCGAGTCATTGCAATAGTAGCGGGTCTGGGAGAGGGAATCATGGGAAGTATGTCCATTATTGTTTTAGTTTTTTTTTTAAGAGCTGATAGAGCTTATTTCTCTATCGAATCCGGTGCTGCTACGTACGAAGCCAAGCAAAAAATAACCTGGCCCAGTCGGATTTGTTGCGCCAATTATAATTTTAAGATATTTAAGTAGTGCGGAAGCACCGCCCTCCATATAGTTTATAAAGAAAGTACAAACCCCTCCCTCTCCCTTTCCCTTTCCCTTATCTCTCTTTGTCTAAACGTCTCTTTTGGCTCCTAAAGTTTGAAGATCTCTCCTCTATCTATGGCTCGTCTGAAAAATACCAATAAAAAAAAAAAGAAAAAAAAAACCCCTCAGTTGGCGTCTTAATATAACCACTTTTACAATCACACTTCTTCTTCCAGCTAGGAGATCATTATCGAACCTCTGCCAAGGCTGAGATCCTTTGCTCAAGTATTAGGTCAATATTAGGTATCGCGCACTCGTGGGGTTGTCCTTCTTGGTCTCGTCTTCACAAGGTGTAACTTATCTACGTACGTTACAAACTGCATGCGATTGATAAGGCGTGCATGGGATATCATCGATTTAGGACTCAATATTATATATTTCTGAAAGGAAAAGGAAAATGGAGACGTAATGTCAGCAAGTCCTTTTTTTTTTTTTTAGTACTGGGAACAGACAGCTGGCAATTTTGTATGTTAAGTTAAGGCCATGCTTGTTTGCGTTATTGGACAAAAAAATTATATGATTTAACAATTTTTTTTTTAAATATATATTTTGGTGTAGTACTGTTTGTGAGAGTGATTGGCTCATAGAAAGGATATTTATTATAAGGATTTTTGTTTTTTGAAATTTCTTCAGTATGTGATACTTAAAAAGTAATATGTTTGGGAAGAAAATTTGTGTGCGTAATTTTTTTTATAAGTTTTTATAAATTGATTTTTTTTTCCTTCATTGATTGAATGGAAAATCTTATTGAAAATTTAAAATATTTGTAGTGAAGAAAAATCATGTTTGGATTAAAATATAATTTTGAAATTAATTAATTTTTTTTCGAAATCATTAAACAAAGGTAGCCGTACGTTTCTTCCTTCTCGAACCTATCCGGCCTAGTTACTTCCTTCACCACAAACTCCAAAACATAAACTTTAATAAAAATCGACCACCCAGATGTGGTCATTAGAAATTTAGACGTATTGATCATTGGCAACTCTTTTATCATGACCCGTGTATTCCTCTTCTTCTTTTTTTCTTCAGAAATTAAAGCACGAGGATATGAATGATTGAGTATATAATTTCGACCCAAGCACAACCAGATCAGGCATGAGGATATGAATGATTACAGAGTAAAATAGTTTTGTGTCAAATCTAGAGAATGGATATAATATAATTTTTAGGTGTAATAACTTTTTTATATATATTGCAGTTTAATCAACTTGTTCAGCGAAGATCGAAAATTGGCCATTCCACACTAATAGGAGGGATATATTTTTTTTTCTAAGTATATAGGAGGGATATCCCAAAGGTAGCGTCGGAACAGAGTCCCCTGCAATTCCTAGAGTATTACAGCGGATACAACTCTTTTTATCTGTCCGTCCATTCAAACTTGAACGGCTGAAATTATGACACGTTAGCACTTCGCGCCAAGCCCAATATCAATGTTAGAAAACGTCTACGACTGACCCAAGACCAGCTGTATGAAACAGTACCCCTTCTCGGCCGGAAATCCAGTTTGGGTCAAGTGAAATGGACAAAGGAGTTCCACATATATATATATACGTTTGGGAGAAAGAGAGAGTGAGTCCATGGGCCGTAAATGGACTGACTAAAGACCAGCTCTTGGTGGTTTACTTCTCTATATTCTGGAAAAGGAAAAAATGTAGTAAAATGGTGTTCGGGTCTTAATTGCGGATATAACATCTTAATAAAGATCTAATTTCTAATTTCATCTTAATTAATACAAAATGACGGCCTAATTGAGGATAAAGTAATTAAATGACGAAATAATCAATGTCGTAATAAATTATTTAGGATTAATTACAAATTCCTCTCACGAACTTACTTCCCAATTTAAAAATTCTCCTGAACAACAACTCGTGACAACCCACCACTACAATGTACGTCTTCTATCTCAACTCCGTTTGGGACTCTGATTTGCCGTTAAGTCACACATTTTCCGTTACAAGTGACTAACACGTGATTCCCAAATGAAGCCTTAATACCTTAATACCCTCATGAACAATACCATTACATTTGGTTTCATTTCCTCCTACAAGCCCAAAACGACGTCGCCATACACTTGCCTTCATCACTTAGGTTATTCAAACCAAAACACGAACACTTTGCCCTTGATATCCGATGTATGTTCTGGAAAGTGTCCCCAAACCAGTTGAACAGGGTGCAGATGGAGGTTCCTCCCTATGTTTTGGATTCTTCAAGCCACTAGAGATCATTAGAGGAGTCGTCAAGAGAGACCCACATGCACAAACTGTTGCTCTAGCCTCAATTTGCAGCTTCTTTGTGATAATGTTACTCAAAGCTGTTGCAATCACTTCCAAGCATTTCTTTTTCTTCCTTCCATTCTTTTCATTCTCCAACACAAGTTTCCCAGCTTTGGTTCCCGTTAGGATAACTGCACCACAGTTCACAGTATCAACCAGCCAAGTCGAATCTGTGCCTTTCTTGTCTCCTGTTCTGCACCCATAAAAACAAGAACCACAGTAATGATTTTCTGAGGAATTCGTCGAGACTGTCTCGACTTTCAAACCAAGATTCTCACACCCTCTGCGGAGTATTTTATTCTGAGGGCTTTCTTCCTTACACTTGTCTGTGATACCAGTCCTCTTACAAACGGTATCCATGGAAGATTGATAGCAGGAGCTCGTGTAAAATGGGATCTTATGATCAACAGATCACTCTCGAAGGACTGAATCTGGTGTTTTGATACATGCAGACCAGTTCACAGCAGAACATCCACCCACTGTTCAGCCAGCGAAGATCAAATTTTTCCCATCAACAGTTGAGAAAAGTCCACCTGATTCATATAGCTCATCCATGGAGGGGCCTTCAAGAGAAGAATAATCTTCAGGAACAAAATAGTTTCCTTTCTCAAGGACGATGACCAGAACTTGCAAGAACTGCAGCTGCAGCTGCAACACCTCCACAACAACCACAACCAGAACCAACAACAATAACATCACATCTGATCTTGTATAGGCTAGAACTTGCGAATCTGATTTCTGCTGTGCCCTCAGCCCTTCCTGCTCGCAGATCCAAATCTCATTTCTGGTGCGCCACTTCTATCGAAGAGCTCAGACAACGTTGAAGATGAAGGACTTCGATTTTATTCAGAAAACGCAATATGTAGCGTTTAGAGCACGAGAGAAAATTAAACCAAATGCAACGACCTTATTCTTGGGGGCAATATGAACTATTCACATCGTATGGGGATCACGTGTTGGTAACGTCGATGGAAAACGTGCGAGATAACGCGAAATGGGTCCCGAACTGAGTTGAAACAGAAGACGTATACTGTGGCAGTGGGTTGTCACGAGTTGTAGTTTATGGGGATATTGAGATTGGGGTGTAAATTTGTGAAGTATTTGTAATTAACTCAATTATTTAATAGTAATTTTATTGAAGATACATATTTTCCACTTCAGAACTGCAGGTGATAGAATGGAATAACAGCCTTATTCTCACATCGATCTTTCGAAATTCCACATAAATGCACACATACGCAAGGACAGGAAAAAAAAAAAACCCAGTTGACTAAACGGTCACACGTACGCAGTGCAAAACTCAGTGGCACTGGAACGGATTAAGAGTGAACACAATTAGCTGTGGACTGCAGGAGTTTCAACTCCACAAAAGGTTTTGACTGAAAGTTCTTTGCCATAGCCGACCTGTGCTTTGACATAGTCGAGGATATTGAATGGTTTGTATAGTAAAGGGTGTTCGTCGTCAACTAATTCTTCTGGCACTTGTATTATCCCATCGTTAAATGCAAACAGCCCGAGTGAGTATCTGACCGTCTGTTCTTCACTCAACATGACCCGATGGATGCAAGCTTGTATCCTGTCGTTACTCCATGCCTGGATCACGTACAGAATATTACTAATTATTCCAAGGCATGCAAAAACCAAAAAAAATGAAATTAACAAGAACAAGAAAAAAAAAAACTCACAAACAAGCAACTTCCATATCTACGGTCACTAAACACAGCAGAATTACAAATACTATCTCAAGCGACTCTTATATTTCAAAATATTTCTAGGTTTTAAATGGAGGTCTCTGAAAGCAACAGTTTGTTTTGGACATGTAGTAGAAGTTAGAAGTGATCATAACCCACCTGGAGCGCATCAGCTGCCAAGAATATGAAGGATGTAGGGGATGGATCATAGACAATCCAGTCATCCTTTGTCTTTATCTCCAGACCCCTTATGCGATTTTGATGAAGTATGGATGTGAAGTGCTTGTCAGTATGGTTCTTGAGGCCTGCATTGGTCCCAGTCTTCTGAGGTTCTTTGTACTTCAGAAATGCAAGAGTGCGAGTGGTTAACTCCATGTGAGAATCATACAACTTCTCCACTCCATAGTTTTCAAATACCATTCTCGTCACCGTTTTATCCAATTCCATCATCAGCCTCGCATATGAATCAGCACTCTCCCTGAGCAATACATCAAAAGGAAAAGCGTTAGATGATGCAAAACCATTATCATGCATAGCTTAATATACAAACAAGGGACACTAAAAGCTTAAGCATTAGAAGAGAATTTTGTGCAATATTCTAAATTCTGACTGAGAAAAAATAGTTAAAATGTTAGATTAATATTGCCTGAAGTGATAATTTCCGTTTGGCCATAAGATACTCATCAGCTTTTGGATTTCTCCCGGGGCGGTTGCATTATCAATCACCATGCGTTCATGGAGAGGACTAGACATATCCATGGAAAGGCTTATCGTAAGCGACTTTCTTCTTGGTTTCCAGTGGCAAATCGAACAACTCTCGTATAACTACATCAAACGTTGTGTTGTGAAGCTCCAAGGGAACTCTATTGCCAAGTTCTGCTACAAAACAACCGTACTCTTCGAGTGCGTGGCAGACTTGCTCGCGCACTGATAACCAGGAACTCGAACCAGGCCTCAGGTTCTCGTTGGAGAAATCAATAACTGGAAGCTTGGCCTGTGATTGGATAGCCATGGTTTCTAACTTTCCGTCCACCAGGGAATTAGTGCGTATGAGGCAAAACTGATGAAATGAATTGATATTGCAAGCAAACTTATTTATAGATGTCGCAGTGCTGTTCACAGTTGTGTGTCTAGAGAGAGGGAAGCGCGAGAAGCTACGATTGAAGACAAGTGTGCGGCTGTGATCACCCGGGAAACGAAATGGACGCAAGTAAGCTTTTTTTTTTACTAAGTGAAGGGGACAAGGACGCGATTTTCTTCCTATTAGCTAAATTTTTCCATATTCATGATGTTAAAGAGTCGAAGCACGTGGATAAGATATTAACAACTTAGACTTTAGGAACAAAGGAGAATGGAGACCTCAGTCACATCACGAGCTTTAATTAACTTTTTTCAGCAAATTTTTTTTTTCAATGTCAAAGAAATCTTCATTTGTATCTCCCAAACTATTACTCAAATGTCATTTACCTATTTGAACTACAAATTTTATCACATTTAAATCCCAAACCAACAAAATGCATCATTAATGTTCATCCTGTTATAAAATCCAACGGTCGATATCGTAAAACAAAGCCTATTTTTTAAAATGTCTAGGAAATCTTCATCTCTAGCTCCTGAACTATCACTAAAATGTGATTTATCGGTCTGAATTATAAATTTCATCACATTTAACCCCTAAACCAACAAAATACATTAATGTACACCTTGTTATAAGATCCAACAGTCGATATCGTATAACATAGTCTATTTTCTTACCATTTCAATCGTAGGAATGTATTAGATAACGAATAATATTGATGCATTTCTACCTGTCGATATCGTGGCATATAACCTATTTTTTTTTGTACATTTCAACCATCAAAACGTGATATATGGCGAACACTATTGCATTTTGATAATTTAGAAGTTAAATCTGATGAAAATTTTATAATTCAAACCGATAAATGACAGTAATTGGAGTACTAGACACATGACGATTTCTCAAAATGTTTTATATGATTTTGCCTGCGTTTTCCAAGTTAGGTGAGAATGTATACTAGTCCACTTGCAAGTGAGGATCAACATTTTTCTTTTTAGAACAAAGAGTGTTGTTTGCATTAATGAATCTCAACTTGAAGCTGCAGATTAGTCAGAGCCATTGAGGTGGCGGCCACAATTCAAAGGTCACAATTTTCAGTTTTGACTGTGATCAAGTATTGGCGTATATATAATTTGGAAAGATTGCCTAAAGATCGGATTTAGGAAGATCATGAAAATATATCTTCCTGAATAAAGAATATCTTCTTAAATCAAGATGATTGAAATTTGTGTAATCAGCCTCAATTAGTTCTTTTTTTCTAAGCCTCAATTAGTTGATTCTTTATCAATGGGTTACCTTGTATATATATACCTTATTCTCTTATAAAAAGATGGTTCCTAATTCAGTTTATGCACACCTTAAAATATACAAAGTATTCTTCTTTTTCTCTATCTTTTCTCTTATTTCAACATGAAGAAACTCCAGTTTCTTCCTTCTCAAATCTACCTGCAACCTACTAACTTCCTTCACCACAAACTCCAAAACATAGACTTTATCAAAATCGACCCACATATATATATTGCTCCTCCCTTCCTTTCCTTATAAAACCATATTCACAATAAATTAGGTATTTTTCCCTTGACATTTGCATAGCAAATTGCTGGTTTAATTAGATAATTGTCCTTAACTAGCTAACCTCGAAATTAAAGTCAAACCCAAACTACATTAATATATATTACCCTAGTCCAACCACTCTAGCTGATCAATCTTGAATATAAATATATAGTCGTGTCTCAAAATTAAATGCTCAGGACTTGTCGAACTCATGAAGACTAAACTATATATCGGCCATATTAAAATATGTACGACTATAATTTCCACCACAATGTGTGGCAAGCAATGTTTCTCCTTATTATATATATGTAGCTATCTGAGAGCAACTTTTTACGAATACTTCCAGTATTGGTGGACGCTCGTGAGAGAAAGAGATGGGTAGAAAACTATTTGTTTTCAGCTTTCACACAAAATCAAATTTAATTTAGGTGAGAATGTGCACTCCACTTTATCAACATTTTTCTTTTTAGAACAAAGAGTGTTATTTACGTTAATGATTCCGAACTTCAAGCCGCAGATTAGTCGACAGAGCCATTGAGGCGGCCGCCACAATTTTAAAATTTAATTTGACCGTGAAGTACTTCAGTTTCTTCCTTCTCGAATCTACCCGCCTACTAACTTCCTCCACCACAAACTCCAAAACATCGACTTTATCAAAATCGACCCACACACACACACATATATATATATATATATATATTACATATATTGGTCAACTCTTTAAAATGTCTAGGAAATCTTCTGGATTATATAGTTTCGATTGCCAAGAGGAAAAACAAAAAGAGGACTGCGCTGCAAAACCGCTTATTAATTGCATTCAAATGGCATGTGCTATATATATATATATATGGATGTGAGTCGATGCAGGAGCGTGCCTGGAGAGGGAAGCACGTCCATGCTGCAGGTGCATGATTTCTCACTGCTAAGATGATCATAGACATGATATCTATCGAATCCAGTCCTGTTGGGATGTCATGCAAGAATAATTATTACCAAATTAGTCCAACATGGAAAGTAAGGTTGTGAGGCCTGCATTGGTCCCAGTCTTCTGAGGTTCTTAATTTGTACTTTAGAAGTGCTAGAGTTCGAGTGGTTAATTCCATGTGAGAATCATACAACTTCTCCACGCCGTAGTTTTCAAATACCATGTTCTCGTCACCGTTTTATCCAATTCCGCGTCAGCCACGCATATGAATCAGCGCTCTCACTGATTCGATGTTGGGCTATTTCGATGTTTGTGGAACATATCCGGTCCGGGTTAGCTGCCGTTAGGAAATGGAAGGTTGCTTGGGCTCCGAGATCTTGTAATAGCCGGATGGCTCACAATCTCTGTCAAGTATTGAGACCTGGAGGTTTGGGAGAAAAAACAGAGTGTGCAGTAACAAATGAAGGGGAAAATGATTTGAATAACGTAATTCTATTGATAGTGAGTAGTGCTTTTATACACATAACTTCAGCCTTAACAGTATAACAAACTGAGCATCCAGATTATACAAGCCTAACTACCAACAGCATAATTCTAACTGTTTTACAGCTGTGATATCAGAGCAAATACTATCGCTAAGACTCCCCCTCAGCTGTGATAACAGATGGACTAAAAATATTAAGAAGGTTCATCTTGGATAATAAGGAGTGAAACTGATCAGCACCAAGAGACTTAGTAAACAAGTCAGCCAACTGATGATGAGACCAAACATGTAAGGTGCGAATCAGACCACTTAGAATTTTCTCTCTAATAAGATGACAATTAATCTCTATATATTTTGTCTGTTCATGAAAAACGGAATTGGCTGCAATATGAAGGGCAGCTTGATTGTCCAAAAAGAGGAGAAATGGATGATCATGAAGAATTTGGAAGTCAGCAAGTAAAACTTTCAGCCACGTAAGCTCACAAGTAGTAGCAGCCATAGCTCGATATTCGGCTTCAGTAGATGATCGAGAGACTGTTGACTGTTTCTTAGATTTCCATGAAATGAGAGAATCACCAAGAAACACACAAAAGTCAATAATGGATTTCCTTGAATCTGCACAGCCGGCCCAATCAGAGTCTGTAAAAAGCTTTAAGATGAATTGGGGTGTGAGCAGGAAAAACAATCCCTGACCAAGTGACCCTTTAAGATAGCGTAGGACTCGATGGGCTGCATCAAGATGTGTGTGATGAGGCTGATCCATAAATTGTGTGAGAAGCTGAACGGCATAAGAAATATCTGGTCGAGTCATAGTCAAATAAAGTAATCGACCTACTAAGCGTCTGTACGCACTGGGATCAAATAAAGGGAACCAGCTTCTCGAACCAGTCTATAGGAGTTTTGACAGATTTGTCTCGTAGAAAACCAGAATCAGTCAATATATCCAAAGCAAATTTACGTTGACAAATGGACAAACCAGCATCTGAATGAGCAACTTCCAATCCAAGAAAATACTTGAGGCAACCCATATCTTTGATTTTGAATTGGAGATCAATGACAGCCTTAAAATCATTGATGAGACTCAAATTATCACCAGTGATGATAATATCATCAACATAAACCAACAATGTCATGAATGAATCAGCAGAGGTTTTGGTAAATATGGTGTAGTTGGCTTTTGATTGAACAAATCCACTAGCCAACAAAAAATAAAAAAACTTTAGAAACCATTGTCTGGATGCCTGTTTCAGCCCATAAAAGACTTATTTAGCTTGTAAACCTGATGCTCCCCCTCTCTACTATACCCGGGTGGCAACCGCATGTAGATTTCTTCATGGAGATCTCCATGAAGAAAAGCATTAGTGACATCTCGTTGCTGTAAATGTCACTGTTTAGAGGCATCGATAGTAAGTAGCAACCTGATTGAGGTCAATTTAGCCACTGGTGAAAAAGTCTTGAAATAATCAAAACCATCTTTTTGTGTATATCCCTTGGCCACTAAACTGGCTTTATGTCTCTCAATTGATCCATCAGCATGATATTTGAGTTTATACACCCACTTACAATCAATAGGGGGTAATGCACAGATAGTCCAAGTGTTGTTAAGCTCTAATGCCTCGATTTCCTTAGCCATGGCAGTCTGCCATTCAGGAGAAGTGATAGTTTCTTTAAAGCTAGATTGTTCAGAATGTGTACTCATAGACAAAGCAAAGGCTTGATGAGAACAAGAAAGATTAGCATAAGAAAGAGAAGAAGAAATTGGGTAAGCAATGCCAACTTTATGTGTATCTGCTGACATAGAATTTATCAAAGAAGATACAAGAGGTTTGACTGCAAAATTAAGAGCCAACTGACAGTGATATTGTTCCAAATAAAGTGGTGTTTTTCGAATTCTAGAAGACCTTCTGGGAGGCAAAGAAACATGATCTGCAGATGAAGAATAAGTAATAGGTTCTGCAGATGGTGAAGAAGGTGAGACAAAAACAGAATCTGTCATAGTGACAGAAGATGAAACAGCAGCATAATCAGTTAAAGGAATTTGAATTACAAGAGGTATGGAAACAATGTTAGAAGGAGACTGATGTGGGGAAGCAGTGGAAGAAACATCAGCAGAAGGCATCGCAGAAGATTCAGGAATATCAAGAACAATATTTGGTATGACAACATTGTCATTTGAAGAAAAAAAGAAATGTTTAAGTGGAAAGAAGTCTTCATGAAAAACAATGTTTCGGGAAATGAAAAATTGTTTGGTATGTAAATTGTAGACCTTATATCCTTTAATTCCAGAAGGATAGCCAGCAAAAATACATGGATGAGCTTTAGGATCAAACTTATGTCTATGTCTACTAAGAGTGGAGACATAACATAGACAGCCGAAAGTTTTAAGATGACTGTAAACAGGTGTGGTATGAAATAACATCTCAAAAGGAGACTTATTTCCAAGCAATGGAGACGGTAGACGATTTATGAGATAGGTTGCTGATAAAATACGATTATACCAAAAACTAAGAGGTAAGTTTGATTGAAAACTGAGTGACCTAGCAACGTTTAACAAGTGCTGACGTTTCCTTTCAACACAACCATTTTGTTGCGGAGTAGCCACACAAGAGTGTTAGTGAATCCCCCTTTTAGAAGCAAGGAAACTAGGAAAACTAAATTTAGTACCAAAGTCAGTTTTAATGGTCTAATTTTGGAACTGAATTGAGTTTCAACTAGTTGAAAGAAGGAAATAATTTGCTGTTGAGTTTGAGCTTTAGATTGAAGCAATTAAACCCATGTACAACGAGTTTCATCATCAACTACAGTGAGGGAAAATCGAAGACCATTATAATCAGGGACTGAAAAAGGCCCCCAAAGATCACAATGAATCCATTCAAAAGCACAAGTTGATGTGGGAGAAAAAATAGGAAACGACAGTTTTCTTTGTTTGGCCATAGGACAAACAGTACAATGATGGAATTTAGAACTATGAATGTCACCAATAAAATCTTGCAAATTAAGCATAAAAGACATGGAAGGGATACCTAAACGACAATGCCATACGGCATGATTATTGACAGAAACCGTGTGACAAGAAGGTTGAAAAACACCAAAATTTTCAGGAAGTAAAAAATACAGCCCTCTTGATTCTTTAGCCAAACCAATCGTTCTCCAAGTGAGTAGATATTGGATGAACAAATGATTGTTAAGAAGGATTATGTAACAAGAAATCTGTTTAACTAATGCACTAGCAGAAATTAGGTTGAATGAAAAAAGTAGGAACAACCAACACATCTACCAGCAGAAATTTTTTAGCATAGCTGCACTGTGCTTATGTGAGTGGCAAGGGCAGTATGATTATTTGGCATTTTGATAGGTGCTTGGATAAGTGAAGTGACAGGGGTCAGCATGGACAATGAGCTAACCATGTGATTAGTTGCTCCAGTATCAATGAGCCAAGTAGAACTGTCAAAATTGGTAGTATATGGAACTATTACAACACTAGCAGTGAAGTGATTTGAGATAGTACCTGCCATATTTACCATAGCTGGACTTGGATCTGTATTGGTGTTGCTTGTTGATGATGCATCTGAGGTAGTAAGGAGAGCTAGCAATTGCTGATATTGATAAAAAGAGATCGGCATAGACTAAGCAAAAGCTGAAGGAAATTCTAAAGAGACTTGATGAACATAGTTCGCAGGTGCATAGATCTGGGTCGAGGCTTGTAACCAGGCAGATATTCATGCAATTTGTAGCATTTATCCACAGTATGGCCCGTAAAACCACAATGACTGCATAGAGGATGATCCTTCTTTTGTGCATAAGGCTTGCCATTGAACTTGTTAAAGTTCTGTGGCCCTTGGTTTTGTGCAAAAAATGCACTGTTTTCAGCAGAATGGGAGGAGAAGGATGCTACGTCACGCTGTCTTTCCTCTTGTATAATCAGCGAGAAAACTTTGTTGATAGTTGGCATAGGATCCATCAAAAGACTTGACCTCTCACATGAGAGTATGAGTCATTCAATCCCATGAGGAATTGCATAATAGACTCCTGATTATGCTCATCAGTGAGCTGCTTCATTGCACCACATGTGCAAGTAGATCGATGCTTGTAATTGGACAGCTCTTCCCATAGAGCTTTCAATCTCGTGTAGTATGTAGTGACAATGTGTGATCCTTGAGAAAGAGAGGCTAGAGACTTCTGTACTTGAAAAATTCGAGGTCCATTTCCTTGTGAATATCTATCAGTCAAATCCTCCCAAATTCCAACGGTAGTTTCAATGTAAAGAATGATATCTGCGAGTTCTTAAGAAATTGAATTCAAAAGCCAGGAGATCACCATATTATTGCATCAAATCTAGGTTCCATGATGAGGGGAGATTTCGACGGAGGTTTTGGAAGAGATCTATCGACGGAGGCTAACTTATTCTTTGCACTCAAGGCCATATGCATAGATCGGCGCCAGCTTGAGTAATTTTCTCCATTGAGGGACTGAGATATGAGTATCGTGTATGGATTGTCACTGTTATTGAGAAAATAAGGATTGGAGAGATTTTCAAAGTCATTAGGAATGGATGAAACTAAAGGAGATTCAGATTTAGCAGCCATTATAGTTCCTCTGATACCATGTCAAGTATTGAGACTGGAGGTTTGGGAGAAAAAACACAGTGTGCAGTAACAAATGAGAAGGAAAATGATTTGAATAACGTAATTCTATTGATAGTCGAGTAGTGCTTTATACATATAACTTCAGCCTTAACAATATAACAAATTGAGCATCCAGCTCATACAAGCCTAACTACTAACAGCATAATTCTAACTGTTTTACAGCTGTGATAACAGAGTAAATACTATCGCTAAGAATCTCGTTAAGTGGACAGCCCGTTTTGATAAAGTTGGAGCTTTTTTATTTGGGACATTCTTGAGCATATATGTCGGGAGTGTGATATCCAAAGTTGTTTTTAGCTCTTTCTTATTTTAACGAGGTTTTAATCAGCAAAAAAAAAAAAATCGAAGCACTCACTGACAAATACATCAAAAGGAAAAGTGTTAGAATATGCATAGCTTAATACAAACAAGCGACACTAAAAGCTTGAGAATTATAAGAGCATTTTATGCAATATTCTAAATTATGACTCGGACAAAATAGTTAATGTAAGATTAATATTCCTGAAATGATCATTTCCGTTTGGCCATACGATATTCATCAGCTTTTGGATTTCTTCCGGGGCGGTTGCATTATCAATCACCATGCGTTCATGGATCGACATATCCATGGAAATTAGGCTTATTGTAAGCGACTTTCTTTTTGGTTTCCGGTGGCAAATCGAACAACTCTCGTATTTAGCATTTGCGCAATGATGTTGTTCACAATCAGATTAGGCCTGATCCTAAGGCAGCTGTTGTTCCCTGTTCGTTGCAGGTTTGGTGAACATAGTTCGGCTTGGGGTGAGGTGTCTGTTGGTTCTGTTGTTGGCTGGTTACCACCCTCTCTGGGGGGGGACGTTGATGTTGCCGTGAGGTCTTCTCACTCGGTCTTGGCGGTCGTTGTTCGCGACCATGAGGGCTCCCTCTGTACGTTGTTCATGGAGCGTATCCCCCACCAAGATCCGCTTGATGGTGAAACTGCTGCGTTATTTGCTACTGTCCAGATTGTGCACTCCCAACTTTTTATCCTTGTTTTTAGAGTGATTGTCGTTCTTTTCGAGGATGTGCTGGGCTTGCAACCTAGGCTTGGTTGGCAAATGGAGGACTGGATGGTTGAGTTCGTCAGTTCTTTTCTGAGTCCCAACCTCACTCCCAGCGCTGGATTCTCCCGGGTGCCCACAGGCTTGTTATCAAACCATGCGTTCATGGATCTGAGCATATCCATGGAAAGGCTTATCGTAAGCGACTTTCTTCTTGGTTTCCAGTGGCAAATCAACAACTCTCTCGTATAACTACATCAAACGTTGTGTTGTGAAGCTCCAAGGGAACTCTATTGCAAGCCAAGTTCTCTTCGAGTGCACGACAAACTTCCTCGCGCGCTGATAACCATGAACTCGAACCAATCCTCAGGTTCTCTTTGGAGAAATCTCTTCTTCCCCGAAGCTAATTGGCCTGTGATTGGATAGCCATGGTTAACTTTCCGTTCCCCAGGGAATTAGTATGATGCAAAACTGATGAGATGGAGACGATTAGTCACCTCACGACAAAATTTACCTTTCTTCCAGCAAATTTTATTTTTTAAAATGTCTAACAAATCTTCACTCCTATCTTCCCAATCTATTACTCAAATATCATTTACCGGTCTTTCCATCACATTTAACCCTCAAACCAACAAAGGCATCAATGTTCATCATGTTATAAGATCTAACCGTTGATATCATACAACATATATAGCCTATTTTTTAAAATATATAGGAATCTTCACTCTAGCTCTCGAACTATCACAAAAATGCATTTTATCTGTCTGAGCTACGAATTTCATCATATTTATCCTTCAAACTAACAGTGCATCAATATTTGCCCATGTTAAGATCCAAGCATCGATATCGTGCAACATAGCTATTTTCTATACATTTCAAACGTAGGAATGTGTTAGATATCGTGAACAATATTGATGTATTTTCAATTGTTGATATCGTGCCAAATAATCTTTTTTTTTTTTACATTTCAATCATCAAAACGTGATATATGGCGAACAATATTGCATTTTAGTAATTTAGAAGCTAAATATGATAAAATTTATAATTCAATCAGATAAATGACAATAATTCGAGTACTAGACATGAAGATTTCTCAAAATGTTTTATATGCATGATTTTTGCCTCCCTTTTCCACAAGTTAGGTGAGAATGTGTACTCCACTTAATTACAAGTGAGGATTCAACATTTTTCTTTTTAGAACAAAGAGTGTTTTTACGTTATCTACCAGCCTAGCCACTAACTTCCTTCACCACAAACTCCAAAACAATAGACAATTCATCGATAGATATTATACCTGTTTCCTTCCTTCCTTAGAAACTTCACAATAAATTAGGTATTTTTCCCTTGACAGTTGCATAGCAAATTGCTGGTAATTTAATTAGATAATTGCCCTTAATTAGCTAAGCTTGAAATTAAAGTCAAACCCAAACTACATTTTATATTACCCAAGTTCAAACCCTCTAGAATACGCAACTACTCACTAGCTAATCAATCTTGTATATAAATATATAGTCGTGTCTCAAAATTAAATGCTCATGACTAATTGTCGAACTCATGAAGACTAAACTATAGGCCATATCAAAATATGTACGACTATAATTTCCACCACAATGTGTGGCAAGCAATGTTTCTCCTTATTATATATATGTAGCTATCTGAGAGCAACTTTTTACGAATACTTCCAGTATTGGTGGACGCTCGTGAGAGAAAGAGATGGGTAGAAAACTATTTGTTTTCAGCTTTCACACAAAATCAAATTTAATTTAGGTGAGAATGTGCACTCCACTTTATCAACATTTTTCTTTTTAGAACAAAGAGTGTTATTTACGTTAATGATTCCGAACTTCAAGCCGCAGATTAGTCGACAGAGCCATTGAGGCGGCCGCCACAATTTTAAAATTTAATTTGACCGTGAAGTACTTCAGTTTCTTCCTTCTCGAATCTACCTGCCTACTAACTTCCTC
>CM025853.1:30539400-30597212 GCA_003952965.2 Morella rubra
AAGAGTGTTGTTTGCATTAATGAATCTCAACTTGAAGCTGCAGATTAGTCAGAGCCATTGAGGTGGCGGCCACAATTCAAAGGTCACAATTTTCAGTTTTGACTGTGATCAAGTATTGGCGGAAAGATTGCCTAAAGATCGGATTTAGGAAGATCATGAAAATATATCTTCCTGAATAAAGAATATCTTCTTAAATCAAGATGATTGAAATTTGTGTAATCAGCCTCAATTAGTTCTTTTTTTCTAAGCCTCAATTAGTTGATTCTTTATCAATGGGTTACCTTGTATATATATACCTTATTCTCTTATAAAAAGATGGTTCCTAATTCAGTTTATGCACACCTTAAAATATACAAAGTATTCTTCTTTTTCTCTATCTTTTCTCTTATTTCAACATGAAGAAACTCCAGTTTCTTCCTTCTCAAATCTACCTGCAACCTACTAACTTCCTTCACCACAAACTCCAAAACATAGACTTTATCAAAATCGACCCACATATTATATTGCTCAACTCTTTCATCCCGAACGATTTTTTTTCGGTTATAAAACCATATTCACAATAAATTAGGTATTTTTCCCTTGACATTTGCATAGCAAATTGCTGGTTTAATTAGATAATTGTCCTTAACTAGCTAACCTCGAAATTAAAGTCAAACCCAAACTACATTAATATATATTACCCTAGTCCAACCACTCTAGCTGATCAATCTTGAATATAAATATATAGTCGTGTCTCAAAATTAAATGCTCAGGACTTGTCGAACTCATGAAGACTAAACTATATATCGGCCATATTAAAATATGTACGACTATAATTTCCACCACAATGTGTGGCAAGCAATGTTTCTCCTTATTATATATATGTAGCTATCTGAGAGCAACTTTTTACGAATACTTCCAGTATTGGTGGACGCTCGTGAGAGAAAGAGATGGGTAGAAAACTATTTGTTTTCAGCTTTCACACAAAATCAAATTTAATTTAGGTGAGAATGTGCACTCCACTTTATCAACATTTTTCTTTTTAGAACAAAGAGTGTTATTTACGTTAATGATTCCGAACTTCAAGCCGCAGATTAGTCGACAGAGCCATTGAGGCGGCCGCCACAATTTTAAAATTTAATTTGACCGTGAAGTACTTCAGTTTCTTCCTTCTCGAATCTACCCGCCTACTAACTTCCTCCACCACAAACTCCAAAACATCGACTTTATCAAAATCGACCCACACACACACACATATATATATATATATATATATATATACATATATTGGTCAACTCTTTTAAAATGTCTAGGAAATCTTCTGGATTATATAGTTTCGATTGCCAAGAGGAAAAACAAAAAGAGGACTGCGCTGCAAAACCGCTTATTAATTGCATTCAAATGGCATGTGCTATATATATATATATATGGATGTGAGTCGATGCAGGAGCGTGCCTGGAGAGGGAAGCACGTCCATGCTGCAGGTGCATGATTTCTCACTGCTAAGATGATCATAGACATGATATCTATCGAATCCAGTCCTGTTGGGATGTCATGCAAGAATAATTATTACCAAATTAGTCCAACATGGAAAGTAAGGTTGTGAGGCCTGCATTGGTCCCAGTCTTCTGAGGTTCTTAATTTGTACTTTAGAAGTGCTAGAGTTCGAGTGGTTAATTCCATGTGAGAATCATACAACTTCTCCACGCCGTAGTTTTCAAATACCATGTTCTCGTCACCGTTTTATCCAATTCCGCGTCAGCCACGCATATGAATCAGCGCTCTCACTGATTCGATGTTGGGCTATTTCGATGTTTGTGGAACATATCCGGTCCGGGTTAGCTGCCGTTAGGAAATGGAAGGTTGCTTGGGCTCCGAGATCTTGTAATAGCCGGATGGCTCACAATCTCTGTCAAGTATTGAGACCTGGAGGTTTGGGAGAAAAAACAGAGTGTGCAGTAACAAATGAAGGGGAAAATGATTTGAATAACGTAATTCTATTGATAGTGAGTAGTGCTTTTATACACATAACTTCAGCCTTAACAGTATAACAAACTGAGCATCCAGATTATACAAGCCTAACTACCAACAGCATAATTCTAACTGTTTTACAGCTGTGATATCAGAGCAAATACTATCGCTAAGACTCCCCCTCAGCTGTGATAACAGATGGACTAAAAATATTAAGAAGGTTCATCTTGGATAATAAGGAGTGAAACTGATCAGCACCAAGAGACTTAGTAAACAAGTCAGCCAACTGATGATGAGACCAAACATGTAAGGTGCGAATCAGACCACTTAGAATTTTCTCTCTAATAAGATGACAATTAATCTCTATATATTTTGTCTGTTCATGAAAAACGGAATTGGCTGCAATATGAAGGGCAGCTTGATTGTCCAAAAAGAGGAGAAATGGATGATCATGAAGAATTTGGAAGTCAGCAAGTAAAACTTTCAGCCACGTAAGCTCACAAGTAGTAGCAGCCATAGCTCGATATTCGGCTTCAGTAGATGATCGAGAGACTGTTGACTGTTTCTT
This sequence comes from Morella rubra, assembly GCA_003952965.2. NCBI lineage: Eukaryota > Viridiplantae > Streptophyta > Magnoliopsida > Fagales > Myricaceae > Morella > Morella rubra. Next base: position 30,541,919 of record CM025853.1, read on the forward strand.
AGATTTCCATGAAATGAGAGAATCACCAAGAAACACACAAAAGTCAATAATGGATTTCCTTGAATCTGCACAGCCGGCCCAATCAGAGTCTGTAAAAAGCTTTAAGATGAATTGGGGTGTGAGCAGGATAAAACAATCCCTGACCAAGTGACCCTTTAAGATAGCGTAGGACTCGATGGGCTGCATCAAGATGTGTGTGATGAGGCTGATCCATAAATTGTGTGAGAAGCTGAACGACATAAGAAATATCTGGTCGAGTCATAGTCAAATAAAGTAATCGACCTACTAAGCGTCTGTACGCACTGGGATCAAATAAAGGGAACCAGCTTCTCGAACCAGTCTATAGGAGTTTTGACAGATTTGGCTCGTAGAAAACCAGAATCAGTCAATATATCCAAAGCAAATTTACGTTGACAAATGGACAAACCAGCATCTGAATGAGCAACTTCCAATCCAAGAAAATACTTGAGGCAACCCATATCTTTGATTTTGAATTGGAGATCAATGACAGCCTTAAAATCATTGATGAGACTCAAATTATCACCAGTGATGATAATATCATCAACATAAACCAACAATGTCATGAATGAATCAGCAGAGGTTTTGGTAAATATGGTGTAGTTGGCTTTTGATTGAACAAATCCACTAGCCAACAAAAAATAAAAAAACTTTAGAAACCATTGTCTGGATGCCTGTTTCAGCCCATAAAAGACTTATTTAGCTTGTAAACCTGATGCTCCCCCTCTCTACTATACCCGGGTGGCAACCGCATGTAGATTTCTTCATGGAGATCTCCATGAAGAAAAGCATTAGTGACATCTCGTTGCTGTAAATGTCACTGTTTAGAGGCATCGATAGTAAGTAGCAACCTGATTGAGGTCAATTTAGCCACTGGTGAAAAAGTCTTGAAATAATCAAAACCATCTTTTTGTGTATATCCCTTGGCCACTAAACTGGCTTTATGTCTCTCAATTGATCCATCAGCATGATATTTGAGTTTATACACCCACTTACAATCAATAGGGGGTAATGCACAGATAGTCCAAGTGTTGTTAAGCTCTAATGCCTCGATTTCCTTAGCCATGGCAGTCTGCCATTCAGGAGAAGTGATAGTTTCTTTAAAGCTAGATTGTTCAGAATGTGTACTCATAGACAAAGCAAAGGCTTGATGAGAACAAGAAAGATTAGCATAAGAAAGAGAAGAAGAAATTGGGTAAGCAATGCCAACTTTATGTGTATCTGCTGACATAGAATTTATCAAAGAAGATACAAGAGGTTTGACTGCAAAATTAAGAGCCAACTGACAGTGATATTGTTCCAAATAAAGTGGTGTTTTTCGAATTCTAGAAGACCTTCTGGGAGGCAAAGAAACATGATCTGCAGATGAAGAATAAGTAATAGGTTCTGCAGATGGTGAAGAAGGTGAGACAAAAACAGAATCTGTCATAGTGACAGGAGATGAAACAGCAGCATAATCAGTTAAAGGAATTTGAATTACAAGAGGTATGGAAACAATGTTAGAAGGAGACTGATGTGGGGAAGCAGTGGAAGAAACATCAGCAGAAGGCATCGCAGAAGATTCAGGAATATCAAGAACAATATTTGGTATGACAACATTGTCATTTGAAGAAAAAAAGAAATGTTTAAGTGGAAAGAAGTCTTCATGAAAAACAATGTTTCGGGAAATGAAAAATTGTTTGGTATGTAAATTGTAGACCTTATATCCTTTAATTCCAGAAGGATAGCCAGCAAAAATACATGGATGAGCTTTAGGATCAAACTTATGTCTATGTCTACTAAGAGTGGAGACATAACATAGACAGCCGAAAGTTTTAAGATGACTGTAAACAGGTGTGGTATGAAATAACATCTCAAAAGGAGACTTATTTCCAAGCAATGGAGACGGTAGACGATTTATGAGATAGGTTGCTGATAAAATACGATTATACCAAAAACTAAGAGGTAAGTTTGATTGAAAACTGAGTGACCTAGCAACGTTTAACAAGTGCTGACGTTTCCTTTCAACACAACCATTTTGTTGCGGAGTAGCCACACAAGAGTGTTAGTGAATCCCCCTTTTAGAAGCAAGGAAACTAGGAAAACTAAATTTAGTACCAAAGTCAGTTTTAATGGTCTAATTTTGGAACTGAATTGAGTTTCAACTAGTTGAAAGAAGGAAATAATTTGCTGTTGAGTTTGAGCTTTAGATTGAAGCAATTAAACCCATGTACAACGAGTTTCATCATCAACTACAGTGAGGGAAAATCGAAGACCATTATAATCAGGGACTGAAAAAGGCCCCCAAAGATCACAATGAATCCATTCAAAAGCACAAGTTGATGTGGGAGAAAAAATAGGAAACGACAGTTTTCTTTGTTTGGCCATAGGACAAACAGTACAATGATGGAATTTAGAACTATGAATGTCACCAATAAAATCTTGCAAATTAAGCATAAAAGACATGGAAGGGATACCTAAACGACAATGCCATACGGCATGATTATTGACAGAAACCGTGTGACAAGAAGGTTGAAAAACACCAAAATTTTCAGGAAGTAAAAAATACAGCCCTCTTGATTCTTTAGCCAAACCAATCGTTCTCCAAGTGAGTAGATATTGGATGAACAAATGATTGTTAAGAAGGATTATGTAACAAGAAATCTGTTTAACTAATGCACTAGCAGAAATTAGGTTGAATGAAAAAAGTAGGAACAACCAACACATCTACCAGCAGAAATTTTTTAGCATAGCTGCACTGTGCTTATGTGAGTGGCAAGGGCAGTATGATTATTTGGCATTTTGATAGGTGCTTGGATAAGTGAAGTGACAGGGGTCAGCATGGACAATGAGCTAACCATGTGATTAGTTGCTCCAGTATCAATGAGCCAAGTAGAACTGTCAAAATTGGTAGTATATGGAACTATTACAACACTAGCAGTGAAGTGATTTGAGATAGTACCTGCCATATTTACCATAGCTGGACTTGGATCTGTATTGGTGTTGCTTGTTGATGATGCATCTGAGGTAGTAAGGAGAGCTAGCAATTGCTGATATTGATAAAAAGAGATCGGCATAGACTAAGCAAAAGCTGAAGGAAATTCTAAAGAGACTTGATGAACATAGTTCGCAGGTGCATAGATCTGGGTCGAGGCTTGTAACCAGGCAGATATTCATGCAATTTGTAGCATTTATCCACAGTATGGCCCGTAAAACCACAATGACTGCATAGAGGATGATCCTTCTTTTGTGCATAAGGCTTGCCATTGAACTTGTTAAAGTTCTGTGGCCCTTGGTTTTGTGCAAAAAATGCACTGTTTTCAGCAGAATGGGAGGAGAAGGATGCTACGTCACGCTGTCTTTCCTCTTGTATAATCAGCGAGAAAACTTTGTTGATAGTTGGCATAGGATCCATCAACAAGACTTGACCTCTCACATGAGAGTATGAGTCATTCAATCCCATGAGGAATTGCATAATAGACTCCTGATTATGCTCATCAGTGAGCTGCTTCATTGCACCACATGTGCAAGTAGATCGATGCTTGTAATTGGACAGCTCTTCCCATAGAGCTTTCAATCTCGTGTAGTATGTAGTGACAATGTGTGATCCTTGAGAAAGAGAGGCTAGAGACTTCTGTACTTGAAAAATTCGAGGTCCATTTCCTTGTGAATATCTATCAGTCAAATCCTCCCAAATTCCAACGGTAGTTTCAATGTAAAGAATGATATCTGCGAGTTCTTAAGAAATTGAATTCAAAAGCCAGGAGATCACCATATTATTGCATCAAATCTAGGTTCCATGATGAGGGGAGATTTCGACGGAGGTTTTGGAAGAGATCTATCGACGGAGGCTAACTTATTCTTTGCACTCAAGGCCATATGCATAGATCGGCGCCAGCTTGAGTAATTTTCTCCATTGAGGGACTGAGATATGAGTATCGTGTATGGATTGTCACTGTTATTGAGAAAATAAGGATTGGAGAGATTTTCAAAGTCATTAGGAATGGATGAAACTAAAGGAGATTCAGATTTAGCAGCCATTATAGTTCCTCTGATACCATGTCAAGTATTGAGACTGGAGGTTTGGGAGAAAAAACACAGTGTGCAGTAACAAATGAGAAGGAAAATGATTTGAATAACGTAATTCTATTGATAGTCGAGTAGTGCTTTATACATATAACTTCAGCCTTAACAATATAACAAATTGAGCATCCAGCTCATACAAGCCTAACTACTAACAGCATAATTCTAACTGTTTTACAGCTGTGATAACAGAGTAAATACTATCGCTAAGAATCTCGTTAAGTGGACAGCCCGTTTTGATAAAGTTGGAGCTTTTTTATTTGGGACATTCTTGAGCATATATGTCGGGAGTGTGATATCCAGAGTTGTTTTTAGCTCTTTCTTATTTTAACGAGGTTTTAATCAGCAAAAAAAAAAAAATCGAAGCACTCACTGACAAATACATCAAAAGGAAAAGTGTTAGAATATGCATAGCTTAATACAAACAAGCGACACTAAAAGCTTGAGAATTATAAGAGCATTTTATGCAATATTCTAAATTATGACTCGGACAAAATAGTTAATGTAAGATTAATATTTCCTGAAATGATCATTTCCGTTTGGCCATACGATATTCATCAGCTTTTGGATTTCTTCCGGGGCGGTTGCATTATCAATCACCATGCGTTCATGGATCGACATATCCACGGAAATTAGGCTTATTGTAAGCGACTTTCTTTTTGGTTTCCGGTGGCAAATCGAACAACTCTCGTATTTAGCATTTGCGCAATGATGTTGTTCACAATCAGGTTAGGCCTGATCCAAGGCAGCTGTTGTTCCCTGTTCGTTGCAGGTTTGGTGAACATAGTTCGGCTTGGGGTGAGGTGTCTGTTGGTTCTGTTGTTGGCTGGTTACCACCCTCTCTGGGGGGGGACGTTGATGTTGCCGTGAGGTCTTCTCACTCGGTCTTGGCGGTCGTTGTTCGCGACCATGAGGGCTCCCTCTGTACGTTGTTCATGGAGCGTATCCCCCACCAAGATCCGCTTGATGGTGAAACTGCTGCGTTATTTGCTACTGTCCAGATTGTGCTCTCCCAACCTCTTTTATCCTGCTGTTTTTAGAGTGATTGTCGTTCTTTGGTCGAGGATGTGCTGGGCTTGCAACCTAGGCTTGGTTGGCAAATGGAGGACTGGATGGTTGAGCTTCGTCAGTTCTTTTCTGAGTCCCAACCTCACTCCCTGCGCTGGATTCCCCGGAGTCACAATCGGAGTGCCCACAGGCTTGTTAAGTGGGCTGTTGCCACTGCTTGTTTTGGTTTTCGTTCTGCTGGGCGTGTGCCTGCTTCTGTTTTTTCTTCGGATGTTGGTGATTTGTAGCTGGTTCTATCCTTGCTTAAAAAAAAAAAAAAAGGAAAACAAAAAACAACAACTCCTCTCGTATAACTACATCAAACGTTGTGTTGTGAAGCTCCAAGGGAACTCTATTGCAAGCCAAGTTCTCTTCGAGTGCACGACAAACTTCCTCGCGCGCTGATAACCATGAACTCGAACCAATCCTCAGGTTCTCTTTGGAGAAATCTCTTCTTCCCCGAAGCTAATTGGCCTGTGATTGGATAGCCATGGTTAACTTTCCGTTCCCCAGGGAATTAGTATGATGCAAAACTGATGAGATGGAGACGATTAGTCACCTGACGATAGAGCTTAATTTACCTTTCTTCCAGCAAATTTTATTTTTTAAAATGTCTAACAAATCTTCACTCCTATCTTCCCAATTATTACTCAAATATCATTTACCGGTCTTTCCATCACATTTAACCCTCAAACCAACAAAGGCATCAATGTTCATTATGTTATAAGATCTAACCGTTGATATCATACAACATATATAGCCTATTTTTTAAAATATATAGGAATCTTCACTTCTAGCTCTCGAACTATCACAAAAACGCATTTTATCTGTCTGAGCTACGAATTTCATCATATTTATCCTTCAAACTAACAGTGCATCAATATTTGCCCATGTTAAGATCCAAGCATCGATATCGTGCAACATAGCTTATTTTCTATACATTTCAAACGTAGGAATGTGTTAGATATCGTGAACAATATTGATGTATTTTCAATTGTTGATATCGTGCCAAATAATCTTTTTTTTTTTTTACATTTCAATCATCAAAACGTGATATATGGCGAACAATATTATTGCATTCTAGTAATTTAGAAGCTAAATATGATAAAATTTATAATTCAATCAGATAAATGACATTTTTACAATAATTCGAGTACTAGACATGAAGATTTCTCAAAATGTTTTATATGCATGATTTTTGCCTCCCTTTTCCACAAGTTAGGTGAGAATGTGTACTCCACTTAATTACAAGTGAGGATTCAACATTTTTCTTTTTAGAACAAAGAGTGTTTTTACGTTATCTACCAGCCTAGCCACTAACTTCCTTCACCACAAACTCCAAAACAATAGACTTCATCAAAATCGACCCAGATATTATATGTTTCCTTCCTTCCTTAGAAACTTCACAATAAATTAGGTATTTTTCCCTTGACAGTTGCATAGCAAATTGCTGGTAATTTAATTAGATAATTGCCCTTAATTAGCTAAGCTTGAAATTAAAGTCCAACCCAAACTACATTTTATATTACCCAAGTTCAAACCCTCTAGAATACGCAACTACTCACTAGCTAATCAATCTTGTATATAAATATATAGTCGTGTCTCAAAATTAAATGCTCATGACTAATTGTCGAACTCAGGAAGACTAAACTATAGGCCATATCAAAATATGTACGAATATTTCCACCACCATTTATAGCAATCTTATTCCTTATTATATATGTTAAGCTACCGCAACTAATCCGTTGAATAACGTGCGACGTAATTAATCGGCTGCCCGTTCCCCGACCGTATGCGCTCAATATGCTTTTCCTTCGTGTAGGCTTTCCTTTGAAGGATATATATATCGTATGTACGTATACGTTAAGCATATATATTACCCCATCAAATGTCTCTAGCTAGCACTATAATTTCAGTTTCGGGGTGGTGACCGGCCGGCCCCCTGGCGATTCCACACTTGCGAGTGAGTCGCCAAAAAAATTAAAAGAATATTTACCACTTCTAGAACAAACTACTTTATGCAATTTCAGCCTCCGTTTTATCGTAATTAAGGCTGCCAATTATGCATGTGGGATTTGAGACTATTTTAATTGACATATTGGGCTGATAAATTTAATTTATACTTCCGGTCAAAATTATAAAGATGTGCCGAGTATGTTTTGGTAATGTTAAAATCTTTAAAACAAAGGACGAATATCAATTTCCATCCCGAAACTATGAATGTCAATGCTATGTTGGGGTTCAAACTATCAATTTCGTCATGTTGAGTTCTCGAATTACAAATGTTCAACAATATATTCACACTCTCATAATATTTAACTATCAATATTGTTCAGTATTGCTCATTTTTCACATACTTCAACCATTAAATTTTATTAGAAGGCGAACACGGAGCGATGGATTAACACTTGTAGATTAGACATCAAATTGCCTGAGAATTGAGATTTTTAGAAACTTGAAAAATAAAAGTGCCCTCTTTTAATTTGACGGTAAGTTGTACGCGTGTGATGACCGAGTTGTCCTTGGATAAATTCACGGATGTTACATCATGTGGTTTGTTCTGCAAAGGGTGCCCAGCTCTTCAGGACTAATTCGTCTATTTTCCGTGTCCTTCAAGAGCAAGGGAAGGGAATATATTATCTTTCCTTCGAAATTTAAGATGAAAAACATAAACCAAAAGAAAGATCGATCTGGAAGAAAATATTTTAAACATGAAGGAGAAATCGGAGAATACAAAAACAACAAATTTGATCGCCATTGCAATATTGTTGACGCGAGATACAACAATTTATTAACCAAAAGGAAAAGTACAACATTTTACTAACCAACTGTCAACATTAACATTGACAGTTTCAGTACACGATGATAATAATATGACTTGAAGACCTAAAATTCCAACCCTACGCTATGAAACTTTTCTTCAGTGATGCGGTCACATTTCTCTCCCATCTGAGCCGTCAAGTAATTCTTCCAATCTCCAACTTGGCCTCGACGAAAATAAGACACATTCTCTATGCCAAACATTGATGACTTTCCCTTCTTATTTATCTCTAAGTTGCTCAAATTGTTAAAACTGCATAAGTTCAGGATATCATTCACTCTTCCTTTTTCCTCCTCTTCTAGTGAAAAGGAGCACCCCAAGAACTCAGCCAGCCTCTTCAAATGGATAGTGGGTTGCTCTTTCATTTCCTCATACTTTAAGAAAAATACCTTTTCATGTTTTTCTAGGCTTTCCTTCCAGTAGCTCAAGACATGATCCCAGAAGGGTCCATACACAGACACTCCCCTACAAAAGTTATCAAATGACTCTTCAATTGAATTGGGGACCCTAGTTCCCATCAAGTTACCTACCTTGTTCTGAAAGTGCCATAGAGACACAAAAGTGTCCTTGGGATTCCTACACAAATACACGATTTTGCATGTCGAGTCCTTCACAGAAACGGGTAGCAACAAGTACGATAAATGAGTTGCAAAGAGTCTTGGAGAGGTGAGGAAGGTGAGATCTGGAACCTTATTTTTGTCGTAATACATTCGTGTCTCTAAGGAAGGAAAAAGAACATGAGGGTTGTCTGTGAGCAAAGGGTGTTGTTGAGGATTAGGATAGCATACCCGATTCACTAAGGCGAACAAAATTGCCTTAAACCAAGTGGTGCCAACTTTGGGAGCCGTTGCAAGTAAGATATCGGTTTCATGAGCTTGGAGATGTTTTTGGGTTGCGAGAACTCCATGCATGCCCTCGGTTGGAATCCAAAATCCTTGGTAATGACTGAGCCAGCCTTCTGCTGTTGGAAGGGAGGATATGACATCGCTGTCTTCTTGAGTCAGTTCATCTTCTTGCGAATTCTCGGAAGCCGGTGGAGGAGGTGGTTGATGTGTGGCCATGTTAATGGAAGGGTAGTATTATTGGCCTTGTTCTGTGGTATTCTTTTCATACTACAGCAACCTGAATTACGTACCCTGCCTTTTTATAGGAATTTTGAGTAGTGTAATTATAATTAAGTCTAAAAGAAGTAATCCTTGATCCTGAGCATTATTATTAAATATTAATTAGTCTAAAATTTAGTTCACAACGAGCATTGGATACTCTTTGATTCGATGCTTTCAGTAGTTTAATATTAATGCGGACTGCGAGGCTAAAACATGTGGAATTTGCATTGATATGGGGTATGCTTTTTATAAATGTGAATCAATCGATACAATAGTACCGTGCGTGTCTGGTGGGCTAACCATGTGGGAGGCAATTTTTTTAGTTCTGAGAGCTGTTAGGCCAATTGCCTTCTTTGGGCTAATTATTTCAGCCACTTAATTATGTACTTTAATGGATGATTATTAATAAAATAAAAATAAAAAGAGCCACGTGAAATCTGAGGAGTGCTAATTTATTGCCAAAAATACCCAAGTTGCCTTTGTTTAGAGATATAGCAGTACGGGCCGCATGACTAGTATTACTGGCCTTCTTCTGTGGTTTATATCCGACCAGAGAAGGCCCCGAGGAAGGAAGAAGAAAATAAAAGACAAAAAAGGGTATTCCGCGGGTGCACATGGACATGGGCTTACTATTATTGGTGATGTATACACTCAATCATCCTTCAACCTTAGCCGAAGATGGGGGTCGGAATGCCATGCCTTGCAGCTTTTCTAGCACTGGGCTTGTCCCTTTTCGAGCAGACGAGAATTCGTGTACTCCACTACTTTTTAACACCCCATATAATATTGTCGCGAATTTAAGGGAGAAGAAATACAAGCCTTACGCGCCACCGCAGATTACATCTAACCAGAAACCACAACACACGCGATGGAAAACAGCACGCGGGTAATATCTCACCGTTGATAAGGAACATCGAATGGCAAACAATCGAATAGAGGTCATGACTCTTTTCCCTCGCCATTCGCTGCAGCCTGCACAAATTGTCGTTTTTCACGGGAGGAGTGGTCGTGTGGGGTACCTCTATTTCCAACAGGATCGGCTCACCTCCATTGTGGTTTCAGCCGGTTCCCACCGTTTTTTAACCAAATGAAAGCCATGTGTACAAAAGCCCATCCAGAGGCCAGCAATTGTGACACGTCATCCACCTTAAAAAAATTCCCTAAAAGGGTGTTAACCTCCCAAACTGACGCCGTTGATGTGTTGAAGAAATAAGACAAAAATTACTTTGGTTTCTGATTCCCTTTTGGTTTCTTTGGGGAAATCAAAAAGCTCTCGTACTAAACCAAACATTGTGTTGTGAAGGTCCAAGGGAACTCTACTACCAAATTCTGCCACAAAACAACCGTACTCTTCGAGTGCACGACAAACGTCCTTGCGCGCTGACAACCATGACCTCGTATCAGGCTTTGGCTCGTCGACGTTGGAGAAATCAAGAACCGGAATCTTGGCCTGTGTTTGGATTGCCATTAAAATTGCTTCTGTGATCTGTTCACCTGCTGGAATTTTGAGGGGGTGTAAAGAAAAGTTATGAAATGAATTGATATGGCATGTGCTATTTATACGTGTGAGGGCACGCCATTCTTCATGTTGGAGAGTACTGAAGCACGGAATATTTACAATTTGTTATGCATGGCCAACGTGATGTTCGTGTTCAATATATTATATATCATGATAAGGTTTTAGTCATCTTGTTAAATTTTAGAATTTTTAAGTCAGTTTAAGTTATTTTATGAAAGATAAGGGTTCTTATTCCGACACTTTACGTTACTTCTCTTTGAAGTTGGGATTGAATACATAAAATTTATCTCTCAAATCAACCTTGCAGATTACACATTGAAAAGTAGGCTTCTTATTATCTTCATATAAACACAGGTAGACGTGCTTTTCATTAAGAAACCCATCTACTAAATCACCAGATAGCAAACACATAGCTAGATATCTCTAAGAAACATGTTCCTTTTGAACTGCAGGAGTTCACGACACAAGGTTTTGACTATAAGCTCTCCTTATTGACCAACTTTGTCCTTGAACAAATTCACAGGTGTTTAATGATTTAAACAACACCAAATTCGAACAAATTTGACTCAACTGGAAAATACAATAAACGGGTTAGTAGGTTACCGCATTATGCAACACTTGCAAGAGTATTTTACCATATATAAAAGACAAAACATATGTACATAGCCCAAAAATGAGGGCCGAAATGCGTCACTGACGCTCTGTGATTGTTGGGCTGAGCTGGGGTCATGTTGGGCCAGGGAAGCTTTATTAAGCTGCAGACCATACTATAGAAAGAAAAATGGTCAAGCCCACGCGGAAGGGCGCAAATCCCAGACCGATTTAGATTTCTCGAGAAACATAGCAATTGAATAAAGTAAGCCAGTTAAAATGGGTCTTTTTTTTTTTGGTAAGCAGTTAAAATTGCAAATCCAAACTATTAAGTGCCCAAACACAACGTTATATTGTCATATGAGTCAAGAAGATGAGAAATCGGAGAATACAACAAATTTTACCGCCATTGCATGCATTTATGTTTACTCGAGGTAATACAACAATTTATTACCCAAAAGGAAAAGTACAACATTTTATTAACCAACTGTCAACATTAACATTGACAGTTTAGTACACCACGATAATAATATGTACTCCATTGCGTACTGTTTAACAGCCCATATATATATATATTTATCACGAAGGGACAAGAAATAGAAGCCTTACGAGCGTAAAAACCGCGCACCATCCCAGATTACTAACCAGAAACCACAACTCACGCGATGGAAAACAGCACGCGGGTAATATTTCACCGTTGATAAGGATTAAGGAACATCGAATGTGGCAAGGCTGGATAAGTACTCCGGTGACTACGACGTCTGCACAGAATTACTTCGCTATGGCAGCTGATGGGTTCTGTAACATGTACATTATTGCTTATCGTTATGTTTCCTCTGGGAGTTCTTTTTTTCTTTTTCTTGTCTCTTTGTTCGGATAGAGTTCCCTCTTTTCCCTCGCCAGTCGCTGCAGCCTGCACAAATTGTCGTTTATCCCAGCAGGTGTGGGGTACCTCTATTTCCATCTAGGCTATCTTATCGAGAAAAAGGTGTCGTTTCTGTCTTTTTGTACTGTTCTCCCCTTATCATGAATTCGGTTCTAGTGGCCTGTATGCGTTAAGCACCTGGGGCTGTGTAGTTGTCCTATTTTGTGAAATGATATCCACAATTGCTTAAAAAAAAACCAAAAAAACAAAGGAACTAGGCCTGTCGGGAAGAAGGTTGTTATGTCCACGGATCCTGAATCGACCACTATTTCTTCCAACAAGAAGATATATCCGCAATATTATGGTACGTACAAAGAGAGTTTTTAGAAGAAAAAAAAAATCTATAATTTTGAAGATCTAGGCTGAATCTCAAATTTATTTAAAGTCTTAAATGCTCAACAGGTCAAAATTATTTAGTACACGATGATAATAATAATACAACATTTTACTAACCAACTGTCAACATTAACATTGACAGTTTCAGTACACGATGATAATAATATAACTTAACGACCTAAAATATCAACCCTACGCTATGAAACCTTTCTTCGGTGATGCGGTCGCATTTCTCTGCCATTTGAGCTGTCAAGTAATTCTTCCAATCTCCAACTTTACCTCGACGAAAAAATGAGGCATTCTCTATGCTAAACTGTAATGTGCTTCCCTTTTCATTCACCCCTAAGTTGTTCACATTTTTGCTTTCCTTTTTATTCACCTCTAAGTTGCTCAAATTGTTAAAGCTGCATAAGTTTATGATATCATTGACTATCCCTTTTGCCTCCTCTTCTGGGGAAAAAGAGCATCCCAAGAACTCAGCTAGTTGCTTCAAATGGATAGTGGGTTGCTCTTTCATTTCCTCATACTTTAAAAAAAAAATACCTTTTTGAGGCTTTTCTAAACTTTCCTTCCAGTAACTCAATACATGGTCCCAGAAGGGCCCATACACTGACACTCCACTACAAAAGTTATCAAACTCTTCAATTGTATCGGGGACCTAGTCCCGAACAAGCACCTACCTTGTTTTGAAAGTGCCACTGACACAAAAGTGTCTTTAGGATTCCTACACAAACACACGATTTTGCACGTCGAGTTCTTCACAGATATGGGCAATGATAAGTACGATAAATGGGTTGCAAAGAGTCTTGGATAGGTGAGGTGGCTGAGATCTGGAACCTCATTTTTGTTCAAAAAAAGTTCTGCCTCCAAGAAAGGCAAAAGAGCATGAGGGTTGTTCGTGAGTAAAGGGTGTTGTTGAGGGTTAGGATAGTGTACCCGATTCATTAAGGCGAACAAGATTGCCTTAAACCAAGTGGTGCCAACTTTTGGAGACGTCGCCAGTAAGATATCGTTTTCATGAGCTTGGAGATATTTTTGAGTTGCAAGAACTCCATGCATGCACTGGGTTGGAATCCAAAATCCTTGGTAATGGCTGAGCCAGCCTCCTGCTGTTGGAAGGGAGGATATGACATCCCCGACTTCTGGGTCAGTTCATTATCTTCTTGCAAATTCTTGGAAGCAGGTGAAGGAGGTGGTTGATGTGTGGCCATGTTAGTGGAAGGTACTGGTATTATTGGCCTCGTTCTATGGTCTTAAAGCCGAATTCTCATGTACTGTTCTTATAGGAACATCCAACAGGGTGAAGCCCATTGCCCAAAGGAAGCAAAGGGCAAAAACATAAATGAATTAAAACTAATGTTCGATCCGATCGTCGTGAATCACGTATGCACATGAGCTTGTCGGTTTTGTTTTGTCCCCCAAGAACATTAAAGGAGGTAATTTCTAAGAAATGTAGAACAAACTAAAAGTAATCTCAATGTATAAGACTTTGTAAGACAACATCTACCTTCCGGCCTTCGACGATCACACTGCCGTTTTGCACCTAACCTGTTCATATGTCTACAGCACGGCTACAAAGGCATTGTATGTGGAGTAGAAATGCTTCACAAGTACGGCGGGCCTACTACTCAAACTCCGTTTTAACTCCTGTAAAGAGTTTTATCGACCGTTGACAGTGCAAATCCTTAATGCTGCTTATATCCTCTGAAAATTTTGGGAAAAAAAAATTGCTTTTCAGACTACAGCAACCTGAATTACCCTGCCTCATTATAGGGGTTAGTACTAAGAGGTACGAATTATCATTAGGGTAATTACAATTAAGTCCTAAGAGAATTAATCCTTCAATTATAGGACCCTGAGCAAGTATTATTAGTCTAAAGTGCACAACCGAGCATTGGATACTGTTTGGCTCGATGTTTTCAGTAGTAGCGCGGACTTCGAGGCTAAAACGTGAATTGCATTGATTTGGGATTTGCTTTTTATAAATTTGATCGGTCAGTTGAGCAGTGCCTTTTCTGGTGGGCTTACAACCATGTGGGAAGCAATTTTTTAGTTCCGAGAGCTGTTAGGCGCCGCCCATTGCCTTGTTTGGGCTAAATATTTTACCCACTTAATTATGTACTTTAATGGACGATCATTAAAAAAAATAGCTTGTGATAATATAATAATAATCCAAGGTGATCCCAGCTGAAGACACTTTTCTGTATTTTTGTTTGCCCAATTTTTGAGGATCTTGACCTACTAATTTGCCCTTCTCAATCTTTCGTACAGTAGGCGGAGGAGTTGGTTGATGTGTGGCCATGTTAATGGAAGGCCGGAAGGGTAGTATTATTGGCCTTCTTCTGTGGTTTTATAGACAATTTCTCTTGTAGTGTTCTTATAAGAACATCCAACGGCTGGGTGAGTCCTAAACGGGCAAAAGGGGAAAACATAAATGAATTAAAATAATGTTTGATCCGATCGTCGTGAATCACGCATGCCCATGAGCTTGTCGATTTTGTTTTGTCCCTCGTAAATATTATTACTCTAAATTTTAGTTCACAACCGAGCATTGGATTCTGTTTGATTTGATGCTTTCATCGATGTGGGATTTGCTTTTGTATAAATGGGAGCCATTGTTAATGGACAAAATCCCGTGTCTGGTGGGCCAACATGGGAAGTCATTTTTCAGTTCTGATAGCTGTTAGCTAGGCAACGAAAAACTAGGCCAATTGCCTTAATTGGGCTAATTATTTCATCCACTAATTAATTATGTACTTAATGGATGATCATTAAATAATAATAATAATAATAAAAAAAAAAAAGCCACATGAAAACTGAGGAGTGCTTATTTATTGCCGCAAATACCCAAGTTGGCCTGTGTTTAGATAGCACTTCTGTTTCTGTTCACCTAAGGCCGGGAAGTTTGAGGTGGTCTGTTATAAAGCAAAGTGGTGAAAGCAATTGATATGGCGGGTGCAATTCCTAGCTAGATGTGAGTCGACGCAATCCACTTGCTATTGTGTGTTTTTTATTTTTTTATAACCGGTGTCTGGGCCAGCTTTAAACTCATCTCACAGTTTTATCAATCTCTCTTGCTTTTAGGTTCAATATATAGAATACAAGTCACATTTTAACGTCAAGATTCTCTTTGTTAGGCTAAATGAAGTTGAGCTCTCTTTATCTCATCTCATTAAGTGAGGTGGCTTAGATCCTGGTTCTTTGATTTATTTTTTCAAATCTTTATAAGTCTTGTAATAACTTAGAACATAAAATCTTATGACGTAATATTTTCCTTCACCGAAAGTTCTTGACCTTTGCCTTTGCCCAATTGTGCTATGAGAAATTAAAGATCATTAAAGGGTTTGTACTTTAGGGAATGTTCTTCACCAAAGAGTGCTTCCGACGGAGATAAAAGAAAAAGATGAATGCAAGTACATAATTGAAGGATAATATAGAGGGATGAGAGAAATAGTAATTAAAGACAGAGATTTAAGTGGGTCGGTCTAGAAAATTTAGGTTCACCGTAAAACTACGCTATTACTGTATTTTGTATTATAATTAGTCTATGAGAGTACAAATTAAAGGTCTCTATTTATAGAGAAAATACAAAGTATGATAGAAATATACTCTTACATTTAAACTTGAATTTCTGAGATCTTGAGAATATCTCACGTTAAAACTGAATCCATGACATTGAGATAATATCATATATGATCTTATATATTGATTATGATATTATCTTTAATAGAAATATGGTCTCATACTCTCATGCATCTTAGAATACAAAATAACTCTATTGTGTATCTCGTCTAATTTTCAGTAAAAGTAACTCTATGACCACAAGTACTTTGTAGGTATCTTGTCGTTGCTTCGTACTTTTTCAATTACTCCATTGGAGATGCGTTTAAGTTAAACTAATTCAAATTGCAACTACGTTTGCAAACAGATGCTGATTAATGCTTCCAGGAATGCAAATAAGGATCCACCGTTTTCTCTGTGTAGGTGGTCAGAGCTAGAAAATGTATATATACTCCATCAAAAAATTGTTTCTCTTCAGTACGGCGTATGTTTTTCTCTTTTTCTTTAATGCCAAAATGGGAATGGGCGTGGGGCGCTGTACTTAATTAATCGAGAGAATTCACCAGTTTGTTTATATATATATATTATGCATATATGAGTGAAAAATAGATGCCAAGTCAAAACTCTTTCTTCCGTTTACGTACAGTAATAAACAAGGTCTCTAGCCCAGACGTAAGGCCGAAGTCCCAAGCCGATGCACTGAGAGTTTTGGGCTGAGCTGCGCTGACCCTGGCCCATAAAAGCCCTATTCGTCACCGGGGACCTGTACGTCCAACAACTTCACTACAGAATGTATCGTCCGTCTAAGCAATCGGATTCCATCATTGAGGTAGTCAAAGGACTGATTTTCTCGGAGTTAGAATTTTGAAGTCTACTCGCTTTACGGTACCACCGAAACAATTAGGTTCAGACGAGTGCATTTCCAGCCAAATTGTATAGAAAAATTCCTAGAATTTATATATACTGGTGAGATCTTGATCAAATGTCTCATGCGATGCACTCCAAGAAGTTAGAAGAAAATAGGACCTTCCAAATACATAACTATAGAGAAAATAGGACCTTCCAAATATAACTACTATAGTTCCCCATTTACAAACACACTGCCAACAATAGTCTAGAAAAAAAAAAAACTGCCAACAATAACAGCTCCATGCAGTTTGGATAAATTAATAATAATCTTCAAGTCTTGATATAGTGACATCAATGGTACCCTGAGATTAATATATATAAATATATTAAGACAGACATTTGGTTCTTAATTTGGACATGAATTAGGTACGTCAAATGCCACAATAGGCTTGCACTAAAAGTTCATAACCTTCGCCGCTTGTCTAATTGTGTTTTGAGAAATTAAAGACTGTTAAAGCATTTGTACTTTAAAGAATGTTCTTCATAGATGAATTTTTCTGGTAAATATATCATCCCATCTTGAAATGCAAACAACTCAGATTGTGTACCTCGTCTCATTTTCAGTTAAAGTAATTATATATTTATAACCTTATATATTGTCGTTGCTTATCTTGTCTTTCAGTTAAAGTAACTCTATAGATACAACTTTATATATTGTCGTTGCTCCGTATCTTGTCAATTACAAATAGATGATTAATCGCTCCAAATTTTCTCTTGGATATGCAATCTTATCAGGATATACGATTCTAACCGGAGTAAAATGAATCGAAGTGATCACAAAAGTGTAGCAGAAACAAGAAATGCAACAATACAACAAAGCCAACTGCTGGAGCGATTTGAAATGTTGAAGTCGTAACCCACCTGCAATGCATCAGCCGCCAACAACATAAAGGATCATGTAGGCGACGGATCAAAGCCAATGAACTCAACGTCCTTTGTTTTAATCTGTAGACCCTTTACATGATTTGTATAAAGTATGGAGATGAAGCCCTTGTCCAGTTGTCTGTATGGATTGGAAGGCCGTCAGTACTGGTCGGACGTACCATGTATTTTAGGAGTCCCAGAAAGTGGGTGGTTATTCCCGTGAGAATCATTGTACTTCTCCACGCCATAGTTTTTAAATACCATTCTGGTCACCATTTTCTCCAATTCCTCCATCAGCTTCACATGATATGAATTAGCAGTCCCACTAACCACAAAAAGAACAAACAAAAACTGTTTGATCATATGCAAAACCATACATGCATATCAGAGATTATGTTATCACCATTTTCACCCCCTTATCTTTTCTCCCTTTTTAGATGATATTTAACTGAATTTTTACACATAGAAGTAACTTCCTAATCACTAGGTTTCAGGGTGTTTCATTGTCGACCTCCAATCCCAAAGAGATGGCCTTGGATTTTTTAAACTTAAAATAAACGAGAGGGAAGAAGATAATAAAGAGCAAAGGGATTGTTCAGAGATAACTGCAATTAATGGTATTCAGAAAAAATAAATATATGAAGACCGCAATTGACGGAGCCGAAGTTAACGTAAAATTTTGTTTCGTGAGAGATATATGAAGGGATAATATGGCATCAGCTTACCTTTTTATCTATGATAATTCACGCGTCCTTCATCTGTTTTAAAACCAGCTGAAATAAGAGGAATATTCACCAGAGGTGAGCCGCTCCCATTTTCATTGTTCAATGTCTTTTTTCAGGGCAATAGGGGTAGATACCTGAATGGATGGAATTGGAATGACCAATTCCAATTCGATTTCAATACTCATTGGAATAGTCATTTTTAGCTTCAGATTTTATTGAAACAGAATAGGAATTTTCGGAATTGGAACCGAAAATTCTTGTTCGTCATGTTGAGCTTTTGGACATAAATTTTGGGGCCTTAATGGGTCAAAAATTTTTTTGCCAAAATTTTGGTGGATTTTCAATTTATTCATCATAAATTAACAATAAATATAAAATATTCATCTAAAATATAGATTCTAAAATAAAAATTCAAGTAAATTCTATATATTATACTTTATTTTAAATCCCATTTTATATATATATAAAAAATCATTATAATTTTTTGTTCCGATTCTGAAAATAGCCAAAAATCAATTTCAATTCCAATTCCGATTCCAATATATGTCAGAATTGAAACTCGATTTTCGGAATCAAAAATTCCTGTTCTTGCCGGACTTTTTGCCCACCCCCTCAGGGCAGATTCAAATCGGTAGATGGACTGACCAAAGACTACCTCAATGGGCAGGGCCGTGTGCATAATGTTCCAGTACCACATGATAACAACTCTTGGACTGACCCAAGACCAGCAATATGAAACACTCTTTCGAGGCCCGATATCCATACGTACGGGAGAAGCGAAAGGGAAAAGAAAGGTGTATTTGGTGGTTTACTTCTCTATATTCTGGAAAAGGAAATATGTAAGCCGAATGTTGTTCGGGTGAGTACTGGTGAAGCTCGTGAGAGAAGGAGATTCGTAGAAAACTATTTGTTTTCACAGATAATCAATAAGTCTGCGCTGGCTTTAATATTTTTTTTTTTTTTTTAAGCTGCGCTGAGCTTTATTGAGCTCAAGCCCACCCAAGAAATGTAATTATATGAAACTATACGGTTTGGCCCAGAAATAAGGGCTGAAATGCCTCTCCGATGCCCTGAGGTTGTTGGGCTGAGCTGGGCTCACAATGGGCCAGGGGAGCTCTATCGAGTTACAGACCCCGCTACATGAAGAAGAGACGATCTAGCTAAAATCCCAGACCAATTGTGAATTGCCTGAGAATTGAGATTTTTAGAAACTTGTAAAATAAAAGTGTCCTCTTTTTGTCGGTAAGTTGTACGTGATGACCGAGTTGTCCTTGGATAAATTCACGGATGTAATTGGTTTGTACTGCAAAGGGTGACTTTTCAGGGACTAATTGGTCTATTTTCGAAGTATGTTTGAGTGTTAAAATTTTGAAAAGTTTAAAATTTTAGAGTATTAAAATTGTAAAAAAGTGAAGAGAAAGAACTAAGAAAATCAATTATCTTTCCTTTCAAATTTAAGATGAAAAATTATAAACCAAAACAAAGATATGGAAGAAAATAATATTTTAAATAAGAATGCGAAATCGGAGGATACAAATACAACAAATTTTACAGCCAATATTGCAATGTTGACGCGAGGTCATACAACAATTTATTAACCAAAAGCAAAGGTACAACATTTTATTAACCAACTGTCAACATCAACATTGACAGTTTCGGTACACGATCGTAATAATATAACTTGAAGACCTAAAATTTCAACCCTGCGGTATGAAACTTTTCTTCAGTGACGCGGTCACATTTTTCTTCCATTTCAACTGTCAAATAATTCTTCCAATCTCCAACTTCGCCTTGGCGAAAATATGAGGTATTATCTACTCCAAATATTGCAGTATTTCCCTTCGCATTTACCTCTAATTTGCTCAAATTGTTAAAACTGCACAAGTTTATGATATCATTCACTCTTCCTTTTTCCTCCTCTTCTGGTGAAAATGAACACCCCAAAACTCAGCTAGCCTCTTCAAATGGGTAGTGGGTTGCTCTTTCATTTCCTCGTACTTCAAAAAAAATACCTTTTGAGGCTTTTCTAAACTTTCCTTCCAGTAACTCAATACATGATCCCAAAATGGCCCATACAAAGATACTCCCCTACAAAAGTTATCAAATGACTCTTCAATCGTATCAGGAACCTTAGTCCCAAACAAGGCACTTACCTTGTTTTCAAAGTGCCATAGCGACACAAAAGTATCCTTGGGATTCCTACACAAACTCACAATTTTACATGTCGAGTCCTTCACAGATTTTGGTAGTGACAAGTACGATAAATGGGTTGCAAAGAGCCTTGGAGAGGTGAGGTGGGTGAGATCGGGAACCTCATTTTTGTTCATAAAAAGTTCGCCCTCCAAGTAAGGCAAAAGAGCATGAGGGTTGTTCGTGAGTAAAGGGTGTTGTTGAGGATTAAGATAGCGTACCCGATTCACTAAGGCGAACAAGATTGCCTTAAACCAAGTAGTGCCAACTTTTGGAGTTGTAGCGAGTAAGATATCATTTTCATGAGCTTGGAAATATTTTTGGGTTGCAATAACTCCATGCATGCGCTGGGTTGGAATCCAAAATCCTTGGTAATGGCTGAGCCAACCTTCTGCTGTTGGAAGGGAGGATATGTCATCCCCAACTTCTTGGATCAGTTCATCTTCTTGCAAATTCTCGGAAGCTGGTGGAGGAGGTGGTTGATGTGTGGCCATGTTAATGGAAGGGTATGGATATTATTGGCGTTCTTATGTGGTTTCTCATCTAAGTCATCTTGTTATATAATGGAAATATCCGACCAGACTCGACCTAGCTAGAAAATAGAAAGTAAAAGACAAAGAAGGGTACACCGCGGATCACACGTCCACAAGTTATTTGTCAAAGTTTCATATTCTAAATTTGTTAATATATAATTTTTTAATTGATAATATGGTTAATCTATTTAAAATTTTATTCATATTGATTTTAAATAGGATTTTATTAGTTTTAGTTTTGAAAAAAGCAAAAGTTATAGATATTGTCAATAATATTTCTATAAGTAATACTTATATTTGGAAAAAAGTCTAATCTTTTTATATAGTTTAATGTTTCAATTAGAATGTAAGTCTATTTTTAAAATCTCTTTTAACACTTTCAATTCTAAAAACAAATGTAAACCATCAATATCAACATGATCTTCATGTTTTAAAACATTTTCAAAGTACAAGAAATGTTTTTTTTCAAGTCATCCTCATCCAAAGATTTCAACTTTTTCAAATTAAATAAAAAACCAAGAATACAATACAAATAATAATAACTACAACAAATAAAATAAAAAAGTTTAAAATAATAGCACCTCAATGACATATTTTTCATATAAGTGTGAAATGGTTTATAATTAAGTCATTTTAAAGATATATTTTAGTTGTTAATTAATGCATATAACTGTAAAAATATTAAATAGATTAGACGATATAAATGATGCCACATGTGCTGTCCACTTGTTGGTTAGCTTGGGTATTGGGTATTGGTTAGCTTGGGTATTGTTTATTATTAATAGGGCCCCCATTGCCCAAAGGAGCAAAGGGCAAAAAACATAAATGAATTAAACTAATGTTCGATCCGATCATCGTGAATCACATATGCACATGAGCTTGTCGGTTTTGTTTTGTCCCCCAAGAACATTAAAGGAGGTAATCTCTAAGAAATGTAGAACAAACTAAAAGTAATCTCAATGTATAAGACTTTGTAAGACAACATCTACCTTCTGGCCTTCGACGATCACACTGCCGCTTTGCACCTAACCCGTTCATATGTCTACGGCACGGCTACAAAGGCATTGTATGTGGAGTAGAAATGCTTCGCAAGTACGGCAGGCCTACTTCTCAAACTCCGTTTTAGCTCCCGTAAAGAGTTTTATCGACCGTTAACAGTGCAAATCCTTAATGCTGCTTAAATCCTCTGAAAATTTTGTGGGAAAAGGAAATTGCTTTTCATACTTCAGCAACCTGAATTACCCTACCTCATTATAGGGGTTAGTACTAAGAGGTACGAATTATCAGTAGTGTAATTACAATTAAGTCCTAAGAGAATTAATCCTTCAATTATAGGACCCTGAGCAAGTATTATTAGTCTAAAGTGCACAACCGAGCATTGGATACTCTTTGGTTCGATGTTTTCAGTAGTAGTGCGGACTTCGAGGCTAAAACGTTAATTGCATTGATTTGGGATTTGCTTTTTATAAATTTTATCGGTCAGTGGAGCAGTGCCGTTTTTGGTGGGCTTATAGCCTTATATAACCATGTGGGAAGCAATTTTTTAGTTCCGAGAGCATTGCCTTGTTTGGGCTAAATATTTTACCCACTTAATTATGTACTTTAATGGACGATCACTAAAAAAAAATAGCTTGTGATAATATAATAATAATCCAAGGTGATCCCAGCTGAAGACACTTCTCTGTATTTTTGTTTGCCCAATTTTTGAGGATCTTGACCTACTAATTTGCCCTTCTCAATCTTTCACTCAGTAAGAAACAAGGCTTCTTGCCCAGACGTTAGGGCCGAAGTCCCGGGCCGAAGTCCTGAGAGTTTTGGGCTGAGTTTCGCTGACCCAGGCCTATAAAACAACTCCTACTCCTCACCTGTCCAACAACTTCACTACAGAATGTATTGTCCGTCTAAGCAATCGGGCTCCTTTATCATTGAGGTAGTCAAAGGACTTGTTTTCTCAGAGTTAGAATTTTAAGTGTACTCGCTTTACCACCGAAACAATTAGGTTCAGATGAGTCCTTCCCCGCCTCTTCTTTTACCTTGGAAATTCTCGCTAGCGATCATTATCTCTCTCAAAATTTCCAAAACGAAAAAGTAAAAATTTCACTCGGATAGAAGTGTCAAGCACCTGGAGTGCATTTCCAGCCATTATTGTATAGTTTAACAAACAAGGGTGCTTTCTAGTACTGCCAACTTGAAGAGAAAAATTCCTAGAATTTATATACTGGTGAGCTCTTGATCAAATGTAGTCCCGTGCGATGCACTGAAAGAAGTTAGAAGAAAATTGGACCTTCCAAGGATATATACTTTGGTTCCCCATTTACAAACACACTACCAACAATAATAACAGTTCCAGAAAAGACAAACTGAAACTGGCAAAGAAATCAACAACAGGGTAATTGGACACAAATAATAATCTTCAAGACTTGATATCACAAGATGGAATTTATTAGTGACATCAATGGTACATAAACTCGCACCTATTTAGACAAAATTAATATATATAAAGACATTAAGACTGAAGGTACTTCAAATGCCACAATAGACTTGCACTGAAAGTTCATAACCTTCGCCTTTGCCCGGTTGTGTTTTGAGAAATTCAGGACCATTAAAGACTTTGTACTTTAAAGTATGTTCTTCATCGACAAGTTTTTCTGATAGATATATCTTCCCATATTGAAATGCAAACAACCTGATTGTGTACCTCGTCTAATTCTCAGTCAAAGTAGAAAAAAAATTGTTTCCAGCTAGAGTGATTTGAAACGTTGAAGTCATAACCCACCTGCAATGCATCAGCCGCCAACAATATAAAAGATGTAGGCGATGGATCAAAACCAATGAGCTCACCATCCTTCGTTTTTATCTGTAGACACGTTACATGATTTGTATGAAGTATGGAGATGAAGCCCCTGTCGGTATGGGTCGGAAGTAACGTGTATTTTAGGATGCCTAGAAAGTGGGTGGTTATAATTTCCCTGTGAGAATCATAGTACTTCTCCACGCCGAAGTTTTCAAATACCATCCTGCTCACCATTTTCTCCGATTCCTCCATCAGCTTCACATATGGATTTGCACTCTCACTAACCACAGAAAGAACAAACAAAAACTGTTAAATCGATGATCCAAAACAAGAATTCAGAAACAGCTAAGGCTAGATGACACTACCAGAAACGATCATTCCAGTGAGGCCAGAAGGAATTCGAGAGTAATTGAGAACCAACTAATTCAAATCTTTCAGAATAACCGAACTGCTAGAGCGATCTTTAAAAAGAACTCATAAATTGTATTAAAGCGCGTTTGGTTTTAAAATTTTAATAAAATTTTATGTTGATATTAAAAAAGAAGTATATTGAAACTAGTAACGTGTGATAAAAATAAAAATAAAATTTTAAAATATATTCGATAAAAATAAAATTTTGACTAAAATCTTTTAGAAGAGTTTATCTATAAACTGAGTAATATATATGGGCTTGTACAGAGTTGGCCAAATCAGGTTGCGTGATGGTGATGTAAATTACGCGTCCTACTAGCCTTCTGTCAGAGGTAGCATCCAGAAGCAAGCTCCAAACAAATGTGCTAAATCTTATGCATGGAAAAAGAAAAAACAAAACAAAAGAGAGAACGTTTATATACAAATGATGAATTTTTCAACTATGCTAAAATAAATATTTTCTTGTGCAATATCTTAAATTTTTTATAATTGATGGGAAAAAAAATATAATTATCTCATAAACTAAAATAAAATTAAAAGTTAACTAAAGTCTATCCCAACTGGCAACTGCACAAATTAATTTATTTTTAATTAGTATATAATGGCCAATATATTACCTCGTGTTCTTTCTATTATGGCAACGAAAAAGTAATAATCAAATCCACTTGGCACTTGTTATGGAAACGCGATGTTCGTGTTAAATCTATTACGACGAGGTTGAACTAATAATCAAATGCAAGTGGTTGTTGCGGTGGCAAGGCAACGTGAAGTTCGTATATAGATGCGGGTTGGTGACGTGTGTTTCTCACTGCACTAAATTCAAAGGTGAAAAGTCGGTCAAGAACCTCGTAAATGCGGCAAAGAAAAATAAAGAGAAGTACGTTACAACTCGGATCAACTTGAATTAATCACATTATTTTGTACATGGGTGTCTTTCTATAAATCTCAAAATGTGAATCATGTTCCTTGTGGTTGAATCTTTAGTCTTCTCCCTTGTTGCATGTAATCTATTTTCTTTTTCTTTTTTTTTTTACAAATTTCTTCCTCATTCATATTAATCCAAGTAGGCTTCTTACCAGATCTCATTGATGACCGAATTTGTCATTGAATAAGTTATCTTGTGTGTTTAATGATTTATACAAATACCAATATGAAATTCGGACAAATCTAACACAAACATACGTAGATAGTCCAAAAGTGAGGGTTGAAACGCTTCTCACGGATACTCTGTGATTGTTGGGCTGAGCTGGGTCACGTTGAGCCAGGTCACATTATTAAGCTACCCAAAGGGCCGAAATCTCTGACCGATCTAGATTTTTCCAGAAAACAAATACGCAGGCCATTTACAATCGGGTTTTTTTTTTTTTTTAAAACAGTTAAAATTGGCTTGCAAATCCAAAACCATTAAGTGGCAAACACAACGTTATATTGTCATACAAGTCATGAAGATGAGAAATCGGAGAATACACAAATTTTACCGCCATGGCAATGTCGACGCGAGATAATACAAAAATTTATTACAGTACAATAATTCTAAAAGGAAAAGTACATATTATTGACCAACTGTCAACATTAACATTGACAGCAACATAGAGTTTCTCGTGATAATAATATAACTCGAACGACCTAAAATTTCAACCCTACGGTATGAAACTTTTCTTCGGTGATGCAGTCAAGTCTCTCTACCATTTGTGCGGTCAAGTAATTCTTCCAATCTCCAACTTCGCCTTTACGAAAATATGACGCATTCTCTATGCCAAACACCGATGACTTTCCCTTCTTATTTATCTCTAAGTTGCTCAAATTGTCAAAACTGCACAATTTTAGGATATCATTCACTCTTCCTTTTTCCTCCTCTTCTGGTGAGAAGGAGCATCCCAAGAACTCAGCCAATCTTTTCAAATGGATAATGGGTTGCTCTTTCATTTCCTCATACTTTAAGAAAAATACCTTTTCGGGCTTTTCTAAGCTTTCTATCCAATAGCTCAAGACATGATCCCAAAAAGGTCCATACACAGACATTCCTCTACAAAAGTTATTAAATGACTGTTCAAGTGAATTGGAGACTGGCTTAGTCACCATCAGAGCACCTACCTTGTTTTGAAAGTGCCATTGCGACACAAAAGTGTCCTTAGGATTCCGACACACATACACAATTTTGCATGTCGAGTTCTTCACAGATGTGGGTAGCGACGAGTATGATAAATGAGTTGCAAAGAGTCTTGGAGAGGTGAGGAGGGTGAGATCGGAAACTTCATTTTTCTTATAAAAAAGTTTTGTCTCCAAGAAAGGCAAAAGAGTATGAGGGTTATTCGCGAGCAAAGGGTGTTGTTGAGAATCAAGATAGCGTACCCGATTCACTAAGGCAAACAAAATTGCCTTAAGCCAAGTTGTGCCAGCTTTGGGAATCGTTGCCAATAAGATATCGGTTTCATGAGCTTGGAGATGTTTTTGGGTTGCAAGAACTCCATGCATGCACTTGGT
Source organism: Morella rubra (assembly GCA_003952965.2). Taxonomy (NCBI): domain Eukaryota; kingdom Viridiplantae; phylum Streptophyta; class Magnoliopsida; order Fagales; family Myricaceae; genus Morella; species Morella rubra. The sequence continues at coordinate 30,568,815 of CM025853.1, forward strand.
CGGAATCCAAAATCCTTGGTAATGACTGAGCCAACCTTCTACTGTTGGAAGGGAGGATATGACATCCCTGACTTCTTGGTTTAGTTCATCTTCTTCTAGACTCTCGGAAGTAGGCGGAGGAGGTACTGGTTGATGCGTGGCCATGTTAATGCGTGGAAGGGTACTAGTATTATTGACCTTCTTCTGTGGTTTCTCATCTTGTTATATAATGAAAAAATACGACCAGAGAAGGCCCCGAGGAAGGAAGAAGAAAATAATTAAAAGACAAAAAAGGGTATTCCGCGGGTGCACATGGGGTTACTATTATTGGTGATGTATACACTCAATCATCCATCAACCTTAGCCAAAGATGTGGGTCGGAATGCCATGCCTTACAGCTTTTCTAGCACTGGGCTTCTCCTTTTTCGAGCAGACGTGAATTCGTGTACTCCACTACTTTTTAACACCCCATATAATATTGTCACGAATTTAAGGGAGAAGAAATACAAGCCTTACGCGCCACCGCAGATTACATCTAACCAGAAACCACAACACGCGCGGGTAATATCTCACCGTTGGTAAGGAACATCGAATGGCAAGGTGGGATAAGTACTCCGGTGACTACTACTGCTCAGAATTACTTCGCCATGGCAGTTGACGGGGTTTGTAACAAGTTAGTTACCTCTAGGAGTTATTTTTTTCTTTTTCTTTTTCTTGTCTCTTTGTTCGTATAGAGGTCATGACTCTTTTCCCTCGCCATTCGCTGCAGCCTGCACAAATTGTCGTTTTTCACGGGATCAACATATATAAATACACAATAATGAGTTTCTTTTGGACTGAAGGTCTTCAAATGCCACAATATGCTTCTACTGACATCTCCTGACCATTTTTGACCGGCTTTGCTTAGTTGTGCATTAAGAAATTCGAGACCATTAAAGTGTTTGTACTTCAAAAGATGTTCTTCATCGACCAGTTCTTCTGGCAAATGTATCGTCACATATTGAAATGCAAACAATTCAATTGTATATCTTAGACTCATCTTTAGTCAACATAACTCTATGCTTACATCTTCGTATCCTGTCGTTGCTCCATACCTCGGTCAATTAAAATTGCACGATTAATAAAAACAATTTACATACATATAAATACAACAAAATCAAAATTTTAAAACTAGCTACGTCTGAATTATATATATACACGTATAAACCCCTAACGGAATATAAAAAGTGCATGCAATCACTTTTTCTAATTTCTGCCATGGTTTGCATTTTAAACTAGCTAGTGTTTTAGGAGAACAACCATTTGCCTTGGACACGATGAAGTCATAACCCACCTGAAATGCATCAGCAGCCAACAAGATAAAGGATGTAGGCGACGGATCGAAACCGTTTTATAATTGCTTCAGTGTTTGGATTGCCATTAAAATTGCTTCTGTGATCCGTTCACCTGCTGGAAGTTTGAGGGGGTGTAAAGCAAAGTTGTGAAATGAATTGATATGGCATGTGCTATTTATACGTGTGAGGCACGCCATTCTTCGTGTTGGAGAGTACTGAAGCCCGGAATCTTTACAATTTGTTATGCATGGCCAGCGTTTTTTCGGTGTTCAATATATTATCATGATAAGGTTAATAATAATCAAATACAAGTGCTAGTTGTAGTGGCAACGTGATGTTCCTGTGTGCGTGTGGGTTGTGTTTCTCACTACGCAAAAGTCAAAAGAGGGAGACGGGCAAAGTCGGTGAAAACCCTCGTGTGTTCCAGCTCGGATCAACTTGAATAAATCACATTATATTGTAGATTTAGCTCAATTAATATAGTAAAAATTAACAAATTCGATCTCTTAAAATCCAATTCTTAGCCCAGAAACTTCTTAAAGGCTTGAACAATAATTAGTATCTTATTTAAAAATCTCAATATGTGAATCTTGTTCCATGTGATTGAATCTTTACTCTTTCTCTTGTTGTAATCTATTTTCTATATTTTTTTTTCCAACAAATTTAAAGGGAAACATATTTTTTAAAATAAAATTTTAATTGGAGACAGAAAATCTCGTTAATTTAATGCATGCATCATATTTAACTATGATGGGTATGTATTGCGTATCTTTGGGTCAATAAATCTATTGACTAAACTTTTAAAATTTGAATTATATTTATAGTTTTTACAGTATTTTTATGTATATAAATATGTATAAACTTAAAAGCAGAGACAGAAAATCTCATTAATTTAATGCATGCATCAAATTAATTATATATGATTCTTAATACACCGACAATCATCGCTTGAAAAGAAGAAAACTTAATTTAAGTCTAAAGTCGAGTACCCTTCGTTGTCACCAGCCAGCCAAACACAATATTAATGTAATATCAAGGCTTAAATAACGCGCGTGCCTTTGGAGTTTAAAGTTTTCTCAGAAATACTCCTAGGGTAATTTTTATTGTCCCACTACCCCTGAGGTATACTCTTTTTTCCCGTTTTATCCCTCCGCCAATATTCTGTCTATTTCTTAACGGAAATTGATGAGTTGGACCAATTGACCACGTCACACCCAATTAAAATGAGACACATGTTCTGATCTGCTGACTAGACCCATTTCATTTTCCACCTCCATAACCATGTCACTCAAAGCTATAGCAGTTTACCGAAATGTCCTCCCATCCACATCACCTAAAATGAACTAACCAACATCGTAGACCCACGAACATTCGAGACCAAAAATGAAGTTATCGGGCCTAAAGATCTGGCCATAAGGATCGGTCCTCACACTGTCCATGGTAGCAAGCTCCAGATCCATGAGCACAGCACGAGGGATGAATCGTCCACAGGAGGCCTCATTGTAGTATACATTGACACGCTCCAAGTGCAGATCGGAGTTCCCGGTGTACCTGCCAGTGGGGTCGATGTCGTGCTCATCACAGAGCACTTCCCAGAACTTGAATCCAATCTGATTACCGCATTGGGTGCCCTGAATCTAAAGGATTTCTCTCATCTTTTATTTGTGGAGTAGCAAAACAATCAAGCAACAAAAAGAAGAAGAAGTGAAATTTAGAGAAAACGCTAATGCTCTGCTTGGTTCGTAAAAAGATGTAGGAAAGCAAGTAAACACCAACATAAAGTTTTCTTTCATTCCTCCTTTTCTTAGCAACCAAACAGATCAAGAAAAATTTTGACGAAAAAATAAAGCTCAAAATTGGAGTCACGACCAAAAAGACAGTTCAGATAACCAAATACGATAACAAAAATTAAAAAACTCCATCACTAAGCAAAAAAAAAAAAAAAAAAAAGAAGATGCACCAAGCTTAGATTCAAAATTCGCTTTGCTTCATTTCTCCTTCTTTTCTTAGTTTACTGACCAACCATAGACTAAAAACATAGGTCAGATCCGACAACCTGCACTTACCAAGGAATGCTCTGACGACAAGAAGTAGAACGTGATGAATTCGAATAGACTGCCCAAAATCACAGACCCACGAATGTTGGGGAAAAAGGTTCATGTGATTTTAGGGTCGCGAGGTCGAGGTGGGCATTTCGATAAACTCCTATGTCTTTGAGTGACGTGGTAATGGAGGTGGAAAATGAAATGGGTCTAGTTAGCAAGTCAAAACACGTGTCTCATTTTAAATGGGTGTGACGTGGTCAATTGGTCCAACTCATCAATTTTCGTCAAGAAATAAACAGAATATTGGCGGAGGGATAAAACGGGAAAAAGGGTATACCTCAGGGGTAGCGTGACAACAAAAATTATCCTAGGGATATTTCTAAGAAAACCTTAAATCCTAGGGGCACGCGTTTATTTAAGCCTAATATCAAGGATTTCATGCCCCATACCCAATATCATCTATATATTATCATATAGTTAAAAGTCTCCACGTGATCGTCATGACAACATGGGTCCAGCTAGAATTCCAACCGCTTCATATTGTTTTTTTGGGATCCAACTTCCAAGCCTTGACTATTTGGAAGAGAAACTCTTACTGAATGTGTCTAGAAACTTAAGCTCGTGTTTGCATTTAGGAATTTTTAAAAAATTTTAGCCACGAGGCAGATTGGAGTGTTATGGGCTATTTAGAAACTTGTTTACTAAATTACCAGATAGCAAACACATAGACAGTGGTGGAACCAGGAATGCAATCGAAGGGGGCAAACTTTTAAGGGAAAATGACGAGAAAAAAAATTACTGCGTAATACAAAAAAAAAAATATCTTAAGAGTTAAAATATAAAAAAGTAACGATTAAAAACACTAAAAATATTGAAATACACGTATCGTATTATTTACTGATATTAAAAGGTGGCAATTATATCCTACAAGACTGCATCTTTTGAAAACGTTGCAAAATAACTTCGTTCTCAATAGTTTCAAAAATTTCTCTTTTAATGCATACAATCACCAATAAACCTGTATACCCAACAAACTTATTCTTATTCCATAACTGTTCTTACTTCAATGTCAATAAGTCAAGGTCGAAAATTATAGAATTGATAAGAAAACAAAAAAGAGCTTACAAAGTTCTTGTCTGGCATTATAATCCAATAAAGGTTTTTGGATCAACATTATCGAAACTCAACCTCGTACAAGCACATTTAAAGTTGTCCCACATTAATCCAGATTACAGCTATCCCTAGTGAAATAAACAAAACTTTCAAAGACAATTGCAGTGAATGCCAATTAATGGAGGTAATCTCTAAGAAATGTAGAACAAACTAAATGTAATCTCAATGTATAAGACTTTGTAAGACAACATCTACCTTCTGGCCTTCGACGATCACACTGCCGCTTTGCACCTAACCCGTTCATATGTCTACAGCACGGCTACAAAGGCATTGTATGTGGAGTAGAAATGCTTCACAAGTACGGCGGGCCTACTACTCAAACTCCGTTTTAACTCCTGTAAAGAGTTTTATCGACCGTTGACAGTGCAAATCCTTAATGCTGCTTAAATCCTCTGAAAATTTTGTGGGAAAAAAAAATTGCTTTTCATACTACAGCAACCTGAATTACCCTGCCTCATTATAGGGGTTAGTACTAAGAGGTACGAATTATCATTAGGGTAATTACAATTAAGTCCTAAGAGAATTAATCCTTCAATTATAGGACCCTGAGCAAGTATTATTAGTCTAAAGTGCACAACCGAGCATTGGATACTGTTTGGTTCGATGTTTTCAGTAGTAGTGCGGACTTCGAGGCTAAAACGTGAATTGCATTGATTTGGGATTTGCTTTTTATAAATTTGATCGGTCAGTGGAGCAGTGCCTTTTCTGGTGGGCTTACCTTATACCATGTGGGAAGCAATTTTTTAGTTCCGAGAGCTGTTATTGCCTTGTTTGGGCTAAATATTTTACCCACTTAATTATGTACTTTAATGGACGATCATTAAAAAAAATAGCTTGTGATAATATAATAATAATCCAAGGTGATCCCAGCTGAAGACACTTTTCTGTATTTTTGTTTGCCCAATTTTTGAGGATCTTGACCTACTAATTTGCCCTTCTCAATCTTTCGTACAGTAGGCGGAGGAGTTGGTTGATGTGTGGCCATGTTAATGGAAGGCCGGAAGGGTAGTATTATTGGCCTTCTTCTGTGGTTTTATAGACAATTTCTCTTGTAGTGTTCTTATAAGAACATCCAACGGCTGGGTGAGTCCTAAACGGGCAAAAGGGGAAAACATAAATGAATTAAAATAATGTTTGATCCGATCGTCGTGAATCACGCATGCCCATGAGCTTGTCGATTTTGTTTTGTCCCTCGTAAATATTATTACTCTAAATTTTAGTTCACAACCGAGCATTGGATTCTGTTTGATTTGATGCTTTCATCGATGTGGGATTTGCTTTTGTATAAATGGGAGCCATTGTTAATGGACAAAATCCCGTGTCTGGTGGGCCAACCATGTGGGAAGTCATTTTTCAGTTCTGATAGCTGTTAGCTAGGCAAACGAAAAACTAGGCCAATTGCCTTAATTGGGCTAATTATTTCATCCACTTAATTATGTACTTAATGGATGATCATTAAATAATAATAATAATAAAAAAAAAGCCACATGAAAACTGAGGAGTGCTTATTTATTGCCACAAATACCCAAGTTGGCCTGTGTTTAGATAGCACTTCTGTTTCTGTTCACCTAGGGCCGGGAAGTTTGAGGTGGTCTGTTATAAAGCAAAGTGGTGAAAGCAATTGATATGGCGGGTGCAATTCCTAGCTAGATGTGAGTCGACGCAATCCACTGCTATTGTGTGTTTTTTATTTTTTATAACCGGTGTCTGGGCCAGCTTTAAACTCATCTCACAGTTTTATCAATCTCTCTTGCTTTTAGGTTCAATATATAGAATACAAGTCACATTTTAACGTCAAGATTCTCTTTGTTAGGCTAAATGAAGTTGAGCTCTCTTTATCTCATCTCATTAAGTGAGGTGGCTTAGATCCTGGTTCTTTGATTTATTTTTTCAAATCTTTATAAGTCTTGTAATAACTTAGAACATAAAATCTTATGACGTAATATTTTCCTTCACCGAAAGTTCTTGACCTTTGCCTTTGCCCAATTGTGCTATGAGAAATTAAAGATCATTAAAGGGTTTGTACTTTAGGGAATGTTCTTCACCAAAGAGTGCTTCCGACGGAGATAAAAGAAAAAGATGAATGCAAGTACATAATTGAAGGATAATATAGAGGGATGAGAGAAATAGTAATTAAGACAGAGATTTAAGTGGGTCGGTCTAGAAAACTTAGGTTCACTGTAAAACTACGCTATTACTGTATTTTGTATTATAATTAGTCTATGAGAGTACAAATTAAAGGTCTCTATTTATAGAGAAAAATACAAAGTATGATAGAAAATATACTCTTACATTTAAACTTGAATTTCTGAGATCTTGAGAATATCTCACGTTAAAACTGAATCCATGACATTGAGATAATATCATATATGATCTTATATTTGATTATGATATTATCTTTAATAGAAATATGGTCTCATACTCTCATGCATCTTAGAATACAAAATAACTCTATTGTGTATCTCGTCTAATTTTCAGTAAAAGTAACTCTATGACCACAAGTACTTTGTAGGTATCTTGTCGTTGCTTCGTACTTTTTCAATTACTCCATTGGAGATGCGTTTAAGTTAAACTAATTCAAATTGCAACTACGTTTGCAAACAGATGCTGATTAATGCTTCCAGGAATGCAAATAAGGATCCACCGTTTTCTCTGTGTAGGTGGTCAGAGCTAGAAAATGTATATATACTCCATCAAAAAATTGTTTCTCTTCAGTACGGCGTATGTTTTTCTCTTTTTCTTTAATGCCAAAATGGGAATGGGCGTGGGGCGCTGTACTTAATTAATCGAGAGAATTCACCAGTTTGTTTATATATATATATATTATGCATATATGAGTGAAAAATAGATGCCAAGTCAAAACTCTTTCTTCCGTTTACGTACAGTAATAAACAAGGTCTCTAGCCCAGACGTAAGGCCGAAGTCCCAAGCCGATGCACTGAGAGTTTTGGGCTGAGCTGCGCTGACCCTGGCCCATAAAAGCCCTATTCGTCACCGGGGACCTGTACGTCCAACAACTTCACTACAGAATGTATCGTCCGTCTAAGCAATCGGATTCCATCATTGAGGTAGTCAAAGGACTGATTTTCTCGGAGTTAGAATTTTGAAGTCTACTCGCTTTACGGTACCACCGAAACAATTAGGTTCAGACGAGTGCATTTCCAGCCAAATTGTATAGAAAAATTCCTAGAATTTATATATACTGGTGAGATCTTGATCAAATGTCTCATGCGATGCACTCCAAGAAGTTAGAAGAAAATAGGACCTTCCAAATATATATCTAATATAGTTCCCCATTTACAAACACACTGCCAACAATAGTCTAGAAAAAAAAAAAACTGCCAACAATAACAGCTCCATGCAGTTTGGATAAATTAATAATAATCTTCAAGTCTTGATATAGTGACATCAATGGTACATAAACCTATGAGATTAATATATATAAAGATATTAAGACAAACATTTGGTTCTTAATTTGGACATGAATTAGGTACGTCAAATGCCACAATAGGCTTGCACTAAAAGTTCATAACCTTCGCCTCTTGTCTAGTTGTGCTTTGAGAAATTTAAGACCGTTAAAGGGTTTGTACTTTAAAGAATGTTCTTCATAGATGAATTTTTCTGGTAAATATATCATCCCATCTTGAAATGCAAACAACTCAGATTGTGTACCTCGTCTCATTTTCAGTTAAAGTAATTATATATTTATAACCTTATATATTGTCGTTGCTTATCTTGTCTTTCAGTTAAAGTAACTCTATAGATACAACTTTATATATTGTCGTTGCTCCGTATCTTGTCAATTACAAATAGATGATTAATCGCTCCAAATTTTCTCTTGGATATGCAATCTTATCAGGATATACGATTCTAACCGGAGTAAAATGAATCGAAGTGATCACAAAAGTGTAGCAGAAACAAGAAATGCAACAATACAACAAAGCCAACTGCTGGAGCGATTTGAAATGTTGAAGTCGTAACCCACCTGCAATGCATCAGCCGCCAACAACATAAAGGATCATGTAGGCGACGGATCAAAGCCAATGAACTCAACGTCCTTTGTTTTAATCTGTAGACCCTTTACATGATTTGTATAAAGTATGGAGATGAAGCCCTTGTCCAGTTGTCTGTATGGATTGGAAGGCCGTCAGTACTGGTCGGACGTACCATGTATTTTAGGAGTCCCAGAAAGTGGGTGGTTATTCCCGTGAGAATCATTGTACTTCTCCACGCCATAGTTTTTAAATACCATTCTGGTCACCATTTTCTCCAATTCCTCCATCAGCTTCACATGATATGAATTAGCAGTCCCACTAACCACAAAAAGAACAAACAAAAACTGTTTGATCATATGCAAAACCATACATGCATATCAGAGATTATGTTATCACCATTTTCACCCCCTTATCTTTTCTCCCTTTTTAGATGATATTTAACTGAATTTTTACACATAGAAGTAACTTCCTAATCACTAGGTTTCAGGGTGTTTCATTGTCGACCTCCAATCCCAAAGAGATGGCCTTGGATTTTTTAAACTTAAATAAAACGAGAGGGAAGAAGATAATAAAGAGCAAAGGGATTGTTCAGAGATAACTGCAATTAATGGCATTCAGAAAAAATAAACATATGAAGACCGCAATTGATGGAGCCGAAGTTAACGTTAAAATTTTGTTTCGTGAGAGATATATAAAGGGATAATATGGCATCAAGCTCACCTTCTTATCTATGATAATTCACGCGTCCTTCATCTGTTTTAAAACCAGCTGAAATAAGAGGAATATTCACCAGAGGTGAGCCGCTCCCATTTTCATTGTTCAATGTCTTTTTTCAGGGCAATAGGGGTAGATACCTGAATGGATGGAATTGGAATGGCCAATTCCAGTTCGGTTTCAATACTCATTGGAATAGTCATTTTTAGCTTCAGATTTTATTGAAACAGAATAGGAATTTTCGGAATTGGAACCGAAAATTCTAGTTCGTCATGTGAGCTTTTTTGGACATAAATTTTTGGGGCCTTAATGGGTCAAAAATATTTTTTGAGCCAAAATTTTGGTGGATTTTCAATTATTCATCATAAATTAACAATAAATATAAAATATTCATCTAAAATATAGATTCTAAAATAAAAATTCAAGTAAATTCTATATATTATACTTTATTTTAAATCCCATTTTTTATATATATATATAAAAAATCATTATAATTTTTTGTTCCGATTCTGAAAATAGCCAAAAATCACTTCCAATTCCCATTCCGTTATATGTCAGAATTGAAACTCGATTTTCGGAATCAAAAATTCCTGTTCTTGCCGGACTTTTTGCCCACCCCCTCAGGGCAGATTCAAATCGGTAGATGGACTGACCAAAGACTACCTCAATGGGCAGGGCCGTGTGCATAATGTTCCAGTACCACATGATAACAACTCTTGGACTGACCCAAGACCAGCAATATGAAACACTCTTTCGAGGCCCGATATCCATACGTACGGGAGAAGCGAAAGGGAAAAGAAAGGTGTATTTGGTGGTTTACTTCTCTATATTCTGGAAAAGGAAATATGTAAGCCGAATGTTGTTCGGGTGAGTACTGGTGAAGCTCGTGAGAGAAGGAGATTCGTAGAAAACTATTTGTTTTCACAGATAATCAATAAGTCTGCGCTGGCTTTAATATTTTTTTTTTTTTTTTCTAAGCTGCGCTGAGCTTTATTGAGCTCAAGCCCACCCAAGAAATGTAATTATATGAAACTATACGGTTTGGCCCAGAAATAAGGGCTGAAATGCCTCTCCGATGCCCTGAGGTTGTTGGGCTGAGCTGGGCTCACAATGGGCCAGGGGAGCTCTATCGAGTTACAGACCCCGCTACATGAAGAAGAGACGATCTAGCTAAAATCCCAGACCAATTGTGAATTGCCTGAGAATTGAGATTTTTAGAAACTTGTAAAATAAAAGTGTCCTCTTTTTGTCGGTAAGTTGTACGTGATGACCGAGTTGTCCTTGGATAAATTCACGGATGTAATTGGTTTGTACTGCAAAGGGTGACTTTTCAGGGACTAATTGGTCTATTTTCGAAGTATGTTTGAGTGTTAAAATTTTGAAAAGTTTAAATTTTAGAGTATTAAAATTGGTAAAAAAGTGAAGAGAAAGAACTAAGAAAATCAATTATCTTTCCTTTCAAATTTAAGATGAAAAATTATAAACCAAAACAAAGATATGGAAGAAAATAATATTTTAAATAAGAATGCGAAATCGGAGGATACAAATACAACAAATTTTACAGCCAATATTGCAATGTTGACGCGAGGTCATACAACAATTTATTAACCAAAAGCAAAGGTACAACATTTTATTAACCAACTGTCAACATCAACATTGACAGTTTCGGTACACGATCGTAATAATATAACTTGAAGACCTAAAATTTCAACCCTGCGGTATGAAACTTTTCTTCAGTGACGCGGTCACATTTTTCTTCCATTTCAACTGTCAAATAATTCTTCCAATCTCCAACTTCGCCTTGGCGAAAATATGAGGTATTATCTACTCCAAATATTGCAGTATTTCCCTTCGCATTTACCTCTAATTTGCTCAAATTGTTAAAACTGCACAAGTTTATGATATCATTCACTCTTCCTTTTTCCTCCTCTTCTGGTGAAAATGAACACCCCAAAAACTCAGCTAGCCTCTTCAAATGGGTAGTGGGTTGCTCTTTCATTTCCTCGTACTTCAAAAAAAATACCTTTTGAGGCTTTTCTAAACTTTCCTTCCAGTAACTCAATACATGATCCCAAAATGGCCCATACAAAGATACTCCCCTACAAAAGTTATCAAATGACTCTTCAATCGTATCAGGAACCTTAGTCCCAAACAAGGCACTTACCTTGTTTTCAAAGTGCCATAGCGACACAAAAGTATCCTTGGGATTCCTACACAAACTCACAATTTTACATGTCGAGTCCTTCACAGATTTTGGTAGTGACAAGTACGATAAATGGGTTGCAAAGAGCCTTGGAGAGGTGAGGTGGGTGAGATCGGGAACCTCATTTTTGTTCATAAAAAGTTCGCCCTCCAAGTAAGGCAAAAGAGCATGAGGGTTGTTCGTGAGTAAAGGGTGTTGTTGAGGATTAAGATAGCGTACCCGATTCACTAAGGCGAACAAGATTGCCTTAAACCAAGTAGTGCCAACTTTTGGAGTTGTAGCGAGTAAGATATCATTTTCATGAGCTTGGAAATATTTTTGGGTTGCAATAACTCCATGCATGCGCTGGGTTGGAATCCAAAATCCTTGGTAATGGCTGAGCCAACCTTCTGCTGTTGGAAGGGAGGATATGTCATCCCCAACTTCTTGGATCAGTTCATCTTCTTGCAAATTCTCGGAAGCTGGTGGAGGAGGTGGTTGATGTGTGGCCATGTTAATGGAAGGGTATGGATATTATTGGCGTTCTTATGTGGTTTCTCATCTAAGTCATCTTGTTATATAATGGAAATATCCGACCAGACTCGACCTAGCTAGAAAATAGAAAGTAAAAGACAAAGAAGGGTACACCGCGGATCACGCGTCCACATGAGCTTATTACTGTCACTCAAGTTATGGTTTGTAAATTATTAATTCTATAATTTGTTAATATTCATATGGTTATTAAAGTTGATAATATGGTTAATCTATTTAAAATTTATTACGTCATAATTGATTTTAAGTAGGATTTTATTAGTTTTAGTTTTGAAAAAAGCAAAAGTTATAGGTATTGTCAATAATATTTCTATAAGTAATACTTGTATTTGGAAAAAAGTCTAATCTTTTTATATAGTTTAATGTTTCAATTAGAATGTAAGTCTCTATTTTTAAAATCTCTTTTAACACTTTCAATTCTAAAAACAAATGTAAACCATCAATATCAACATGATCTTTATGTTTTAAAACATTTTCAAAGTACAAGACAATGTTTTTTTCAAGTCATCCTCATCCAAAGATTTCAACTTTTTCAAATTAAATAAAAAACCAAGAATACAATACAAATAATAATAACTACAACAAATAAAATAAAAAAGTTTAGAATAATAGCACCTCAATGACATATTGTTTCATATAAGTGTGAAATGGTTTATAGATTAAGTCATTTTAAAGATATATTTTAGTTGTTAATTAATGCATACAAATGTAAAAATATTAAATAGATTAGATGATATAAATGGCTATGAATTATTTTTTTTTGTTAAGTAAGGTCAAAAAAATAAAATGAATTAGGTGTGAGATTTTATAGGATTTCTCAATCAATTGCCAACTAATCTTAAGGAGATTTTATAGGATATTAATTTTATGAATTTTTTTTGAATCAATTTGTAATTAATATCTTTTAAATAAAGAGACATTATAGAGTTGATCGATGCAAGAGACTTTATAAACGGCTGAAAAATTTATGGTTCCTTCAATCAAGGAGATTTAATAGGCCTCCCTCAATATAATAAAAATTAATTAACTAGACTTTATACTATTGATGATACTCTAATAAAGGAGGCTTTGTAAATGACAAGAGTTAATGATTTATTTGTCAATGAAATTTAATAGGCATTTTATAGAATAAAAATTAATTAACTAAAATTCTATACAAATAGCTTTAAGTTAAATTTTTTAGGCCTTATTATTAAATATTTTTTAAATATACTTATTAAAGAAAATTTTTAATTGGAGGCCTCCCTAATTTGGAGGCTTCAGGCAACCGTCTCTACCTTCCCTTTTCATTGCGGGTTGGTTATTCGTCAGCACATGTTTAACTTACGATGTATTTGGAAGCCCTCATCCAAACAAGTATTTTATAGAGGGTCGACAAGGAATTCTATTAATGAATTTAGTAGATCTTTTTAGGAGGTAGATAAAACCTATCCAAATTTTACAGTGAGATGCGATGGTTGGCTGTTCACAAACTAGCTGTACCTATCATTTCTATTTTGGGGTCAATATCAGCAATGCAGTTCATACAACGATAAATCTAATTCGAATTATAGATTTATGACACAATCAAACCCCAACGAACAAAATGTGCCCCTGGGGACAAGAAATAGAAGTCCTACGAGTGTGAAACCCACGCTCCTTTGCATATTTGAAATTACTTTCAAAATTTTATCAAAATTTTATTAGAATTTTGTGTTGATATTAAAAATGAAGTGGTATTAAAATTAATAAAGGAATAATAAATGTAAAAATAAAATTTTAAAATATGTTTAAAAAAATAAAATTTTATTTAAAATTTTTAAACGCATTAATGCATCTAACCAGAAACCACAACACGCGCGATGGAAAACAGCACGCGGGTAATATCTCCCCGGTGACATGACACCAAAGAAGGAAAACAGCAAAACAAACAAAAGCTAAGAAAACAAAATGACCTTTTTCACTGTATCCGTACCTCTATTTCCAAATAGGCTATCTTATCGAGAAAAAGGAATCATTTCTGGGCTGTACGCCCCTTAATCATGAATTTGGTTCTGGCCTGTATGCATTCAGCACCTGTGGCTGTCCTTATCCTATTTTGTGCAATGATATCCACAATTGCTTTAAAAAAAAAAAAAACCAAAAAAACAAAGGGACTAGGCCTGTCGGCGGCAAGAAGGTTGTTATGTTCACGAATCCTGTATCAACCACTGTATCTTCCAACAGGAAGCTATATCCGCAATATTATGGTACGCAGAGAGTTTTTAGAGAAAAAAAAATCTAGAATGTTGAAGATTTAGGCTGAATCTCGAATTTATTTAACAGCTTAAATGATCAACAGGTTCTTGTAATTTAATTTTTTTCAAAAAAGTCTTTGTACTTTAATTTAGATTATATTCGTTATTGGGCTTTATAAATTTTCAAAAATGTCATTCCATTAGTGTGGCCCCACTAGGTTAATGTTTTATATCGAAAATGGAAGGCCACATAATTACCAATGAGGTGCTGCCAAGTGGAAATCGCGTTTCTCTCTCCCAATCTGCGTCAGGTCACCTCCCACGCATGCATGCCACCTTCCTTAAGTGAAACACGCGTTTTCACCTTCATAGTATAATACGGTCTCAAACTCCCAGAGTAAGTTATCCTAACAAATGATCTTTCTGCATACGATAGAGAGGCAAGATGCCACAACAAGTGAAGCACATCTCTAATGCACAGTACTATCACGTCTTCACAGTATTACGTTAGTATGCATGTCTCATGTCAACGCTCGTATATATCATTCATGATATGCAACACCTTAACCACATTTGAAATCAACCACATCCCTTTCCAAAGTACAAGATTAAGTATGCATGTCTCATGTCAACGCTCATACATCTCATTCATGATATGCAACACCTTAACCCTTCTCTTGGAAAGCATCGAAACATAATAAAACATTATTCAAAGGAAAGTGTTGTGAAGCAAAAAACTTATTAAAATAATACAAAAACCAAGGTTTTTGAAAAAATGTTCAAGCTTTAAAAAACATTTGTTGGAAAATTTTTTGATAAGAAACATAATCAAAGTTGAAAAAAAACTTGATAAAGAATCGAACTTTGAAAATAATTGCAACTAACCTGTACCATATATATGTTTTAACGTTCAATATTTTTATTTTAACTCTAAGATACTTTTGCATTATGTATGAAAAAAAATTTGAAATGTATTTGCCTTAAGAATTTACCCCCCTTTCAACTAAAATTCCGGTTCTGCCACTGGATATGACATCCCCGACCTCTTGGGTCAGTTCATCTTCTTGCAAATTCTCGAAAGCTGGTGGAGGAGGTGGTTGATGTGTGGCCATGTTAATGGAAGGGTATTGATATTATTGGCGTTCTTCTGCGGTTTCTCATCTTGTGGTAAAATGAAAATATCCTGCCAGAGAAGGCCCCGAGCTAGGAAAAAGAAAATAAAAGACAAAGAAGGGTACACCGTGGATCACGTGTGCACAGAGCTTAACATTATTGGTGATGCGTACACTCAAGCATGCATCAATTTCAGTCAAAGATGCGGGTCGCATGCTATGCCTTAAAGCTTTTCTAGTACTGTTCCTTTTCGAGCTGACATGCATTCATAAACTCCACTACACTACGTACTGTTTAACAGCTCATATATATATATATATATATATCACGAAGGGACAAGAAATAGAAGCCTTACGAGCGTAAAACCCACGCACCACCGCAGATTACATCTAACCAGAAACCACAACACACCACACGCGATGGAAAACAGCACGCGGGTAATATTTCACCGTTGATAAGGATTAAGGAACATCGAATGTGGCAAGGCTGGATACGTACTCCGGTGACTACGACGTCTGCACAGAATTACTTCGCTGTGGCAGCTGATGGGTTCTGTAACATGTACATTATTGATTATCGTTGTGTTTCCTCTAAGGAGTTTTTTTTTTTTTTTTTTTCTTTTTCCTTGCCTCTTTGTTCGTATGGAGTAAGGGTGGACTTTTCGGGATCGGATTTGAGATTAGGCACACCCGTACCTGAACGTGAAGGGTTTGGGTTTCAAAATTTTTAACCTGAACCCGAACTAGAATGGAATGGATTTTAAGTCGAACCCGATAGTCGAGTTCGGAAGAGGTTTGGAGTGAACTTTAAAAATTTACTCAGAACGTTTTGAATTCTAAAAACATTCTGGACTGTCCAATTCAAATCCATGAGATCTAAAATTTAAATATTCACTAACAAAAATTGTTCAATTTAGAAATTTTGGACCGGGTAATATTTTGAGTATAGTGCTGTACCCGAATTTAAATGGAAATTTTTTATATTTTTCAAATCTAAACCCGACTAAGGCCGCCCCGATCGGATAAAAAACGGATTGATCATTCGGTCGCGAGTTTTTTGCCCACCCATATTATAGAGGTCCTCTTTTCCCTTTTTTTTTTTCTTTTTTTTTTTTTCTTTTTTTTTCAATTTTTTTTTTTTCAAAAAAAGGGGTCCCTCTTTTTCCTCTCCAGTCGCTGCAGCTTGCACGAATTGGCCTTTTCCAAGCAGGTGTGGGGTACCTCCATTTCCAGCTAGGCTATCTTATCGAGAAAAAGGTGTCGTTTTTGTCTTTTTGTACTGTACGCCCCCTTATCATGAATTCGGTTCACGTGGCCTGTATGCGTTAAGCACCTGTGGCTGTGTGCTTATCCTATTTTGTGAAATGACATCCACAATTACTTAAAAAAACCAAAAAAACAAAGGAACTAGGCCTGTCGGTAAGAAGGTTGTTATGTCCACGGATCCTGAATCAACCACTATATCTTCCAACAAGAAGATATATCCGAATACTATGGAACGTACACAGAGAGTTTTTAGAAAAAAAATCTATAATTTTGAAGATCTAGGCTTAATCTTAAATTTATTTGAAGTCTTAAATGATCAACAGGTCAAAATTATTTAGTGCCCATTTCAGCCAGCTCTCCATCATCTTTCTTCGGCTAAGTAGCATGTCCTAATTTAACTTTTTTTTCAAAAAGATTCCTATGCTTCAATTTGAATTATACTGATCCTTGGGCTTTATAAGTTTTCCAAAAATGTCTTTCTATTAATGTAACCTCACCACGTTAATGTTTTATGTCAATGTGGCAAATGGAGGGCCACATAATCACCAATGAGATGCTGCCAAGTGGAAATTATGTTTTTCTCTCAATCTGGGCCACATCACCTACCACGCATGCATGCCACCTCTTTAAGTGAAACGCACATTTTGATCTCCACAGTCAAAACAAACAAGTCCCTATCCCACCCCAATTTCGTCGATGCATTGCAACCCTAACCCTTTTTTCCATAAATGATCTTCAATCTCTCTAACCTTAATTGAATCACCATAGACAATCCACTGATTTCCCACAGAAAAAATTGAATTCATATTACAATTGTATTGTGCTATATTTTCAAAGGAGCAACTCCAAACACACAAGTGACTATAGACCTCTCGAATCTTCAATAGCGTCACTCGTGCAAACACATGGAAGTTAAGGTAAAATATCATTTGTTGTGCTATCCATTTGATTTTAATTTGGGGTCTCGAATGATTTGTAGGTTTCCAACTTTACTATTGAAAAAGATATTTTGGAACAATTAGGTGAGGGTGGGACCGTGAGGGTAATTGGCTGCTCGTCCCCGACCGAATGCGCTCAATAAGCCTTTCCTTCGCATAGGCTTTCCTTTGAAGGATATATATCGCTTGTACGTATGTTTACGTTAGTCTAGCGCATATATTATCTTTATCCCCATCAAATGTCTCAAGCTAGCACTATCATCTCAGTTTCGGGGTGGTGACGACCCCCTGGAGATTCCACACCTGCGAGTGAGTCGCCAAAAAAAATGAAAAGAATATAATTTACCACTTCTAGAACAAACTACTTAATTTATGGAATTTCAGCCTCCATTTTATTATCATAATTAAGGCTGCCAATTATGCGTGTGGGATTTGAGACTATTTTAATTGACATATTGGGCTGATAAATTTTATACTTTCGGAACAAATTAGAGATGGGCTGAGTATGTTTTGTTAATGTTAAAATCTTTAAATCAAAGAGAAACATCACTAATTTTCATCCCCAAATTATGGATGTTTATATTATTTTGAAGTTCAAACTATCAATTTCGTCACATTAAATACTCGAATTACAAATGTTCATCCATATATATTCACTCTTATAAGATCGATCCAACCATTAATATTATTCTATATTGCTTATTTTTTGTAAATTTCAGCTGTGAGATCTTATTAGAAGGTGGATACTAGGAGATGGATTAACACGGTACCTATAGTTTAGTCAAATTGCCTGAGAATTGAGATTTTTAGAAACTTGAAAAATAAAAATGTCCTCT
Organism: Morella rubra; assembly: GCA_003952965.2. Lineage (NCBI taxonomy): Eukaryota > Viridiplantae > Streptophyta > Magnoliopsida > Fagales > Myricaceae > Morella > Morella rubra. The sequence goes on from CM025853.1 coordinate 30,587,157, forward strand.
TTTTGTCGGTAAGTTGTACATGATGATCGAGTTGTCCTTGGATAAATTCACGGCTGTTACATATATGGTTTGTACCATGCAAAGGGTGGTCAGCTCTTCATGGACTAATTATATATTCGTCTATCTATCTTCCGTGTCCTTCAAGAGCTCGGGAAGGGAGAAATCTAAGATGAAAAATAAACCAAAAGAAAGATATGGAAGAAAATATTAACAAGTATGATCACAAATCGAGAGTACAACAAATTTACAACAATTTTTTAACCAAAAGGAAAAGGACAACTTTTTATTAACCAACTGCACGTCAACATTAACCTTGACAGTTTCAGTACAAGATGATAATAATATAACTTAACGACCTAAAATATCAACCCTACGCTATGAAACCTTTCTTCGGTGATGCGGTCGCATTTCTCTGCCATTTGAGCTGTCAAGTAATTCTTCCAATCTCTAACTTTACCTCAACGAAAAAATGAGGCATTCTCTATGCTAAACTGGAATGTGCTTCCCTTTTCATTCACCCCTAAGTTGATCACATTTTCGCTTCCCTTTTATTCACCTCTAAGTTGCTCAAATTATTAAAGCTGCATAAGTTTATGATATCATTGACTATCCCTTTTGCCTCCTCTTCTGGGGAAAAAGAGCATCCCAAGAACTCAGCTAGCCTCTTCAAATGGGTATTGGATTGCTCTTTCATTTTCTCGTACTTTAAAAAAAATACCTTTTGAGGCTTTTCTAAATTGTCCTTCCAATAACTCAATACATGATCCCAGACCAGAAGGGTCCATACACACTCTGCTACAAAAGTTATCAAATGACTCTTCAATTGTATCGGGGACCCTAGTCCCCTACAAGGCACCTACTTTGTTTTGAAAGTGTTATTGCGCCACAAAAGTGTCTTGAGGATTCCTACACAAACACACAATTTTGCATGTCGAGTTCTTCACAGATATGGGCAGTGACAAGTACGATAAATGGGTTACAAAGAGTCTTGGATAGGTGAGGTAGCTGAGATCTGGAACCTCATTTTTGTTCAAAAGAAATTCTGCCTCTAAGAAAGGCAAAAGAGCATGAGAGTTGTTCGTGAGTAATGGATGTTGTCGAGAATTAGGATAGCGTACCCGATTCATTAAGGCGAACAAGATTGCCTTAAATCAAGTAGTGCCAACTTTTTGAGACGTCGCCAGTAAGAGATCGTTTTCATGAGCTTGGAGATATATCGTTTCCAATCAGCTTCACATATGAATTAGCACTCTCACTAACCACAAAAAGAACAAACAAAAACTGTTAGATTCGATGATGCAAAAGTACAATACATGCATAGTGCAGACTGTGCAGTATCCAATGATATGCATGGTTTAGTTATTCCAGCATTTTCTGTCGTGAGGAGGAAACAAGAACTCAGAAACAGCCAAGGCAAGATGACACTACCAGAAACGATCATTCCCGTGAGGCCAGAAGGAATTCGCGAATTTTCGAAATACTTCCGGAGAGGTTGCCTTACGAATCTCGATGCCTTCGTGGCGCTCATGAACAGAATAGCGGTACAAAGACCCAGCAGAATTTACTTCCCTTAAGATTTCTTTGAAGAAATCAAAAAGCTCTTGTACTGCATCAAACATGGTGTTGTGAAGGTCCAAGGGAACTCTACTGCCAAATTCTGCCACAAAACAACCGTAGTCTTCGAGTGCGCAGCAAACGTCCTTGCGAGCTGACAACCATGGCTTTGTACCAGGGTTCAGCTCGTCGACCTCGGAGAAATCAAGAACCAGAAGCTTCGCGTGTGTTTGGATAGCCATTATTTTCTTTTCTGTTCGCCCTACAGGGAGTTTGGGGGATGTATGTTAAGAAACAAGAGAAAATAGAAGAGCAGAGGAGAAGAAGAAGATCTTAAAAATTAACTGATCCGCATTGGTTTCATTTGTACAAGTGTCCGATCACCTACTGTCCCCCTTTTTTTTTTCAGGTAAGCAACAATCATTTACTTCTACCTAAGCTAACAGAATATAGAAGCATTTCCAAGTAATAATTGAAAAGCAAATAATTCAAATCTTCCAGAATGCCCGACCTGCATGCTGTGGTGATCTTTCAGGACAACTCATGAACTTTAATTTTCTTTTAGAAGAGTTATATCCGTAAACTGACTGTATATGGACTTGTACCGAGTTGGCCAAATCAGGTTGCGTGATGGTGAAGTAAATTAGGCGTCCTATTAGCCTTCTGTTAGAGGTAGCATCCAGAAGCAAGCCTCCTTAACTACAATTGCGATAGTCACCCTTCACCAATCTGCACAAAAATTTCAACTATGACACCAACTACGTTTCAAAAATAAAAAAACTATTCACCATTCACCAATGTTGTTCTTGATGTGTTCCCAGTCTTTCTTGTCAAATTAATGGATCTTTTTTCTTACCGTAAATCTCCCAGACTCCACGATCCTGAAGACATAAAAAATGAACCAAACAAATGAAGGATTTTCGTAAGCGAAAAATAAATCAGAGAAGACATTCTATAATGAATGTGAACTCATTGCCGACGGCGAACAGCGCCCAATTTCTTTAACTCATAAGCTAGTGCGGGCCTTCGCGATAGGGGTTTAGGTCCTGCCTCAGGACAAGAAGAAAAAAAAAAAAAAGGAAAGAGATCGTTTATAAACAAATGTTTTATATTTGTGAGGGGATTTTTCAACTATGCTAAATAAATAGTTTCTTGTGCAATATCTTAAATTTTTTATAATTGATGTGACAAAAATATAATTATCTCATAAACTAAAATAAAATTAAAAGCTAACTAAAGTCTATCGCAACTGGCAACTGTACAAATTAATTTATTTTAATTGGTATATAATGGCCAATATATTACCTCGTGTTCTTTCTATTATGGTAAGGAAGAAATAATAATCAAATCCACGTGGCAATTGTTATGGAAACGCGATGTTCGTGTTAAATCTATTATGATGAGGTTGAATTAATAATCAAATGCCAGTGGTAGTTGTGGTGGCAAGGCAACGTGAAGTTCGTGTGTAGATGCGGGTTGGTGACGTGTGTTTCTCACTGCACTAAATTCAAAGGTGAAAAGTCAGTCAAGACCCCCGTAAATGGGGCAAAGAAAAATAAAGAAAAGTACGTTACAACTCGAATCAACTAAATTCAAAGGTGAAAAGTCAGTCAAGACCCCAGGGCGGTTGCCTTTTGAATCACAATGCGTTCGTGGCAATCATCAGAGAAATAGCGGTGCAAAGACCCAGGAGAATTTACTGATTCTTTTGGTTTCTTTGGGAAAATCAAAAAGCTCTTGCACTGCACCAAACTTTGTGTTGTGAAGGTCCAAGGGAATTCTGCTGCCGAATTCCGCCACAAAAGCGGAATTTTTTTTAAGCCGTAAAATTTATTTTTAAAACTTTTTATAAGTTAAATTAATTATATATGATTCTTAATACACCGACCATCATTGCTTGAAAAAGAAGAAAACTTAATTTAATTCTAAAGTCGAGTACCCTTCGCTGTCACCCGCCAGCCCAAACACAATATTAATGTAATATCAATGACCTCATGCCCCATACTCCATACCATCCATATATATATATATATATTATTATTATTATATAGTTGAAAATCTCCACGTGATCATAGAGATATCTTCATCATGACAACATGGGTCCAGCTAGAATTCCGACCGCTTCATATTTGTTTTTTTGGGATCCAAGCCTTGACTATTTGGAAGAGAAATTCTCAGTTAATGTGTCTAGAAACTTAGATCATGTTTGCATTTAGGAATTTTTAGAAAATTTTAGCCACGAGGCAGATTGGAGTGTTATTGGACTTTGTAAAAAAAAAATTAATAGTGCAAATTTAAAGTATATTAAGGAGATGTTGAAAATTTTTAGAATTTTGAATTCTGTTTAGAAACTCGTCTACTAAATTAATTATCAGATAGCAAACACATAGCTAAATATCTTTGAGAAACATGTTCTTTTGAACTGCAAGAGTTCAGTCCGCACAAAGTTTGGACTACAAGTTTTTCTTGACGACCAACTTTGTCCTCAAATAAATTGACGGGTGTTAAATATTTATACAACACTAAATTCGGACAAAACCTGACTCAACTGGAAAATACACTAAATTGGTTAAGGTAATTTGACAAACCCCGAACACTTGCCAGAGTATTTTACCATAGAAGGTTCAGCTATTCCAAGAAACACAAACATATGTACATAGCCCATAAGCGAGCTTGAACTTTCTACCATAGGGGTAATGCGGTACCCTCGAAATTGACTCATGTACAACTCCTAGTTTATATACAAATGTTTTATATTTGTGAGGAAATCTTTCAAAAATGTTAAAATAAATAGTTTCTGGTACAATGTCTTAAATTTTTTTATAATTAATGAGTGAAAAATATAATTACCTCACTAACTAAAATAAAATTAAAAGTTAACTAAAGTTTATCCCAACTGTACAAATTAATTTATTTTTAATGGTATATAATGGCCAATATATTACCTCGTGTTCTTTCTATTACGGTAAGGAAGAAATAATAATCAAATCCACGTGGTAATTGTTATGGAAACGCGATGTTCGTGCTAAATCTATTATGATGAGGTTGAAATAATTATAATCAAATCCAAGCGTTAGTTGTGGCGGGCGTTGCGTGATGTTCGTGTGTACTGTGTAGATGCAGGATGCATGTGTTTCTCAATGCACTAAAGTCAAAGGTGGAGAAGGGCAAAGTCGGTCAAGACCCTCGTAAATGGGGAAAAGAAAAATAAAGAGAAGTATGTTACAACTCGGATGAACTTGAATTAATCACATTATTTTGTAGATTAATTAGCTCAATTTTTAGTAAAAGTTAACAAATTCTCTTAAAACCCAATTCTTAACCTAGAATTTCTTTTTAGTCAATTTTTTTTTAAGCTGTAAAATTTCTTTTAAAATTTTTTTATAGGTCAAATTATATATGATTCTTAATGCACAGACAATCATGGCTTGAAAAAAAGAAAACTTAATTTAAGTCTAAAATTTCGAAGTCCATTTGAGAACTCGTTTTATAAAAGATAAAGGTTATTGTTCTGACACTTGAATAGGTTCTTCTCTTTGAAGTTGGACAAGAATACATAAAATTTCTCTCTCTCATTTATATTAACTTAGCTCGCTAATTACATAAAAATAAGTTTCTTGCATCTTATATTATATCCATATAAACACACATGTAGAAGTGCTTTAAATTGAAAAACCCATACACTAAATCACCATATAATAAGTTATTTTTTTATTTTATTTTTGGGACTGGTAAGTAAAGATTCAGCTATTCCATCAAACACAAAAATGTGTATATAGCCCAAAACGTGATTGTTGGGCTGAGCTGAGGTCATGTTGGGCCAGGGGAGCTTTATTAAGCTGCAGACCATACTATAGAAAGAAAAATGGTCTAGCCCACGCGTAAGGGCCGAAATCCCAGACAGATTTAGATTTCTCGAGAAACATAGCAACAAATACGTCAGCCAGCTGTTAAAATTGGGTTTTTTGTTTTGTTTTGGAAGCAGTGAAAATTGGCTTGCAAATCCAAACTATTTTGAAGTGCCCAAACACAACGTTATATTGTCATATAAGTCATGAAGATGAGAAATCGGAGAATACAAAAACAACAAATTTGACCGCCATTGCATTGTTGATGCGAGATAATACAACAATTTATTAACCAAAAGGAAAAGTACAACATTTTACTAATTACCAACATTAACATTGACTGTTCAGTACACGATGATAATAATATAACTTAAAGACCTAAAATTCCAACACCATAATGAAACTTTTCTCGAGTGATGCAGTAGCATTAATTTCAGCTATCAAGTAATTCTTTCAATCTCCAACTTTACCTTAGACGAAAATATGGCGCATTATCTATGCCAAACATATAAATTTGTATCCTAAAATTTTATTGGATCAACATATATAAATACACAATAATGAGTTTCTTTTGGACTGAAGGTCTTCAAATGCCACAGTATGCTTCCACTGACATCTCTTGACCATTTTGACCTGCTTTCCTGAATTGTGCATTGAGAAATTCGAGACCATTAAAGGGTTTGTACTTCAAAGGATGTTCTTCATCAACCAATTCTTCTGGCAGATGTATCGTTCCATCTTGAAATGCAAACAATCCGATTGTGTATCTTGACTCATCTTCAATCAACATAACTCTATGTTTACAACTTCGTATCCTGTCGTTGCTCCATACCTTGGTCAATTACAACCGCACGATTAATAAATCAAAATTTTAAAACTACCTATGTCTGAATTCTATATATATACATATAAATCTCTAACGCAATATTAAAAGTGCATGCAATCATTTTTTTTTAATTTCTGCCATGGTTTGCATTTTAAACTAGCTAGTGTTTTAGGAGAACAACCATTTGCGGCTTTGACACGGTGAAGTCATAACCCACCTGAAATGCATCAGCAGCCAACAATATAAAGGATGTAGGCGACGGATCGAAACCAATGAGCTCACCATCCTTTGTTTTTATCTCAAGACCCTTTACATGATTTGTATGAAGTATGGAGATGAAGCCCTTGTCCGTATGGGTCGGAAGGCCTTCAATACTGGGCCTGGTCTTCTGATCAGGTTCTGCATATTTTATGAGCCCCAGAAGGTGGCTGGTTATTTCCCTGTGAGGATCGTTGTACCTCTCCACGCCATAGTTTTCAAATACCATTCTGGTCACCATTTTTTCCAAATCCTCCATCAGCTTCACATATGAATTAGCGCTCTCACTGACCACAAAAAGAACAACACAAGTGTTAGAGAATAACGCCATTTAGTTGTTTACTCAAGCAAAAGTGACGTACTTGGAACATTAATTATACAAAAAAAAGTTCGGAAACAGGTAAGGCTAGTTAGATGACACTACCAGAAACGATCATTCCCGGGGCCAGAAGACATTCGCGAATTTCCGAGTTACTTCCAGCCCCAGGGCTGTTGCCTTTTGAATCACTATGCGTTCGTGGCAATCATTAGAGAAATAGCGGTGCAAAGACTCCGGAGAATTTACTGATTCCCATTTGGTTTCTTTGGGGAAATCGAAAAGCTCTCGCACTGCACCAAACATTGTGTTGTGAAGGTCCAAGGGAACTCTGCTGCCGAACTCTGCCACAAAACAACCGTACTCTTCGAGTGCAAGACAAACGTCCTTGCGCGCTGACAACCATGACATCGTATTGGGCTTCATCTCGTCGACGTTGGAGAAATCAAGAACCGGAATCTTGGCCTGTGTTTGGATTGCCATTAAAATTGCTTCTGTGATCTGTTCACCTGCTGGAAGTTTGAGGGGGTGTAAAGCAAAGTTGTGAAATGAATTGATACGGCATGTGCTATTTATACGTGTGAGGGCGCGCCGTTCTTCGTGTTGGAGAGTACTGAAGCACGGAATCTTTACAATTTGTTATGCATGGCCAACGTGATGTTCGTGTTCAATATATTGGTACAGTTTGTTTTTCCAATATTTTAGGATATGGAAATTTTCAACAAAATAACATTCTTTTTTTTTTACACATACATACTTTACCTTTCACAAACTATTAAATCTCAATAAATAAAGATGGATAAGGTTGAAGATAATCTAAAGTTGTGTAGTGGCAACGTGATGTTCCTGTGTACCTGTGGGTTGTGTTTCTCACTCCGCAAAAGTCAAAAGTGGAGACGGGCAAAGTCGGTGAAAACCCTCGTGCGTTCCAGCTCGGATCAACTTGAATAAATCACATTATATTGTAGACTTAGCTCAAATATAGTAAAAATTAACAAATTCGATCTCTTAAAATCCAATTCTTAGCCCAGAAACTTCTTAAAGGCAAACAAATTACTATCTTATCTAAAAATCTCAATGTGTGAATCTTGTTCCTTGTGGTTGAATCTTTACTCTTTCTCTTGTTGTAATCTATTTTCTATATTTTTTTTTCCAACAAATTTAAAGGGAAACATATTTTTTAAAATAAAATTTTAATTGGAGACAAAAAATCTCGTTAATTTAATTGCATGCATCATATGTTAACTTGATGGGTAATTGTATTGGGCGTATTTTGGGTCAATAATCTATTGACTAAATTTAAAATTTGAATTAATATTTATTTTTAATTTTTTTAACAGAATATATGTGGTGTATATATATATAAAAACAAAAAGCAGTTTTTTTTTAAGCCGAATTTATTTTTAAAATTTTTTATAGGTCAAATTATACATGATTCTTAATACACAGACAATCATAGCTTGAAAAGAAAACTTAACTTAAGTCTAAAGTGGAGTACCCTTCGCTGTTACCCGCCCGCCAAACACAATATTTTAATATCAATGGCCTCGTGAATCATGATACCCCATACTCTATACCATAATATTGTAAAATCTCCATATCTCATCACAACATGGGTGATGAGAATCGGAAACGGGTTCTTTAAGTTATCTTGGTTTGGGCCCATAATTCCCGCTTCATATTGTTTTCTCGGATCCAAATTCCCTTGACTGTTTGGAAGAAAAACTCAGTGTGAATGTGTCGAGAAACTTAGCTCATTGCATTCAGGACGTTTTAGAAAATTTGAGTCATAGCGTGAAAATTGAGGTAGATTGAAATTTTATTGGATTTCGTAAAAAAAATTATCTATTTTCTTTTAAAATATATTAGAAAGATGATGAAAATTTTAGAATTTTGAAGTCCGTTTAGAAAATCATTTTATAAAAGATAAAGGTTACTATTCCGACACTTGACGTTCCTTCTCTTTGAAGTAGAGATAGGATACATAAAATTTTTCTTTCTCATTTAGATTAACCTAATAGATTATGCAGTGAAATGTACGTTTCTTACATCTTATATTATCTCCGTATAAACACACACGTAGGTGTGCTCTATATTAAGAAACCCATATACTAAATCATTTTTAGGAGACTGTTCGCTCTTTCTCCGGCCATCTTCAAGCAAACGTCTGCCCCATCTTAGGCCATATTCAAGCCTCTAGACGTCATCCTCATCTTGTTTGCAAACTCAAGTTGGTATCGACTATAACCATCTTGAGTTTGAGGGAGGGTATTAGAATATAAATTGTTCATTTCACATTGGTTAAGAAGGTGAGGTCTTTGTGAATTGGGTCCTATAAAAATGTTATTTTATTTACAAGTTAAATACACTTTGAGAAATAAAGATGTAGCCTATTGGGCAAATTCTACGGTAGACGTGGAACGTAGGTCCTCTCCAAATCAAACCACCTTAACAGCGCGGTTTCATAATATTAGTAAAATTGTATTCAAATTTTGTATTGGTGTTAAAAAAAAAAGTGGTTATTAAGAATTGGGTGGATGGGTGATAAAGTTAAAGTAGAATTTAAAGTTTGGTATTTAAATTTTTGGCTGTTAGTAATTAATTTTAAAATTTTACTAAAATTTTGAAAAGTCAAATGCCAAGTAAATCTTCTCTCTCTCTCTTCCTCTTCAATCTTATTTGCATTTTCTGCAGCTAGATATCTCTCTAAGAAACATACCCAACACAAGGTTTTGACTACAAGCTATCCTTAGCGACCAACTTTGCCCTTGGATAAATTCACGGGCTTTGATGATTTATACAACACTGAATTGGGACAAATCTAACTCAACTGGAAAATACACTGAACGAGTGATCGCCCTTTGACAAACTCCGAACACTTGCACGAGTATTTTACTAGAAGGTTCAGCTATTCCACAAAACACAAACATTTGTTCATAGCCCAAAAACGAGGGCTGAAATGCCTCACTGACGCTCTCTGATTGTTGGGCTGAGCTGGGGTCATGTTGGGCCAGTGCAGCTTTATTAAGCTGCAGACAATCTATGGAAAGAAAAATGATCTAGCCCATGGGTAAGGGCCGAAATTTCAGACCGATTTACTTGAAATCCAGTTAAAGTTAGCTTTGTTTTGTTTTGCTTTGCTTTGCTTTGTTTTGGGTTTTGTTTTGTAAGCAGTTAAAAATTGGCTTGCAAATCCAAAAGGATGATCATAATGTTATAATCGAAGCTCCTAAAAAAGGCATTTAGTATCACAT
>CM025853.1:30597313-30651417 GCA_003952965.2 Morella rubra
CGGTAAGGCAAGAAATAAACAGATTTTGTCAACGTTGTGTTAATATGTTATAGGAAACGCGTAGTTTGGTTCGTGCTATTATTTATGGGGATGAGGTTGAAATATATTTTTGATATTAAGCAAGCGTTTTAGTTGTTGTGGGGGGTTGTATGCGTGATGGTGTTCGGTGTTACTGTGTAGATGTCGGCATTTGTGTTCTGCATTTGCACTAAAGTTTCAAGTTAGGTTGAGATAGGGCAAGTCGTCATTTGACTTCCTCTTTTGGATTGGGGAAAGATAAAAATAAGAGATATTTGTTTACTTGACTCTGGTTATTGATACTGATATTTAATTCCATATGTATTGATTGTAGTAAGGTAACTTTGAGGTTAGCGTCAGTTTTTTGTAAAAGTTAAGCGGAAATTCTCGTTATATCTAGTGGGTGCGATACCGGTAGAAATTTCTTTGTTTATATTGGCTTTTTTTTTTAAAGCTGCTGAAAGTCTCCCTGTATTTGTAATAATTTGTTTTTATTAGGTCAAATTATTTATATGATTTCTTAAGTGCGCTACAGACAGATCTGCTTGCATAAAGAGAAAATCTTAATTTTTAGAGTTAAAATTTCGAAAGCCATATCTGAGGAATCGTGGTTTATGTGAAAAGAGGAATGGTGGTTGGATTTTTCTGACACTTTTTTTTTTGTTTTCTTTTTTTCTTTTTGAATGTGGGAGACATAGTACATTATAAATGTTCTCTTCTCTCATATTATCATTATTCGTAGCTCTCGTCAATGGTAGTTAAAAAAATGTGTTTTTTGCTTTAGACTTCTTATATTATATCCATTATTAATCACACATGTGGAGTTGCAGTTAATTGAATTAATAAACCATTTACACTAGAGGTCACGGATATAATGAGTTTATTTTTTATTTTATTTTTGGGAGGGGAGGTAAGTAAAGAGTTAGCTATTTCCTTCAAAACGCACTAAATGCTTGGGATATTTTAGCTTTCAAAACGTGATTGTTAGGTGTTTATTGAGTCTGAAAGGTTCATTGTTGGGTGTTTAGGACAGGGGAGCTTTTAACATTATATGACCTTGTTCGGTGCATACTTTATAAGGGTAAAGTAAGGGAATGGTCTAGTTTGTGCCCACGCGTAAGGTGGACCGTTATCCTCCAGACGGAGATGTTTGTTGATTTTTCTGGAGAACATTTTAGCAGATTTATGTCAGCGCAGCTGTTAAAATTGGTTTTTGCTTGTTTTGTTTTTTTGGAAGCATGTGAAAAATGTTGGTGGTGGCAATCCATAACGCTATTTTTTATTGTGAAGTCAAGTTGGCCAATACGGTACTTAGATGTTTAGGTTTATTGTGGTTTTGGTATAGTCAGGTGAAAGAATGAGTTAAATAAGGAGATTCATAATTAATCAGGGACTAAATTTGAGGCATTTTGCTCATTCGCATTGTTGATTGCGAATGATAATTTACAATATTATTGTTCTTTAAGGGACCTCAAAGGAAAGTAAACACGTTTACGTAATTACGGGTTGCTGTGGTGGTGAACATAACATTGATTTGTTCGTGACGCGATTTTTGATAATAATTGAGCTTGAAAGAGCTTTATAAGATCAATTAACTCAAGTGAGGAAACTTTTCTGAGTGAATGGCTAGTAGTATTATCGAGTCTAGTTTGAATGCTAAAGTTTCTTTTTCAATCTCAACTTTAACTTAAGAGACGAAAATAATGGGTCATTTATATCTAGGGTGCATGCTATAAATTGGTTGTATCCTAAATGTGAAATTTTGTATTTGGGGGTCAACTAGACTGCCAGTATGAGTTTTTTGGAGTGAAGGTCTGTTCATTGATGTGGCACAGGTATTCTTGCGCTACTTGAGATTCTTGACCTTGTAAAACTTTCTGCGGTTTTCTTTCCTGGATTGTGCATTGAGAAATTCCGGTAAAGGTTTTACTTGAAAGGATGTTCTTCATGCAACCAATTCTTCTGGCAAGATGTATCGTTCATCTTAGAAATGCAAGCAATTTCCGGGGAGGGTGTTGGCTGACTCATATAATAACGGCTATGGATTTACAACTTCGAGATTTCGGTCGGGGTTGCTCCATTTATCTTGTGTCATATTACAATGTCACGAGTTAAGGTAAATTCAATAAGTTTAGAACACATATTGCATATTTGTCTGGGAATTCTATAAGTTTATATGATTATTTAAATCTCTTAAGCGCAATATTAAAAGTGCATGCGAATCAATGGTTGTTTTGCTCATGGTTGGTGGCAGTGGTTTAAAGGCTAGCTTTGGTGGTGTTTAGGTAGGACTATAGCCATTTGGTTACGCATTTGGACACGGTGAAGTGCTATTATTTCCTAGTGGTGAAATGCTATCAGAGCCAACAAGTATTTAAAGTGATGTTAGGGGCGGATGAAACAAGTGAGCTCGGGACCATTCCTTTGTTTTTATCCTTGGGTCAAGATCTGGTTACATGTATTTGTTATGAAGTAGGATGATGAAGCCGTCTGTCGTATGGGTCGGTTTAGGCTCTGGGTAGGATGGTACTGGGGCCGGTCTTATGAATAGGTGTCTTTGTTCGTATATTTGGTTTGATGAGGCCCCAGAAGGTAGGCTGGTTTTTTTTCTTTCCTGTTTGAAGGATCGTGTGTAATCCTTCCAGTCGCCATAGTTTTCAGGAGAAGTTCATATGATCTGTGTCACCTTATTATTTTCCAAATTTGTCTTCCATAGCTTTTTTTCATCATATGATAAGGTTTTGAGTGGCGCTCCACGACGTTCCGAAAATAGTGAGCACGTTGAGAATTAGGCTGTCGGTTTGTTGTTTATGCAATGCAAAAGGGTGTGTATTGTGATTATTATAGTATACTGCAAAAAAAAGTTGTGGAAATTCTATGTGTAGGCTAGTTGAGAGATTGGGAACATTAGTACCAGAAACGATCATCGAAGTTGGCCAGAAGTAACAGTTGCGCGCGATGTTTTCGTGTTTTTTTTTGGTTGCCGGGGGGTTTTTTTTGTATGTCCGAGTTACTTCCTAGGCCCCAGGGCTGTGGTTGTTGCCTGTTTTGGAATCGACTATGCGTTCGTGGCAATTGGTTTTTGAGGAAATTATGCGGGTGGCAGAGATCCGTGTAGATTGTCTGAATGGGGGCCCATTTGTTTTCTTTGGGGGAAATGTTCTGAAAGTTTTGGTGTGACTACTAGTGGATTTTTTGGGGCACGCCAAAGCATGTGTGTTGTGAAGGTCCAGGGAACTTTCTCTGACTTGCACGATCGTCTGCCAAGGAACATTACGGGGATTCTTTCGGGTGCAAGACAGAACTGTCTTATGGTCGCGGTGTACTAACCATTGACATTCGTATTGGGGCCGTCATCTCGTCGATTGGGTTGAGAAATCAGGGAGAACAAGAGATATGAGACGGGTGTTTGGATTGCCATTAAAATTGCTTCTGTGATCTGTTCACCTGCTGGAAGTTTGAGGGGGTGTAAAGCAAAGTTGTGAAATGAATTGATAACGGCGGGATTGTGCGCTTTTTTGATTAGGTGTGTAGGGCGTGCTCGTGGTTTTCTATCGTTGTTGGAGAGGGTAGGGGTCTGTAATCATGTCGTGATATCGTTACAATTTGTTTTAGGCTACATGCGGGCTATTATTCGTGTATGGTGTCGTGGTTCAATTATATTTGGTATATTCATTTGCAGTTTTTATGTTTGTGGGGTTTGTCGCATGATTTTTAGGTATTGGAAAGGTGTTATAGTATCAATATTATGGCAATTAATGTTTCTAATTGAATTGGTTTTAGACTGTTTTTGGCACATACATACTTTGGCACGGCTGGTTTACAGAGTCTAATAATCTTTTTCAATAAATTTAAGATTCCTTAAAGGATTTTTTTGAATTTTAGAATCTTCTCTAATATTTTGGGGAGTAAACAACACACCCATTATCATGACTAAGGGTGAAGATAATAATGCGGGTGTAGTGGCAAGTGATGTTCATTGATGTACCAGTGTGGGGTTGTGTTTCTACAATTCGCAAAAGTCAACAAGTGGAGAAGGGCATTAGTTTCGTGGTTTGTAAGAAAGCCCAGCTTCTGGGTTTTGCGTGCAGTCGTCGGATGTCATTTTTACTTGAATAAAGTCGCATTATATATGTAGATTGTTTTCAGGCTCTAAGGGCTGTAAATGTAAATTACAATTTCTATTAAAAATCCAAATTCTAGCCGTTAGAGAGTTTTAGCAAATCATTATTACTTATGGGTTATCTTAAATTTTCATGTGGGTGAATCTTGTTTCTTGGTTGTGTGTTGATGATTCTTTTACTTCTATTGGCGTGCTTTGTTGTATTATGTGATTTTTCTTTTTTTATATTTTCCCAAATTTATAAGGGCTGAATCATATGGTAGAGGCGATTTTATAATTAAAATTTAACTTGATAGGACAGAAATGTGGGCGTTATATTTATGTGTCTTTTGTCTTCATAGGTTATTGTTTTAAGTATTTATGAGGTGGATATGATAGTATTGGGTTCTTGGGTGGGTATAATATTCTATTGAGGCTTTGATAAATTTTTTATTATAAATTTTGAGATGATAGTTTTTTATAGTTTATATATTTTTCTTGCTTGTATTATGTGTATATGTATTGATTTTCGTTTAGGTATTTGTATATTTTACTAAAAGCGGGTGATGTTTTTGTTTTTGAAGGCCATGGGTATTTATATTTTTAATATATATTTGTTTATATGTGTCAATGTATAAGGATGATTTTAGATTACCAGGACTCAATTTAGAAGTGTGTTTAGTCTTGATAAAGAAAGGGTCGGGTAAGGATTATTTAGTGTAATAGTGGAGTATTTTCCGCTTATAACGTGTTACTGGTTGGTGGGCGCGCGCGGCTATAACATCAATTTTATTTTTTATATTGGAGTGTGCTGCGTGAATCATGAATTAGTGGTTTTCATTTTTGGGAATATCCAGTAAATGTCAGATATCTTTCATTGACAACATGGGATTGAGTTGATAATTGGTATATTCGGGTTCTGTTGAGTTATTTCTGGTTTGGGCTTTTATTTTCGACTGTCTTGGTTTCTTGGTTGGCAATTCCAGTTGATTGTTTGGAAGTTAAAAACTTACATGTGGATTTGTTGTTCTTGTGTCTTGTGTTAGCTCAATTGTTTAGTTGAGTTTTAGAGGCGAAATTGAGTCTTATTATGCGTGAAAATGAGGGATGACTTTTGATACGTTATTATTGTGTTTATTGTAAAAATTATTAATATTAATTTGTTTTAAAATATATTTTTAGAATGATGATGAAATTTAGTTATTTTGAAGTCCGATTTAGAAATATGTTTAGGTGGAAAAGTAAAGGTTGCGTATTTTGACGAACTTTGTTGACGTTCTTCTCTTGAAGTAGAGATTAGGATCATCAATTAGTCTTTCTCATGTTAGATTACTATGGGTAGTTATGTCAGGAAATGTAGAGTGTCTTACATGGTTAGTATTTATATCCGTATAAACACATTACGAGGTGTGGTCTTTGAATTGGACTATATGCTAAAGTGGTTTGTAGGACGGGTTTCGGCTGGTTTTTTGCTGGTGGTTTCGTTTTCTCGGGCATCTTTCAAGCAGGGAGTCTGGCTTACATAGTTTTAGGATATTCGATGCTTAGACGTCATCCTCATGTGTAGAGAGAGACAAACTCTTTTAAGTTTTGGTTTAATCTTGTGTTATATTAACATCTTGAGTTTGAGGGGGTATTAGAAATTTAAGGTCAGTTGATTTCACTTATTTGGTTAAGAGGTGAGGTTTGTGATTGTGGGTCTCTCTCAAAAATGTTATTTTATTGGTACAGTTATTATATGGCATAGCTTTGAGATTTAACAAGATGTAGCTAGTGGGAGATCCATTTCTAGTTTTTGGGAGACAGCGGTGTTTTCGTGACCGTCGGGCACTCCAATGCAAACACGTTAAAGCTTTGTTTGCGGGTTTATAATATTAGTAAATTGGTATTTCAAGGATTATGTATTGGTGTTGAAGGGAACAGAAAAAAGGGTATGATAAGAATTGGTCGCGGGGTGGTGGGGGTAAAGAAGTATTTTTGAAAGTAGAATTTTAAATTGTGTTTGTATAAATTTTGTGTTAGTGATGTTTAAATTTTTTTAATAAGAATTTTATGCTTGGAGAAATTTTTGAAAAGTCAAAATGCCAGGTTGTGAACAAAGTTTACCTCAATCTCTTTCTTCCTTATACAGTTGTTTAGTTTGCATTTTTTTGCAGCTTAGTTTTTCTTGGGTTTATATGGTAACCATTCACCAAGGTTTTTGATGATTTATTCATCTTATTTGCTTGAGCGACATATGGTTGGCTCTCTTTGGATATATAGGGGCTCGGTGTGGAGCTTTGATTGATTTATATGACAGGACTGGGACAATTGTGCGTTGACAGAATCGTGGGTAACTCAACTGGAAAGACTGGTTTTAACGATGATGTTTCTCTTGGACAGTATACCCGAACTTGCACGAGTTTTGGGTTAACTAGAAGGTTCAGTTTTTATTCACAGGGAACACTTAACATTTTGTTTTGCTATTGCGGATTAATACGTGGTTAGGCTGAAATGACGCGTACTTTGTGATCGATTAGGTCGGGTCATGTTATTGTTGGGGTTCTGTACAGTTGGGGTTTCAGTGATTTGATGGCAATTCGCTAGCTAATGTTATTGCGACGCTGCAGACAATCGTACATAGAGGAAAAATGATTGTAGCCCAATGGGTTAAGGGGGGGCGAATTTCAGTATGTCCGATTTACATATGAAAATCCAGTTAAAGTTAGCTTGTATTGTTTTTGCTTTGCTTTGCTTTGTTTTGTTTTGTTTTGTAAGCAGTTAAAAATTGGCTTGCAAATCCAAAAGGATGATCATAATGTTATAATCGAAGCTCCTAAAAAAGGCATTTAGTATCACATTGGCAAACACAATATCAGCAAGAGAAGTCATAAGAAAGCCCTCCTAGAACTGGCCAAGAATTAGACAACTACATAATTGGATCTTGATTTGATTGGAAAAAGAAAAAGAAAAATTCAAATTCCTGACATCACACACGTAATTTATTATAATAATAAAGGCACATAAACTTTCTATTTATTCCAACACAGCACAAAGTGAAAAAGTTGGCTCCACACATTATTTTATAGCGTTTCATATGAATCAAGATCTGTTTTATATTGGGAAAACCACATAGCACGTATATAGCTAGCTAGGTAACTCGTGCACAACAAGAACTAAGGTATATTCTTGTAACAATTTGAGGCCGCAGCTCGTTCAATTACTACAAATAGGCTTGACGGTACGCAGTTCTCCCCGTCGAGGTGGACCAACTTGTGTTTGAGGATTGCGATTTGTTGTTAATGGTTGTGATTTATGTGGATGCTACTTTCATTTTGGCGCTTAACTGGTCACTAGTGTGCGATTCTCCGTCATGGTAGATGAAACAAGTTGCGTTTGAACAGTAATTAGTGTTGTTGGCTTTGTTTAATCAGAATGACTCGTTATGTGACGGCAGCCTTGTATCCTGTCGTTATTACTTTTTATTCTGTTACCTTTTGATCATATTTTATAAAATATATTTTTTTTTTAATTCAGCCTCGGATGAATCTTCGGAAAGAGATTAGGTATTTAATTATATGCAGTAAGTTACTATTTGTGCACTTATTTGTATAAGAGTGAAAACTATAATCATTGATTTGATAGTTTTGTGTTTGGTTTGTCAGGTTGGTTGGTAGAATTTGATTGTAAAATTATTGAGATAAGGTTTTTGGGATTCTTTAATTAAGATTCTTTAGGGTTTGGTGGAAAGGTGAATGTGTTGTTATGTTTAGAGTTTAAAATTTATATAGGGATAATGTGTTTTGTTTTGTTGATGATATTTTCATGTCCTAATAGTTTAGAATTATTGAGAACACAAGTACGGTATGCGGGTAAGAGTTTAGGCCTTAGTCTATTCCAATTTTTTTCACTGTGCTTTATAGTGGGGATAAGCATAAAAAAAAAGGGTTTAATTAAATTCCAAAACCTGTTTGGAATTTATGTTGATGTGAAGGGTTGAATGATTTAAGAGAAATAATTGGGTTGTTGTTGGGAAGTTTAAAGTTTGGGTCAGTTGTCGTGGAGAGTTTTGATAGTCGCGCCTGTGGAGTCCAGGGCTAGTGTTTAGGAATATAAAGAGCGGTAGGCGAGGAGGGTGTAGCGGGTCATGGTGGACGAACGTCTTTTGTGTTTCACTCCAGACTCGTTGTGGTAATGCCTATTGGTGAAGGAGATTGTGTTTTGTCTGTTAGTTCTAGTCTGGGATGGCTTCCAAGGCTTCATTAGTTATCGGTTTCTGAGGTTTCGTATGTTTTTTATAGAAGCGGGGGTAGAGATAGGCGGGAGAGGGTTTAATTTCTTGTTTTGAGAGTCTAGTACTTTTCGCCACGCGTATTCTCGATTTTTATCATTATTCTGTGTTACCATTGTCCAGTTTCTGCATCAACTTCACAACGTATTTTTCAGCACTCTCCTATAGGCCACAAGAAGAAAGCAAGAAAAAAATTAGAACAAATAAACCATTTTCCTCAACCGGAAGAGTATTCCCAGCTCTATAATTTGTGAAGAACTGTTGAAGAAAGAGATATAAGATTAGATGATTGCCGGAATGTTCATGTCCCGTTGGGCCAAAAGACATTCGTCAGCTTCTGAATTTGTTCCGGGCAGTTGCGTTAGTGATCATCACTCGTTCGTACAGAGCGTTTGGGAAATTGCCATGGAGGGCCCTTTCAGAGGTGACTTTCTTTTTGGTTTCTGTAGGGAAATCAAACAACTCCCGCACAGAACCGAACATCGAATTGTGAAGCTCCAAGGGAAGTCTGTTGCCAAGTTCTGCCACAAAACAACCGTACTCTTCCAGGGCACGACAAACGTCCTTGCGAGCTGACAGCCATGGACTTGTACCAGGCTTCAGGTCCTCGTTTGAGAAATCAAGAACCGGTATCTTGGCCTGTGAATGGATAGGCATGGTTTCTTAATTTTTGGTTCGCCTAGAAAGTTTGAGGAGGACTACAAGGCAAAACTAGGACATACAGTGATCTGCCATGTATCGTTTACATATATAGAAGTTAGTCAATATAGCAGTCTGTCTGTAAGGAACCACGGAAAGCTCCGTTTGAAGAAAAATGAGAGCTCGGGGAAAATGGGGGAATGAGGGAACATGAATGCCATTAATTTATTAATTTCAAGTTGACTTTTGGGCATGCGATCCAAAGGTGTTTATTTATCTGATTTTTCCAATTTTATAACCTAAGAACGTAGCCAATTAAGATCAATGAGGATCATATACTAATGACTTTAGAGTTAAGATTTTTCGCTATCTCATTTTTTCTCTTTTGACAGTTGTTCTATATTATAGCATAGTATAACAATTATATATAACTTTTTTTATACATAACTTACATACAACGCCAATCATTTATAAACCATAATTATATGAGCTACTTTAAATAATTAACTTCAAGATAAGTTGAGAGATCCCAACCTCACTTGGTAGTAAAAACATAACCAACAACCCTTGGAGCTTTGGATTTGAGGGTTTATTCCCTTAAAGTGTTAAGTTGAAACCTCTCGAGTATTATCAATTCTTAGCTTGTGGCTCGATAATTACTCGAGTTGTATTAAATGGTCAAACTACACAAGTCTGAACGATTAATTGGGGCAAAACTTCGAATGCCCTCATCATTCAGAAAACAAAGACATAGACAAGATATAGAAACTTGAGATGAGCAGATCCTCAAATTTTTTTTTTTTTTTTTTTTTAGATTTATGCTCTCTGTTTTCAATTTCGTTGAAAAATCCCGTTCTTTCAACGGAGTTAGGTGGTTCGCTACTTTTACCAACAAATTTTCAAAACATGGGTAAGAAATTTCAACATTTTTTTTCTTTTAATATAGTTTTGTCTTCGTTTTAGGTGATAGAAATAATAGTTGGGTCGTAATCGTTTTGAATTTTCAATAGTATAATGAATGCGTAGAGGTCGGACTAAATTGCAGAAGGAAAAATATTATATTTGACTGGCAATTTTTCTATATTTTATATAGACCCGGTCAACTGGTTTAATCATCTGCAAAAATGTGTTCTAAACATTGATTTTCAAGACTCTTTATAATTTGATGGGCCACCAAAAGCAAAGATAATACATTTGAGAAAAGCAAAGCCCATAAGGTTAGACTGGTCCAAGCCAACATTCATTGAGATTAAGTCCAGCCCAAAATAGTTTTTGGGTAGGTAAGCCCAGCTAAAAATCTAATTAATCAGTAAAACGGTTCATTCATTGAAATTAGACTGGACCAAGCCGACCGTCATTGAGGTCAGCCCAGCCTAAAATAGGTTCCGGGTCGGTAAGCCCAGCTAAAAATCTGATTAGTCAGTAAATTGTTTCCGAAGCTCAGTGAGTTCGAGCGCACTAAACCACAAGCCTTTTTGAAATGGCCAAAGTGCCCTTACGCTCATAGTGGACCGCAAAACCCTAGCCAACTCTCCAAATTCATCCCACCCGTTGGTTGCCACTTAACCAATCTCGTCCGTTTATGTCAAAGCCCATTAACTCTGGACTAGGGTTTTATATTCCTCGCCTCTAGATTGGCACTTTCTCTCTCAGGCCTAAGCCGTCTCTCTCGCTCTCCCCTCTTTCGCAGAGTTAGATCGAGCTTCAGCAATGGTGAGGCTCTTAACTTGTGCTCTAGATTTCCTTGTTGTAGTTCCCAATTCTTGGATTGTTGGTTTCACTTGGGATAATTTTGTCTTTGTTGGAAAAAAATCGGTTTTGATTTCAACCAATTATTTTGTTGTCTCTACATCAAAGCCTTTTTCTCTTGTTATCTGCGCTGGGATCCGGTATTCGGTGTATGTGGAAGGTGGAATTTTTTTGTGCAGTGTCTTCGTGTGTATATTATGGTAGAAGTAGAAGAAAATATATTGTGGTATACAGGTCGTCTCTGAACCTTGGAGATTATGGTTTCATTTGGTATGCTACTTTATGTGGCTGTGTTTTATTCGGATATCTGTTTGACACAGCTATTTCATATCCCACTATTGTTTTAAAAGGGGCCTGCGTATTGGTGCCCTTTGAAGGAAAATGTTCGAAAATGGCTGATTATGATCCTTAGAAATATGATAATGGAGTCTTCTGGTTTCTTAACTGTAGGTAGAACAAATGCTCAATTGGAATCTCTGTGCCTATCTTCTTTTGGCCAAAGGGAATTGTTGGCATAAGACTTGTCTCTTGTTTTATCCCTCGGGATTAAATTATGTTTGTTATCTGAGGTTTTTTTATGGGTGTTTTTTGGTCATCGATCATTTATTGCTTTGGAAGATATACTTTAGTATGTTAAAAAACATAAATCTAGTGATATGGATTTGATTTTGTCAGTTGTTACCATCTGCTTAATTGGCATTTTGGCTCACTAATTGCCTTTTTCTGTAGTTTTGGGGCTCTTGTTTTTGGTAACTAATTATTAGCATGCCTTTTTCACATTTGAATGGGTCTTTGAACAAGTTTATTATCTGTCATAGGCCTTTGTGAAAGCTCAAAAATCCAAGGCCTACTTCAAGCGTTTTCAGGTCAAGTTTAAGAGAAGGAGAGGTACTTGAATGTGTTTAATGGTTCATAGTTATTCCATTTGGTTTGAAATTTTTTTCTATCTGATGAGCTAATTTCTTGAATATTTTCAGAGGGAAAGACTGATTACCGGGCAAGGATTCGATTAATCAATCAAGACAAGAACAAATACAATACGCCCAAATATCGATTTGTTGTGCGATTTGTATCCTAATTTTTTTTTTTTTATGATATTGTTTCTGTTCCAATATCTATTAATATTTTTCTTATGTTTCTTGTTTATTTGATCTTCTAATAGAAGCTTGGGACTTGTTGATTATGCTGGCTAATGTGTTCAGCATTCATTTGAAATATTTTGGGATTTAGTGATCTGTAGGTTTCAAACCTTAACCTCCTTATTAGACCAACAAGGATATTACTGCACAAATCATCTCAGCTAGTATTGCTGGCGATTTGGTTCTTGCTGCCGCTTATTCTCATGAGCTGCCACGTTATGGATTGGAAGTTGGCCTTACCAACTATGCAGCAGGTATTTCAGTCATAGGTTTTCCAGAGCTCCTCTCTTTTTTTTACTCTTCTGTCGGTTACTTGTTTTCTGTCATGCAAAATTAACTATTGGTCATGCTTCCAGCTTACTGTACCGGACTTCTTTTGGCTCGCCGTGTCTTGAAAATGCTTGAAATGGATGAAGAGTATGAAGGCAATGTGGAGGTATTTTGACATGTTCGTAGATTGTCTCCCCCTTGCACATATAATGTTGTCCTTTTTTTGTGGTCTTTTTGTAAAATCTTTATCTTTTAAATAATCATTCTTGTTGCTAGGCTACTGGTGAGGATTACTCGGTTGAACCTGCAGAGAGCAGGAGGCCATTCCGTGCTCTCCTAGACGTTGGTCTTATCAAGACTACAACTGGCAACCGTGTCTTTGGTGCCCTGAAGGTAGTGTCATTCAGTCACGGCTGTCTCTTTAATAACCTCCTTGGTTCTCTATTTTCTTGTTATCATAAGTGAAAAGAGGTTTGCTGATCGTTGCATTAATTGTTTCTTGGTGATTTATGATAGGGAGCATTGGATGGGGGTTTGGATGTACCACACAGTGAAAAGAGGTTTGCTGGTTATGGAAAAGAAAGCAAGCAGTTTGATGCTGAGGTTCACCGCAAGTATATTTTTGGTGGCCATGTCTCTGCATATATGAGGGTATGGATTCAGATACTATGTCATGCCTCTTGCCTTTACTTGTTAGTGTTCACTGTTAGCTGATATAGCTTTTTATTAATCACCTATTAAATTGGATCAGACTTTGATGGAAGACGAACCTGAGAAGTACCAGTCTCACTTCAGTGAATATATCAAAAGGGAGATTGAGGCCGATGATGTTGAGGAGATGTACAAGAAAGTTCATGCTGCTATTCGTGCCGATCCCACCATAAAGAAATCTGAGAAAGAGCCTCCCAAGGAGCACAAGAGGTGTGCATAATGTTTTATTTGTCTTAGTTGTTTTTTCTTGTAACAATTTTTGTGCTATATTCTTACCATTCTTTTGAGAGTAGCACTGTCTTCCGCAAAACTGGGGAAAAAACATCAGTTTTATTGTGAATCCTGCTTTTTTAAGCAGCAATAGTTTTGACTGGCCCTATTGGTGGTTCTCGGCAGGTACAACCTGAAGAAGCTTACTTATGAGGAGAGGAAGAACAAATTGATTGAGAGACTGAATGCTCTAAACTCGGCAGCTGTAGCTGACGATGATGATGATGAGGAAGATGATGAGTAGAAGAAGAGTATGGTGCGGGAACAGAGTCTAAGTTTTGCTTTTCCGAAAACTGTATTTCTGCAGTTTAAATGGGGACGACTTTATGTTTTGGAAGTTATTTTTCTATTGTTGGGCAATTTTGCAGCTTGGATTGTCTTCCTTGTTCTAGATGTTAACTAGATTATGGATATGTTTAGTTTTGGCATGAACTATAACAATGTTTTGACTTTCATCACATAATTAAAAATTTTTCCGTTTAAACTTTGTGCTCTTCGATCTGTTGCCCTGTGCAACCTACCCAATCCCATTTTTAAGTGTTGGGATGTCTATTTAAGAAAATTTCTCAAAACTCTTTAACTGGTTATCTAACATTTTAGATATTTACAAGTCATGTAGAGATGGTCAAATAGCTTAATTGCTGTTGGCTATTGCGACCTTGCAGCCGGAACACTTGTTGGAAGTTGTTACCATAACTCAGTGCATGGAAGAAATCCCAAACGTTGAGGGTCGATGTGAAAGCAAGCATTCTATTTGGAGGGGTCACTTGTGGGGGTGTCCGGACAATTCTTTCGTTAAGCATCGACAATTGAAGGGAATGGGATATGCTTTTGTCTCGAAATTATTCTGATTCAATTTTGTTGGGCAATTGGTACATTGAGATTTTGATTGAGGTCATAAGAGCTAAATGCAATATCACGTAGATAAAGGAGAGGCATAAGAAAGATATGAAAGCTAGTAAATCAGCCACAAAAGGGGTCCACAACACCGGAACCTTATCTGGTACCAGCCAATGGGTCTCCTTCGCTTTCACATTTGAGCCACGAACACTATCCGCTTCTTAGGTTTTTCTTACATCCTGATAATTGACAACTGAAAAAAAAGGGGTCTTTGTATTTTCAATTCAAACGGCCTCAATCAACGTAGAGAGACATGGCCCATTCGTTTACACCAGCACCAGCTCCTGCAACACCGATCTCGACAAGTTCAATGAAGCAGATCCATTTCCCATCTTTAGGTTTCCGAAGAGTGTGGGCTTGCCATCAACGCTGTGATGCAGACCTTGATCACCAACTCGTTCGTCGCAGGTTTCTATGTGTTTTTCTTTTGCTGAAGTTGGGTAATTGTGTTTTGCTACGTGTGTAGATACATGTTGAATCGTATACATTGGTAGGTCCATCTTCATACAATACGCAGGATCGTATTTCATCCGAGGCCGAGTATGCAAAATGTATGAACTGAACATTGGCAATTTGGCACATTGCAGGGCTGTGACTCTGGGCTTAGCTGGTGCAGTGCTGGGCTTCAATGTTGGTGATCAGAGTGCAAGTGCGGCTGCAAGGAGGCCTCCGCCACCTTCACCCGAGGAGAAGAGGGACCCCAATGTGAGTGGTGTCCAGGCAAAAGTTCTGGCCAGCAAACGAAGGAAGGAGGCTATGAAAGAATCCATGGCCAAGCTGAGAGAGAGAGGGAAGCCCGTTGACGGATCAAGAGAATGATTTCTCAACAAAAGCATACCTCCTTCGAAATTTCCCATGTCTTTCTTCAGAAGATTGTATTTAAGAAAGACTATCAAGTAGAATTTTCATTCATTTTGTACCAGATTTTTGGTTTTTACCCACCAACGAGTGTTCGGTAATCAGGACTACAGGTTAGAGGAGCTCCAGACTTCGTAGTGGCTGAGATACATCACACAAAATACATATAGGCGTATAAGACGTGAAATCCCTCTCCAAGCAAATTGGCTGCCGACATATTTTAGATTCCACGGAATTTAGGCCATTATCTGCCTGTTAGTGACCCCTTGTACCCGAGTCGCTGACCACCTCGATGTAAGATTAAATATGCATTCCTATGACTAAGATAAAAGTCATAATGCAACAAGATCTTTTTGTAATCACTAAACTAATCTATACATGGGCTTTGCTCTCAGAGCCAATCTGAAGAAGTTTGGCCTCGTGTCTCCTAGAAACCTTTTAGCGCGAAGGCTTGGTTGTTAATTTGATGAAGCAGCTGCATGATCGGATGAAGCGACCTCGGTAATAGAGAGAGTCTACATCTGGTTTTGGATTTAGACGAAATTGGAGCCTTCAGTCAGAGAGGCTATAAACAAGAAAACACCAGCAAACTTCACAATTGAGACAAAGGATATCACCTTTTGAAGTAGTCTGGTCCCAAAGTTTATACAAGGATTAGCAGTTGTTCCCACCATAGATTTTCCTCACTTTTACGCACTGCAGATTATTGAGAGAACAATTCCATGCCTAGTGGGTATTGAACCCTTCTTCGACTGCTCATATTGCACTGGGTCCAAATTTATTAATACAAGTAGAACGAGACTACCCAACTGTGTACAAAGCCTTAGACCAAGTGTTTTTTCTATGCCTGTTCTATATGTTTCATTGGAAATTGGTAAGAAACCATAATTTTACCGCTGACAACAGATCATTCGCAAAAGCTAGGATACATCACTCAGGCCTCAGTAGCAAAGTTTTTAACTTTCACCATTCCAAGCTTCAAACTGAAGTAAAATCGATATTGTGAGTGGGGAAAGAAGAACAGTGGAAAGTGAAAATGGGTATTTTGTCAGGGCGGGTAGTCCACTTAACCCGCCTCGACCCGCATACTATGTCGCATAGAAAGTTAGGTATATTAAAGGTTAAATAAAAAAATTCTCAAAAAAGAAGAAGAGGAAGAATGATGCCCAGGTGCCCTGTTCCTTCCAAAGAGGTTCCGCTCTTTCAGAGCTTGAATGGACTTAAACATCTCGTCGAAACGCGGCCTTTCAAGGTACCGCATTTCTGTTAGTTATTTAGTTTACGCCCCTCATTGTGTCTAGTTGTTAAGTCACTGGATTGATCCCCCAGAATCAAAACAGAGGCTTTTCGTTTGAATTTCCTTGGTTATCTGCAGAAGGTTTTTTTTTTTTTTGGTTGAAACAGCTAATTCAGATTGTCGGAGCTACCCTTCTTCTTATTCTTCTTCTTCTTCCTCCTT
This sequence comes from Morella rubra, assembly GCA_003952965.2. Lineage (NCBI taxonomy): Eukaryota > Viridiplantae > Streptophyta > Magnoliopsida > Fagales > Myricaceae > Morella > Morella rubra. The sequence continues at coordinate 30,613,699 of CM025853.1, forward strand.
TTTTTATTTATTTATTTTTTTTTATGAGTTCGTGATTATTGATGGACTCGTGTTATGTATTTGTAGACTTTGAGATATTTTTTTCAATTTGCTTTATCGACATTATTATCACGATTTTTACTTTTTCTTCATTCTCGTTGGCTAGCTGTTGAAATCAAGCCCAGTTGAAGCTATTAGATTAAGAATATTCGTCATCTTTTTATTTACATATATGCAAAAAAGATATGTATTTTTGCATGTATCTCTTTTATGTATGCTTGTATGGAAGGATATATGGATGGTAAAGTTATATTTGCAGATATCATTACTAGCAGTTTGGTAATGTGTATGCAGGCCTGGTTCTTGGATCAATTTGGGGTCCTTCACGATGGCAAACAACCTTATCCAGGGGCAATCTCGACATGTACGATTTCATCTGTGCGTTTTGTTATTAGGGCAATCTCCTCATCTCGGTTATAGAAATCTGGTGCGATAATGTTTGTATGATTTGCTTGTTTAATAGCAAAAAGCTAACAATAATGTGCCTGTTGTTTATTAGTAGAAAAGCTAGCAAGAACTGGAAGCAAGATGGTGATTATAAGTAATTCTTCAAGACGTGCGTCATTGACAATTGAAAAGATGAAGAGCCTTGGGTTTGACCCCTCTCTTTTTGTGGGAGCCATTACTAGCGGAGAATTGACACATCAATACTTGGAAAGGTCTACCTTTGAGGTCTCACATTTCTAGTCAATACTCTTTTCTTTTCTTTTTTTTTCTTATCTCGTGCCGGACAAGTTGGTACAGTGTGCACATTGAATTTTCTCAAGCAATACTGTATACTGCAATTGATTTCTATTTGTTTCTCATCAACGTGGTATGCGTGATCCATATTAGCATTGATATCTATAAGTCCATCCTTAGTTCCAATGTGAACTGATTTATTTACTTCATACTTTGGTTTGTAGTATATCTCATTTGTAGATTTCAAATCTCTTTTGACACTATCATGTATTTCTTATGTTCAAATGTCCTGTACCAATTTCATTGATGATTTTTTTTCCGCAAGTTAGAATACTAATATCTATTTGAGGCTTGACTAGTAGATAAGTGGCCATGATTCTTTCTTTACCAAGGCTGAACACCATACTGGTGTCAAAGTTCTCGTACTGTCTATTTAAGGAGTCAAAGTGCTTGCCTAGGTACTTGACTTGAGGCAGGGCTCAGGTAGCAGCTCACACACTTTGGAAATCTGTGCAGCTTTTGTTTGAGCGATCTCAGATTCTATAAATGGTGTACCACAGCCAGTTGTTTCTTGACAACTGGAGCTAAAAATATTAATTCTGGCCAGACATGCTTCTTAGACCGATATGAATGGAAATTTCATGTCGATTTGGCAACATTTCCATAATGTTTAAACTCTGACTCGTCAATCTTTTATGGAGAAGGAAGACAGCGGTCACATCCTCTGTTAGATCTGATGCCATTTTTCTTTTTCACTACTTCAATCCTCTTTCCAATGGTTCGATATACATTCATAGTTGTCTTTCCCTTCTATTTTAACATCCTTGTTAAGGCTACATGTATTTGATAGTAAATGAAAGTTAAGTGCTCTATGCTTTTGATTTTTTGGGCATTTGTTTGTACTATCCGCATTATATATCATGGACTCTGCTGCATTGTGCTTTTTAACTCCCATATTTCTAGTATTGCTTGTAGCTTATCTTTTAAGGATTTTACTTTCAAATAGGAAAGATGATGCTTGGTTTGCAGCACTTGGAAGATCTTGCATCCATATGACCTGGAGTGACCGGGGTGCTATATCCCTTGAGGTATGGCAAATGTGCAACTATTTTTGGTAGTCATTCTTTTTGTTATTTTTCCCTTTATTGAAACCCTACTAGTTTTGGAGTAATTAGGAGCTCCCCTCTCTCTTCCTTGGGATTTTCTCAAGCCATAACCTAAAGGTAAATCAACAAGCAAGGCTATGCACTTTGAGAAAAGTTGAATATAGCAGCCTGGCTATTACTGATTCTCTCGTCTGTGTGGCAATTTGGTGGACATTCCAAAACAGAATAAGTAGCAAACAAAATGGGCCGGGGGGCCGAAGTGGAAATTTTTCATGGTAGGGTATCTTGAAGTTGTTTGTGGTGTGTTTGGTAACATGATCTGGTGTGCAAATTGTTGCTGTAGGGCCTAGGCTTACAGGTTGTAGAGGATGTCGAAGAAGCCGAGTTTGTTTTGGCTCATGGAACTGAAGCCTTGGGGCATCCTTCTGGTGCTGCAGTCCCCACGAAACTTGAGGACCTTGAGAAAATATTAGAGCGCTGTGCCTCTAAGAGAATTCCAATGGTGGTAGCAAATCCTGATTATGTGACTGTTGAGGCAAGGGATTTGCGTGTAATGCCTGGTAAAAATTTTTAATTTGGCCTTTTGAGCAAATTCCTTTTATGCAGAGAATCTACAAGTACCAATAAAGTACTCTTTAACCTGGGTAGGATATAATTCCAGATCCTAGCCCTTGGGATGGTACTGGGGTAGGGTTACACTACGTCCTTGGGTAAACACTCAAAAATGAAAAGAAACAATATTGAGGCTTCCTTGGGTATTTATTGCGGGTCAATGTCTCATTTAGAATTCCACATAATTTCTTTTTGGGGAATGTTCTCTTTTGACACTTATCTAACAGAAGTGGCAGGTTAAAGCACGAGTACGAATGTAGCCCACAAGCACAGTGAGTCTCACAATATGTATAGGATCTCTTCACCTGGAAAAAAGAAAGAAAGAATGGAAGAAAAGGCAAACAGAGAGAGAGAGATAGATCCACTGGTGTGGTAGTTTGCTATCTTATGGTGCCGAGGGCCAAATCTTTAGTCTTAGCATCACTCATACCAACGTCTTTAGTTCATAACGCTTCTAAAGCAGTAAGGAAATCTCAGTTTGCCTCTTGTTGACTCTATTTGTCTGGTCTTTAAAAGTCAACTTCTTTGCAGGGTTTTGTTACTAACTTCTTTAATATGATAGCCAGTAGCACAAGCATGGAATTTCGACAACTTCTTTGTCTGTCTAGCTCTTTGATTTTCTGAAATGATTAAATGCTATTAGGTACACTGGCAGACAAGTATGAGAAGCTTGGGGGTGAAGTGAAATGGATGGGCAAGCCGGATAAGGTGATGGAGTCACATTGTTATTATTCTTGTCTTCATCATTGTAATCAGCATTAACTTCCACGCATTACATGTTCATGGGCACCCACCCAGTCACATCCTTGCTCTGGGTTGCATCCAAAGTAGGCGTAGGTGCTCTAAGTAACTCCATTGCAATGGCATTTCCTCATAGTGTCTCTTCCTCTGCTAATAATATATATGTAGGCCTGACTACCTTACAATGATTAAGCATGAAAAACTTCCAATACAAATTTGACTGTTATCTATTTAATATATTTTGTCAATTTTTGCAAACTATCAGCTATGGTTCTCTTATGCCTTGAAAGCCAGTACAACGGTAGGAATTATTGACTGCGTTGAAACAGACATGTTCTTGTTGTGATATATTTTGACTAATTTCCAGTTATTAATTCCATCCTTTAAACATCCCATCTGAGCTTTGGTTGTAGGTCTTTCTCGTGAACTCCAATTAGATTCAAGCATGACACTGTTTTTAGTTATTCGGAGAGTCTAAGTACTCTTTTTTTAGTATTTCCACTACCATTCTCTCCAGGCCCCCATAAAATGAGAGATAGGCCATGCTCCATGTTATTTCACAAATTGATACCTAGCATGTCAAATAGTTCCCTGAAAAACCATAAGTTTTTTTTTTTCTTTTTGGGTGGAGGGGAAGTAGTTTAGGCTTAACTTAGTCTAGCTGTCTCTTCTATGTATTTCTAATCGTCCCCAATAACATAATCAGTTGGTTGCTTGTGATTACATGACATTAGAATATTTGAATTTTGACATGAAGCTGTTCAAACTTTCGAGAGGTGGCATATCATCCCTGTGCTTTTCTCATGATTTATTATCATATTGCAATCATATTTGCTCCGTCCTTTTTGCATTCTCCCCTGGCTCTAATTTTTTACAACTGTATCAGATAATTTACGAAGCAGCTATGGCAATGGCTGGTGTTGATGCATCAGATTGTATTGCTGTGGGTGATTCTCTCCACCATGACATCAAGGGTGCAAATAAGGCTGGAATCCAATCAGCTTTTATCACAGGTGGAATCCATGCAACCGAACTTGAAGTCAGTAATTTTGGGGAAACTGCAGATTTATCTGCTGTTAAGGTTCTTGCATCAAAATATGATGCTTATCCATCCTATGTATTACCTGCATTTACATGGTAGAATCTCAGCACTCTTAACCTCAGTTTCTGCTGATATGCAGATTCTTTGTCATAAGGTTCGTAAGATTGAAACCCATCTGTTTTGGATGACATGGTAAAATGTCATTGGGTCAAGAGTGCGTGATTTTAAAGCACTGAAACTGCAAACTTTTTGATGCAGAAAAATTACGAGCTGCTAGAAATTAACAACTCAAATTCCGATTTCCTGGTGTTGGCAGGGAATTCCAGCTTTTAATATCTAATCCTTCGACACTTTTTGTCCCTCGCTCTCCCCCCCAAAACACACAAGAAAACAGAAAAGGGATTTATTTCCTTATTTGAGTACGGTTGAATTCTGGTCGCATACATTTCAGGTAAGAACTTGGAATAAAAACATAATGACATTGATTTTTTCTTGAGAGAATAGAAACATAAATCATACATTCGAAAAGGGCTCAATAGCTTCAATATCTGCCAGAAAGTCACAAAGTCTTATGGATTGTCTTTTGGTACTTAACTGAGTTCTGTCTGCTGGACTTCTGGTCTTCGTCACCTTCGGTAGAGAGAGAGAGAGAGAGAGAGGTGGTAAGTTATTATATAAAGTTCTTATATTCCAGACAAAGGGGAATTCTCGATAGCTTCTCAGGCGTGTGGGGGAATCGGCCATAGTGATGAGAAACAAACAAAGGAATGGTTTGTGGGCGAAAGGAAAGTGGATTTCGTTTTATTTTTTTCCGGACCGCAGTGAAAGCTAATTGATTAAAACGCAATAAAATATATTCCTATTTTGTTATATAAATCCCTCGTAGTTTAAAAATGGCAATTAGGATAAACGCAATTATGATGATTTTTCAGCCTGGTAATGTACATTCATGACTAAAAATCGTATATTTACAGCAATCCATAGAAAGAAAAACGCAAGTACTTTCTTTGGGAAATCAGAGATGGCAAACAAGATTTTAAGCAATCCTAGAAAAATAGATGTCATAAAACCCTTTAGAAACCCAATACTGTTACACCCAAACCATCATTTCCTATAGTTTTCTTTATTAATATTACATCAGTACAATATAAATCAACCTATCACCATACACTCAAAATCAAAACAAACACCATAATGGGGAAGTAAAACAAAAAAGAGGTTAAAAATTATACCAAAAGAGATCACACAAATCGGTTAAATGGCTTCCTCCCAACCCCTGCAGGTAAAGAAACGGTTGAATCCACACTCACGTTCCCTATAGATTGAATTGATTGGTTCTTTTCTAATATTCTTGGAGAGCTAGAATCCTTGTTGGAGAAGAAGGACCCCTTGCTCCACTTGAAAGACCCTAGGCCTTGTGTCAAAGGGAATGAAAGTCGTCTCTTAGACTCGCTGGCTGGAGTCCCCGGAAAGGCTGGAGTCCCCGGAAACCTATCCTTGGCATTGCTACAAGCTCTTACTTTGGCTTTGGCAGAAACTGTTGGAGCCATGTAGCTCGGAACTGAAAATGGTGGGCAGCTTGTGAGGCTGGCATCATCCTTTAGTGCGATATCAAAAGGGGAATCCACTCCACTAGCTCTTGGTCTTGCAAACTTTGGCAAGCTTGTGCGGTTGCTCGTTGGGGTTCTATTTGAAGGTGGCGTTCGTGCCTGTTTTGCTGTCGTGAGTATAGCTGAGTTTGTGGATTTTGGTGTGGCGATATCCATACCATCAAACCCAAAATGATGTTTGTGGTTGCTTGACTGGGGCCATGGAGTTGGCTTCATCTCTGAGTGCGGTCTTGGAGGTGTAAGTTGAAAATTCTTCACGGCCTGGCTTTCACGTTGATTTGCTGAAGGCAGCTGACGTTCTAACCAGTTCCACCACCACGGAAATCCCCCAGATCGGATATCCGTTAGAGGTGTTTGACCAGATTTAGGAGTGGCTTTCCACAACTGTCAGCATGGAGAGAAAACACATCAAGATCTGAAAATATGCATTCATTGATGCAATTATATGCACTTTTGTACTAGTTTTGAGAAAAAAAGGAGGCAAACTCCTATCTAAATTTGACCGTGGATTAAGTGTGAGTCAACAGATAATTGATACCCAAGACCATCTAGGCTGATTCCACATAACTGTTTGCGGATGAATGCTTCATTCATGAGCCAACATACACCTTATGTTTATTGAACTTGTTGATTCGGAAGAGTAACTCTCAACTAATATAAAGTATGCATTTACAGACGTACAACTTTGAGAGTTGCAGAAACGTTTTATCTTTCAAGCAACCTAATATTGTTCTGCCAGTCCTTCGACTTAACTCTTACCGTGATGGCCTTCAAAAATCAATAGCGCTATAATGCTACCTAAAACAATATGGATCTAGAACCAAAGCCAACCTGAAAGCTCATAACTCTTGATCACCAAAAATGCGCATGTTGTGGGATCTAGATATATACAGGAACATGCCCTTACGATTTTAAATAAAATGAGAAACAGAGAATGTGAACTAGACAGGGAGAAATGAAAATGGAAACTATTAGGGAACTCATGAGGAAGAAAACAAGACCAAATAGTTAATATCGGTTGCCAAAGTGGTGGTTACGCAAGTAAATACCCAATAGCTATTATGAATGTGTGTGAATAGTCAATAGGAGGCCATCCCTTGGGATGCAGTTGCAGTTCGGCTAGATTAGAGTAGAGTACCTGGTGTGAATATGCATAGGCCATGGCTCTTTCCCTCTTGATGACTGCCTCAACCTTTCTCTGCAATCTTGACTCCATCTGCTCCTTTGTTAGGAGGCTATCATCCCAATCATCATGATTACCTGCTTCAGACTGTACCAGTGCTCCACTTGTTAATGTTACTTCTTGTGGAAGAACCAATAAACAGGTATATACGAGAGACAACAATATGCATATTCTTCTCTACCATAGACAATAAAATGATTGTTGGGGCTATTGGTGAGATAACAAAAGAATAAACTTCTCTGTTAGACAATCAAAATGAAGATGAAGAGATAAGATGCTTTTAAAATGGACAGGCCAACCACAGTAGACATTCTGAATCGATATCGGCGACTGATATCAGAACCATTGAACATATTGATCAAATCTCAACTGATGCACCATCAATGAGTTGCACATATTGATCAAATCTCAACCAATGCAAACATCAATGAGCCGAAATGGAATGCATTATTGCTTAGAAAAGTTATAGCTACTCAGGTCAAACTAAATTCGCTAGTTAAACATAGGGAAACTTACTGCCTGGCTCCATTTGCCAAAGTTACTCTCCACTTCTTTATCATTCCGGAATTGTGCCTGACGGCGGGCTTGGTTTTCTAACATCTGGATCCTCCGTGTCTGAATCTGAGATTGAACACGCACTAAGAGTTGCATATATTTCATTGCATTCATTGTCTGGCGCTTCACATTCTGTCCTCTCACCACTGCTTGAAGCCTCACCAGACCCTTCAATGCTCTGAAGCTTCTCCTTGCCTGTATGAAAAGTAAAAGTTATGTGCATTGGATTATGGTCTGATGTTCATGAAGAAGATGCTCGATTGAAGAGGTTTAAAGGAGTCCTCTTCATTTGATCTATTTTCTCTCTCCTGGTAGGAGCTCTAGATCTGTCCTGCAACTGACATAGTCACCCAAACCTAGAGTCGCTGCAGATGAACTTCTACTAATTTTTTTTTTTATGAGCATGTACTTCTATTAATTCTTCCTCAAGCTAGTGCCAACGGAGTATCCGAGCATGTCACTTCTGTATTCTCATCAAGGTCACCATAGCAGTGATATGCCCTGCATTCTAGTTTCATTTTCACTATCTGGATTATAGAGCATTAAACCAGATTCTTCATGCAGATACTCGACCAACAATGCTAGACAAATACAGTCCACACGTGAAGATAGAATAATTTCCCTCGACGTCAAGCATCCACCTTAAAGTGAAAACATGTTTTATATGATAGAAGATTCATCTGAATGGTCACATGCGACCCTAGAAAAAGTTTACATACCAAGGGATTCAGCTGTCTGCATTGAATCTTACATTCACATTATTTTTTGTCCTTGTTAGATGTGCTGTGACACCACAAGCCCTTTAACACTTGTATTATCTAGTTAACTAGAGATGACACTTACCATATAACCTCTGTAGGCTGCTTGGATCTTAGTTGCTGAAGCATGGTGGTTTCTTAGAGTTGGTTCTGGTCTTTGGTTGAACTCCTTGTGGTGATTAACAATCCGAGGAGAAGGAGCTCTAGGCGAAGCAACCCTTGGAGAAGCAACCCTAGGAGAGGCAACCCTTGGAGAGGCAACCCTCGGAGAGGCAACCCTTGGAGAAGGAGGCCTTGGAGAAACAGCTCTAGAAGGCACAAAAGGTGGCGTTTTTGGCTGCTCAGGAGGTGTGGGAGGCCTAACTTTTTGTTGCTCTCTTTCAAACTCCCCAAAAATTTTCTCGACGCTGCTCGGCTCTCTGAACAGAGGAATGAATGAATTGGTCTCCCCACGCCTTAATTTTCCTAGCCCCTTCTTCTTTTCTTTTGTGCTTTTCTTCTCTGCATCCTGAGATATTAAGAAGTAAAAATAAACATAACATTTCAGAATTACATTCACACTGGCAGCAAGTGATCTTTACTCTCCGAATCCAGAAAAGTAATTTGACCACTATTTCAAGAGACAACAGCACTGTCTCAATAAATGTACATTTCCGTTGAATTGGCTATTTGTCTTCAAACAAAAGAGATAGGAAGGACTCCATGGTTGAATTTACAAGGGAAAAAACTCAGAGAAGAATGGCTAGCAATTCAATAACATGAACCAAGTTGTCCAGTGCTGTGACTTTTAAACTCTGCCTCATCAACAGATTTTTCTTTCTTTTTTTTTTTTTTCCTCAATCTTTTACAATTCCATCTAGACAATTCTGGAGTATAAACATTAATCATTTTCAGTAACTTCCCAGCATCCACCATATGTAATATATCAACTTACATTGGCTAGTTTCTCCTTGGAATGGGGTATAAACACCCTCTTGATTGCAGAAAACCAACTGCCTTTCTTTCCCATGTTCCTAGCATTACTGTTTCTCCCTGTAAAGGAAGAGGAAATATTTCAGTAAAACAACAAGATACTTTATGTGGCAATAATATCTCTAGGTAGCCGACGCCAACAAAATATAATCAGCATTAGGAGAACATTCAAAACATATGAAATTTGCACCCTTCATCAAGATAATATCTATACAACTTTGTGCAGAGTACCGCCACTCAACTACCACTAATTGTTTGTAGGATCCATAAATCAATTCCTCCTCAAACTTCTCTTTCAAAGCTATAATTCTGGGGTGTGAAGTGTCCCTTTGGTCTAATCGATATGGAAAACACATAGCTATATTCTGAGATTATTATTATCCCTTTAATCTAATCAACCTCGAAAAAGATAGGGACATTGAACGGGATATCTTTCAAGAAACAAACCTACAGAATTAGCAGAACATTTTTAAGGAACTAGTTTAACAATTAACTCGATGATTAGGCCTCGAAATACTGTTCAAGCTGACAAAAATACACTGATGAGAAAGAATGAGGGCCAACAACCAGGCTTATAGCTTAGGTTTTAAATAAGGCAGGAGGATCGGATAACAAAGCAAAGAAGAGAGAGTTTCGGTTTAGACAGAGACAAAGAGAACAGGTGCAATTGGCAGATTGGATTCAGATTTTGTATTACCCAAAAGGGACAGAATCCATGCTTCTCTATAAGATATGATTTTTAAAGAATTGGGTCTAGAAATCCTTTTCGTTAATCAATTTACATTTTTTTAGGTCAATACTAGTAACATCAACATGGATGTACAAACAAACACATACTGCCAAGCAGAATTATCCACTCCGACACAGTAGAAACTATCATCTTTTTATTCCCTGGGTTGAGGGAAGAAATCCTCCACAAGGCTGATTCACTCTCTGTGCGAGGATCATCTCTCTGAACGAGAAAAAATTGTAAAAAGATTACCAGAATTTTAAGTATTACTAATACCCAGAGTACTTCGAGGCGGTGAGAGAGACCGTGTGAATTTCTGAAGGAGTAAAAGCAGTACTCCTTGTACAGAAAACTAAATCTTTAACAGTTTAAAAACAACAAAATTCTCCAAAGTGAATAACATCTGACACTCAAAGGGAAAAAAGGGATCCAAAGACACAAGGAATTCAGAAGAAAACTACCTTAAAATGGACATGTGACTGCCAACCTCCACAACAGAAGCTTCCCACCTTTCAAAATTGTACTTCAATTAAATTCTCCAAAAGATTATACCTGATCATCAGATAACACAATCAACATCTACATGCAATTGAAGAACATAGTTCAAAATTCAGATAACTGAAATCGTGTATTTACCTTGCCAAATCTTCCAACCTTCCAAAGACCCTTCAAAAAGCTGTTTTCGACCAAAAGGAAGAAGAGCTAGCAGGGAAGAGCCTTCTCTCTCTCTCTCTAGCCTCCTTCTCCCTTCCTATGACACGAGCTTCTCTCCCTCATAGCTTTTCCACACAGTTCTTGTTTTCTTTGTCTTTCTTTAGCTGTTTCTCTCTCTAGAACTTTGAATCCGGTTCTTGCTTGTATGAATTCACTTTTCTTCCTTGCTACCTTTCACCTTTTGTGGGATTTATAATTCTCTTCCTTTTGGTTGCATAATCATCATGATGAGAAGGAAAGAGAGAGAGAGAGAGAGAGGGGTTGCCCACTTTCTCACTCAATTGGCCAACTTCAACTAACTTTACTCAATGGAAGACTATCTGGACATCATCTAGCCCCCACACTTAATTAACGTTGGTTTGGTACCTGTTTTTTCTTTTTTTAATATCTTTTTTCTTTTTGAATTATAGACCCTCGTCATCGTTATATTTTTCACCCTAGTAGCTTAGTGACCTCATAATTTCCTCTACTTGCTTATTTATAAGCTCACAGAGATTCTCATATCCTGCCTTACGCGCTTCTAAAGGTGGGTGTAAGTGAAACAATTCAACTGACTAATAGTCTTTCTACCTCATTCCCAGAAATCTTATCTGGAAAATCCCAGATGGCCGTATTTCTTCAAGTTGATCTATCTCTGAAGAAAGTAGAGAGAAGCTTCTAACCGACCATTTCCACGGTGAAAATTTGTAGCGCTTAACTTTTTTACAGGATTAGTTGGTTCTGTCTCTTTCTATCTGTACAAAAGTCTTAAAAGGGCAAAAAAAGCTGCTTTTGGGCTAATGAGGCACGTTTTGGCAAACTTAGCTTCATCATTCGAGATTTAGGCTGAACATAAATAATACGTCTTCAAAACATCCACCGTTTTGCATGGCGTCTATATATTTGCCCAGAAAACTTCCACAATTTTTTATTACCTACTGTTTCTGATGTTTACTTGAGTTTCATCAGAGAAGATCAGAACTGTTGTTTGATTGACCTGGTACGGGTTCTCGACACGGGAACAAATTTGAAGGCTCAGACAAAATTTTCTTAACCAAATTTCAAGTTGGGTCAAGTCCAATAAACGACACGAGGTCCCCCCTGCTCTTTTCTTGTCATCTTGACCCAAAAAAAGAATGGTAAATTACTTGCAGACTTTGAAACGTACGTCTTCATGTATTCTAGCTATTTTAGACAACAATGATTTTTGAGATTTTTGGACTAAACATCGGTTTATTTTGTCTGATTGCTAAATATGTTTAAGGATTAGAAAAAATATCACGTTTCACAAACCATAGACCAAATGTTATTTAAGACATCAAATTATTAATTTTATTATATTGAACTCTGCAATTATTAAAATGCGTCAATGATCTCTTGCTTATAGAATCTCACCGTTAATATTGTGTTAAAAAATAATGACTATTAATTTTAAAATAATATTTAGACAATAATTCAGATGTGAAAATTTATATTTTTTATGAAGATTATTACATACTTCCCGCGAGAGTTTATACATGTGGGCTTTGAAATCAATTTCCAATTTTTTATCCTTTCCATCTTAAACCATCTTGGACTTCCATAATTCCATTTCGATTTATTCGTTAACATGATAGATAGGGGATAGGGCAACTTCATCTTATCTTTGCATTAAAATTTAAAAAAAAATGAATTTTTTGTCCATAAATTTCTAAAATAGAAAAAGGCCCTCGTGAATTACGTTCCGAATATGGTGGCAAGCTTCTTTCGATATATGACGCGTTATTCTCTTTTTCTCTTCAATTGTTTTTCTGCGTGGTTTGTACTCGACACTGATCGAGTGGGGCAAAAACTGTAACCAGACAAAGAAGACGACAATGGAGCTGTACGCCACGTGGACCCTGCCGACGACGCTGTCGGCCTAAGAGAACCCGAAAGGGACCGCGCCATAAATAACAGCCACCGGATCCGAAAAATTCAGAAAAAGTTGAAAGAAACTGTGATGCGTTAGCAAACTCATCGTAACACCTGTATGGAGTCGATGCTGTACCATGATAGCACTCCCCGTCTCCCTTGTCTACGCACGTGCGACGTGATAGAAAAATCTACCAAAGCAGATAGGGTCTGACAGAGACAAGGTGTATCCCACTTCTCCAGTTGAACTCGAAGATATCAACGTTGAAGAAACAAGGAAAAATGGATCTACTTTAATTTTCTGGTATCAGTTGGAAGATATTGTTTACCAGTGAATTATTAATTTAATTAATATTCTGGCTACGAGCCTAATTTGAATGTGCGGAATTTATTGTTGTGCTTTTTGTCTGATCAATACGTTGTCTAGTTGAATTAAATCTCTTTAACTCCAGTATAATAAATTTTCTTTATTTCACAAGAAAAAAGATTTTCTAGTTTGGGTGGATGCCAAAAATTATCTAATTTATATCTCTGTCTTTTCACTTTTTAATACCAATTTCAATATTCTTATTATAAAATTTTAAAATAGACCGTGCCCGTATCACAATTGTACTTTCTAGATTCTTAAATTCTTTCCTCGGCCAGTTGCTCTGGTACTTAACCTGATGGTTTAGCAAAGTCTGATTGAAATTTTGTGAAGAATAAAAAAATATATATATATATATAAGGTTAACACAGATGCCATACTCAATAATCGAGCATTTAGTATAAAAATGTGGCATACAAATATAGTAAAGTATCTTTTGATCAACTTTCTGATTCAACTCGAATGTGAAGGTTCCGAACCCAAAAAAATATATATTTATATAAAAAGAAGGAAGAGTATGTGTCGATTTCTTCATCCTTTTCTGAAAGGATAGCCTCCTCTGTTTTGTTCCAATCGATAGATTCCTATCACATCATTCCAACGCTGCATTTGCAAAGTTTTTTGTTTTTTGTTTTTTTGGGTAATTTCTATGAATAAGGTAAATTGCCCATCATATTCTAGAGAGTTGTGGCAGAATATCTGAAAACAAATGAAAATGTCCTCAAAGTTTCCAATTATGTAGTTAAAAGTGCATAGAAGTTGGATGTGGTTTTAGGTGCTAAATTAACTTACTTTATAGTTTATTTTGTTCGGTGATTCATGTGGTTGATCATCCATCTGAGTAGTGGTGACAATTCGTCCTGATCTCATTGGTTCCTTTTGGTAGGTCAACGAAAAATATTGTTCAACCACGACAGATATACTAATTTTCTAACATTTAGGAACATTGGAAATAGAAAAGATACCCTAATTGTGAAGCCCTAAAGGTCAAGAAGACAACTTGGTGCGCTCTCCCTTTTGAAAGGTTTCATTACTTGTGTTAGTACGGACCCCAGAATGATTCCCTTGTCAATGAGAATCTCAAGCCGATTTCTTCGAATTAGTTCTTATAAGAGAGAAAACTTATAAGAACACTTATTTGAGGATTATTCGGACAACCAAAAAGGTGATGAATTGAGAAAAGATTAGCGAAGAAAAGGATCAATGAAAACAGAGAAAAGGTGGTAGTTGGCAGGACTTAGAAGGAAGAACCATTTGCGATTGTAGAGGTAAAAATTAAGGGTCAGAAGGCAACCTAACTTGGAGGAGTTTGATGCAGATTACATACCCACTAACCTTGCTCTACAAGTTCTTTGTATTTTGTTTTTGAGTGGCTTCTAAGCAAAAACACTAGTAAGTTGCCCATTGCAGTTAACCTAATTAGTTCCATTGTTGTTTAGGAAATCGTCGGAGGTTCAAGGAAATGTAAACTTTTGTGTGCCCTCTTTGCAAGATCATCACGTTCGCGCTGCATGCGTTGGCATGGTGAGGTCATTTTGCACCCCATCCGCAGTTGTTTTGAGGTTCTGTTGGGTTTTTTTTTTTGGTTGCCAGAGTGAAATGAACTTTCAACCTAACTGGATAGTTCAAATTGGATGATCCATCTAATTGACCATTATAATTAAACAAATTCATTCATCTTCCAGTTTCTGCACTGATCTCTTTCTCTCTCCGTATATAATATGTTGCAGAAACCCATACATGAGAAATCATGCAAAAACCCACTATTTTCTGCATAAATTTGCTTCACAAGATCAGAGATAAAAGAAAAGGAAAGAAAAGGGGAAAGAAAAAAAAAAAAAAAGAATCCCCATACAAAGTAATTGCCAATTGAAATATAAACAGTCAAACTAGTGAAGGGAAAAAAATTTCCAAAATTAATGCTTGCACACAAGCAAACAATGAACTACTCTAATCTCGATCTTGTTCCTCCCCCGCCATAACCATTCTACTGAGACGACTAGGACCAAGCTTCTTCCTTCTCATAATACTTCTCCTCCTTATGACTTCCATTTGATTCCTCCTCCTAACTTGCATCATTGCTTCTTCTTCAACAACAAATCTTCTCATTAAAACATCGTCTGTCAACGATTTTCCCCGGAAAACTCTTCTCCCTTCCACGCTAAGCCTAGCACTTGGAATTTTCTCTTGTGACGTGGGAAATGGCTTTGATCTTGGATAACTATTGCTTCTTCTTGGTGGAACCTCGGCGCGGAAAACCTCATTGTAGGAAGAGATTGGAGCACAAAGACAAACTCGAGTAAACGAAGTGGCAACCTTTAGAGAGGTGCATTTTCTTAGCTTGTTTCTATTGGGATTCGCAGTTGGGATTTCTGTGGTTTTTGAAATGGTTTTCCAAATGGTACCATTTGTTTTGGGGATTTCTGTGGACTTGGATACGGATCTCCATACACTGGCCATCTCGATTGCTCTTTGATACCAGGGTTTCCTACAGCATAAGAAGTAGTGCTAGTACATGTCATGCATAATTCCTTCACGTGTGATGTGATGCAATTCTCTACATGCACTATGAAGAAAAGAAGTACGCATTTAGGAGCCTGAGACCAGAGACTAGAGACTTGAGAGACATTGAGAACTGTTTTTACAAGCAACAGTAAAAAACATTTATTTGGTCCAAATTCTGAAGTCGTCTAATGCCGAAATGCCCAGTTTCCAACATTGTTTTGAAAGTGGAAACATGTGTTTTTGACAATTTCAACCCAAAACTGAATTTATAAGATAAGCAAAGAAGTCCGTTCTTTGACGATAACAATTCTGGGTGCTAGGTCAAATTTAGACCGAGTCTACTGGAGTATTCTTAACGGCTGTTTGGCACCATGGGTGGCTGCCCATGACCTTCTTATGGTTGTCTTCACTGTATAGTACACAATGTTCAAATTAAACCAGGATTGTTATATCCCCTAACACCTTCTCATGAACCAGTTTATGACAAACTCCGTGTATTGACGTCAAATACTAGAGAGTACGTACGTACCCAGACTAAAACAGAGTGAAATGGGTATATATATATATATATATAGCTTCCATATGTCCATGGAAATGCCCCTGAGATAACAAATAATGGATATAGCTCTGAAGCTCCAAACACAGCAGAAGGGAATGGCCCTGGGAAGAAAATAGGACCGAGAAGAGGCCGTACGAGAACCAACAACTTCAAGAAATAGAAACTAGTTTGGGTGCGCTGGCAAGGAAGGAACATTTGGTTTCAAGTAAAATTTTATTTTGTGTTGATGTTAAAAAACAGAAGTGGTATTAGAATCGGTGAACAGGTGATAAAAGTAAAAATAAAATTATCAGATGCGTATTAGAATTTACGTTAACGTTAAAATTTTGAAAAGCCAGACCCATGTTAAGATTTCCAAGCTTATTCGGGCGTACGGAATGGCAGGCCCTGTAATGGACATTAGTTAATTGATGTATCGGCCCAAGCTAAAAATGGATGTCTCGGCCCATCAATCTGGCTCTTTTTTAAAAAAAATTCATCGAATGTAGTGGCCCAAACGTGGTCCAAACACAGACCGGGCGTGTTGTGAATGGGTCTTATCGAGTCCAACCGGTCCCCTAAAGTCAAGTTAAACTTCGTTGGGAGTCTAAAGGTCCAAAATGAGAATACAAACAGAACAAGAATTAGGGACCAAAGCTGATGGACCTGTTCAAACGACCCAAAATGTATGTCCTATTCTTTCACATGATGGTAAGTCAGACAAACGCGTATCAGACAAATAAACAGTAGCATTCTGGGAACTAGGAAGGACCATTTTGTGGGGTACCATTTTCGATCGGAACTTCATCAGAGTAATTAAGGATCGAGATAAGTAGAGGTCTTCTTCTTTCGATCCTATATTGTTCAGGGTAAGAGTATGCACTGGTAAACGACATGTTTCATCACAAATTCTAAAACTTCGACAGCGTATGGTCTGAGAATTGTCCCAAGATCAGGACTCCAAATTTGCGGATATTGTAGGAAGAGCAAATTGGAATGCGTAACAAGGAAAGATCATATGCATGCAGACTAAACGACTGAGTAATGCTCTCGATAGATATGTTGCGAGTAGCATATTGACACACACAAGCTTAAGACGATCGAGAGAAACAAAAATTGCAGAGGAGAGAAGGAAGGCAAGGAGTGTTCTCTTGGCATACCTTTTGCTCGAGTTCTTGGGATCTTGCATGAACTAAGCAAGCTGGAGTGGGAGTACAACACGGAGCTGGAGAAGGAAAGCAAAGAAGTTTCATTTGAGTTGAGAATGATCGAGGAGCCTTTTTTCCGCAATTTGTATCTCCAAGATGGGGGGTTGGCAATGTGCTTCTTTTCTTTTCCTCCTTTCTTTATTGCAACCCACCCCTTCTTTTGCTTTGGCAGGCATGATTCTATTGATTTAGAGAGAGAGAGAGAGAGAGAGGATTTGAAATTTCAAAGGCAAAGTAAATTGTTGCTTTTAATAGAATTACTAAAGTACCCTCCCAATAACTTTCAAAAGGGAAAAATACCCTTATCAAAGTCCATCTTTTTGGTAGGGCGTGGAAAGTATCTAGACCCCCCTAGTAATCATGTTTAACTTCTGGCCGCTTTATGATTGTGAGCAAGTGAGATTTGTTTTTTGTTAGGGTACTATTAATTTGTTCAAGACATGCTTGGCCTGCCTTTCTGAGAGAAAAATCATGACTATGAAAATGACCTTTTTGTTTGATTTTTAATTTTCTCCATCTAACAAGTAGTTATATTAAATATTGCTAATTCATGTTGGCTCACATGATCCCCATATAGCCTTTCACCATTAATTAGTACCCCAATTCTATTGAACAGGACCATACATATATGAATGAGATGCACTTGAAAGTGGGTTTTGCAAAGACCCAAAAAAAAAAAACCAATGGATGGGCAAGAACCTGAAAGAAAATTTGTCTGATATTTCTTATATTCCAAAGAAGCATATTTAGCAAAATCAAATTTAGGGTTTACGTTGTAATGAAACTTCAGATACAATAGAAAAATCCCTCAGGCATGACATGTTTGACGTCATTGTGATATATATGGTAAGAGTTTTGAACATGGGAAAAGGAACCCATTTTGATAGTGTCCTCAAAAGAAGAGAAAAAAAGGAGCCAGGGTGCGGGCATGCATAAGGTCCAGTCTGGTTCTAAATTATTTGCCAATGGATGGCATCATGATTCGGTTTTGTGGGTGTGTTATGTCCCGAACCCCAAAAGCTGCAGCAAAGAGAAAAAAGACACGATGATTGGATATGTTGGAGTAGAGATTTCGCCTCTGTAATTAAATAGTCTGTCCCAAGTATATATATTTGGAAAAAGTTTATTGGGATATACACCTATATATAGGCATATCTATAGATATATGTCTAATCTTTCTTGCTTTGTCAAAATTTTGGATTATCTCAGATTTAAGGTACATAAGATTCTCTCATTTATTCTCAACTCCAAATTAGGCTCAACATGATTCCAAGACAGTGAAAACGACGTAGCAACAATGTTGAGACCAAGATTAATTATTCCATGTTCTCAATGTTTTATCAATGAGAATCCGTTTCATCTTCTGCAGTTAAGATATTGCATTTCCGGTCCCGTTCGACAAATATATATTAACCATTAGGTCAATTAAATATATCAGGTCCAATCTAATGTCTAATTTGACTTTGTATATGTCTAATTTGACAAAGGTTTTTCTCGTCAAAAGGCAATAGGGATTTCGGTATCCGTTGCTTTTGTTCATTGCAGGCCACAGAAATCATCATGTTCTCCACTACTTTACGCTGGAGTTAGGAGCATCCCACCGAAGGAAGAAAGAAACCCTAACAAAGTGAGTCAGTGACGTCCAGGAACTTTATTGCCAGACTTTGCTGAATTAAACGTCAAGCACACATTTGTGAATGAGAAGCGAGTCGCTTTGAAGTCCGGTTCGAACAAAACATGGAGTTTCTGAGTGATGTCCAGTTGGGCCCCCCCACAACTTGGTCGAGAAGCTGGGGAGGGATACCCATGGGAGCTGTAATTTCAGCCTTTAATTCGTGGCTTTTAATCATTTTCAGGTGTGTTGTAATTTAGACATCACGTGAGAGGCAGAATGCCATTGAAGCTGCGAGGAGTTGTCAACACGTGCCCCGCTCTGACAATTTTGCAGAGCACCATGATTCTGCCCAAAACCCTGCACTGAGGTAGCTATTGTGGAAGAAAATCAACCCATCCATTGTCGACCTCTTGACCTTCGGGGAACATGCATAAAACTTCAAACCCCGGCTTAATTAGCCAGAAGCATTAAACTTTCCGTATTTAGTAACAATATACATAGCTTATTCAAATTCCAAACCCTCTTGGAGAAGACAAGGGATAATAAATTTATACACACAAAAGACAACGTGACACAAGCACTTAAACTCTTAGATTGATTCCCAACTTCCTTGAGAGGCGGTCCTCAACGAAATCAGGCCATTGGAAGCACCTGTATTAATTCTGCTAAGAAGTCAGGCGAGTACAGACCCTCGCATCTTTATATACTTTCCCCGGCCGGCAATAGTAGCCTGCGCTTGGAGCGCAATGAATGTCTAGTGAGCATATACACAAACCTTCGAGTGCACAACCCTTCTTGTCTACAGTCAAACCATTTTGTAATCCAAGAACTTCGTTTGTCCACTCACTGGAGAAGAGCCCTAACGGATCGTACACATCCTTAATCTTCGAGAACTCTTTGGCATTTCTGTACTTGTTGATGGCTCCATCAAATGCTAGGTTCCGATTCTTCCCCCAATGGGGCAGTGCCCCGTACTTGAAAAGCGCGAGTTGCTCCACTTCTTCTAGTATGTCTTCGTAAAGCCTAGGAGCCAAGGGGTCATGGCTTCGATAATATGTGATATCAAAGTTCACTCCATCTTCTTGTTTGCCCAACTAAGCACTGGAAGCCTTAACATAGCGAATGAGAATTCCATTTTATAGCTCTAAGCCACACATTGATTTAGGCTTCAGCTCAATTAGCTTTTGCACATCTTGGATGAAGCTCTTAGACTTGGACAAGCCAATGCTGAATGTGGTTTCGTGGAAGAACTCACCCTTGATTCTTGGGTCCCATGCGCACGCCGTACTCAGTGCATCCTCAGGACTATCTAGGCAGGTTCCAGATGGTTGAAGGCGGTTCTGATAGCCGATGACAGGATAGCCCGTAAAAGTATGACCTATTAGTCCAAAGTCAGCAAACTTTTTGTTTCGAACTGGTAATTATAAGTACAAGATTAACAATACAAAATGACACGAGTACGGCCTTTTTACTTTTTGGCATTCTTTCTTAGCAAATATGTTTTAAGTATTTCCATTACTTGTGAAGAGAAAATAGCAATATAAATATATACCATCGTTCCTTAAACCATAGGCGCCATTCATGAGTGTAGATATTACGAACTTTGCAGCAAGGCACTTCCCATTAGCATCCCTGACAGATTCTTGAAATTCCTCTGTTTAAACATGCACAAAACATTACGTCAAAACTATTGCATTTTGGCTATATGTTAGTTAAAGAATTAGTAATCAAATGGTAGTTCTTAATGAGGTAAAATGGCTAACCCAGGGATCTGACAACGCCCACTTCTGCTGACAGAGTGGATCGGAATGGGGTGAAATCATACAGGCCATTGCCGCAGGTGTTTGTGGCGACACGGTCATCGATTCGGTAGACTGCCGTGCGTTGGCTGGGATACCAAGTTATATCCCCAAACTCATGTTCTTGGCCAAAACTTTCCACTTGATCTCCCAAGTCTGAATCATTCTTTGTCAAATAGGTGATGGACCTCTTGAAGAGGGGTTGTAGTTTTATAGTGACCTGTAAAATGAGGGTTTTCTATTAATTAGCCCGTGAACCCCCATTGCCACACTGATCATGATGTTGATGCAATTTGATTTATAAATTCACAGCTCCACAAAATTTGTTTGTGTCACTGAATTATTATATTTTTTCTAAGCTTTGTATCCTATGATATAGAGAATCCCACTTATGAGTTGCTTTCTACTTGGGGCCTGGGCTTGGATCTTTATCTTCACTATTTTCGACGGTATTTTTTTCTTTGTATTTTATGTAATTTTATAACATGAGAAAAAATGCCTCAGAAGTACTGCGGTTAATCAAAGTTTCATGTTGTCCAATAGTACCCTGGTGTACAAGAAAATTAGAGGGAGAAGGAAACATAGATGTATATATGTAAGGGAAAAGAAATCCTGATCATCTTATAGTAAAGTTTTGTGAGCTAGCATATCATGATTAAATATATATGATTTCTCCAATCTCCTGTCCGGCCTGCAAGTTGGGCTAATTATGATATGGAATAAAAACTGTACCTGCGAAATAACTCCCAGCACTCCAAATGAAACTTTAGCTGCATGAAACTCCTCGTCATCGTCATCGAGGATCCGAACCTTAGCGTACCCCTCTTTAGGCCCTCCTGGACTAACAATTCGAATCTCCACAACATAATCATGGACCGCGCTTCCCTTTCCCCACAATGTGCTACCATGCGCACCCGTGCCCAGCATGCCACCAATTGTCACGCCCCACCAGTATGGCGCATAGGGCAAGGCCAGTCCGGCGTTTGGCAGCCTCATTGATTAGCTGCCTCAATGTCACACCGCTCTCCACTGTCATCGTCAAAGCTTCAACATCGATTCTCAACGTATGGTTGAGATATTTAGTGCTTATTAGCAGCCCATCTTCGCCGTCGGGACACATTAGCTTGGGAATGCTGTGTGAAGAACGTGTCGCCACCCTCATTTTTCTCTTGCTCTTGGTTGCTGTTGCTACCAGAGAAATGAGTTCTTCCTCTGTAGAGGGGTAAGCCACCGCAGCTGCTCGACACACGCTTCGATCGGGGAAGGTACCATAGGAGTTTGTGATCGTGCAGTTCGTGTTCTTTGATGTACATTCGATGGGGTCCTCTGCCGGGCTACAGCCCACAAGAGAGGTGAACAAAAAGAGACAGCACGATCCGAAAAATGGCCGGAACATAACTGTCATTTCTCTGAGCTTCATAGTGCCCTCGGATGAGATTTCTGCTGCTTACTTCTTATAAAGTACATTGACTTAAGTCGTCGCGCATGCATAAAGATGTATTTGGCGTGGCTTACTGGCTTAATAGCCTGATAGGGTATGTAGGTTGCTTCCTAGAGTAGCTGGTTTTTCTTAAATGAAGCGTCAGTACAGACTGTACACTAACATGCAGCTTACTCTCTCTTTTTTTTTTTCTCCTTTTTTCTTTTTTTTTTGAAATATGACTTCATAACTTTTTGATGTACGTGACGTTTGCAAAATAAAATTTTAAAACCATCATTATAATTTTCTTTTCTTTTCATTTTTTCAACTTACTATTCATCAATTTTTTATTCTCTTTCTCCACTAACAACTTTTAAAATTTTAATTAAAACACCTAGAGTCACGTAGCAAAATAACCTCTCCGGATATACGATTGCTGCTAACAGTAACAGTTCATAATTATCACTTAAGTTCAAAACAAGATTAAATTTTGCTTTCTGTACAGAGTTTTCCTCCCAAGTGACAAGTTGAGGATATCCAGGTGTCATTCTCTTGCAAGAAAATATTCTTGGGCACAAGATAAAAAATTTAAAAAAATTTGAGTGTTTTTTTAGGGATTGAATTTTATAGGGGGTTTGTAAAAAGTTGGTAAAAAGGTTAAAAATAATTGATTTTAAAATTTTTTATTGAAGTTTGCTATAAATAAATAAAAATAAAGAAGATTTGAAGACTTTTTTTTTGTGAAAAGGTATTAAAATTTGTGTTAAGCATTTGAACTTTTGTTGTTTGGCTACGAAATTTTACTTTTAGATTTTTTTTTTTTTAGAATAGTCAACTTTTTCATCATGAATGATCTGCAAGAAAATAGGTTATTGCGCTCAAGATTGCAAACCATTAAATAGCAGGTATTAGTTGTCGTTTCTAAAAAAAAATTATAAGCATAATTGCACTTAAAGTCTCTATGATATTAAAAAGTCTCTGAAGTAAGACAAATAGCAAATAGTTTCCCCGAATATTTGGTTAAAAACATGTCATATAGTTAGTAAGTGTAAAGTGTATGAAAATTAATAATTAGTAAATATAATATGACAAGATTAATAGACAGAGGTACAAAGTGTCTAGATTTCTATAATTGAAGAGTAAAAAATATAATTATCCCTTTATTTATCAATAAAAGAGGTTGTTCAAAAATTATTTTAGACCTGATGGTAGTGAGTATAAGGAAGGGATAAATAGAAAGACATGTGCAGCCAGCTGATTTCGTGTTGTGTTATGATATAATTGAATAGATTGTTGTAAAAGGAAGAGATGGCGATTAGTTGTTTTCATGGGTATTCTTACACGTACAATTCCAATACGTACGTATGTTTATGTTCAACTACAGAAGTTTACCTAAATTTACTAACCAAAATTTTAACTCTCTAAAATTTTATCATCATTACAAAAATTTTCTCCTCACTTTTTCACTCTCCTCACATTATCTACAAACCCTTACTTACTTTTAATCTCTCTGATGACAGGCCAGATCTGTGCTAGCTGTTTACAGAGACTTCCTAGCTGTCTTTAATTAATCATATATATATATATGAAATTTTAAGATTTTTAAAAATTGTCTAAACTTCTAAAATTGACAGATCATTGTCTGAGTTTAGACCATAGTTGCAATATTACTACCCGTCATATTTCAGTCTAATTCTTAACGGAATTGATGGTGTGGCACACCAAGTGTCACTATATAGTTATGTGACATGCCACGTGTCTTAAAATAAATGAAAATTATAATATATTTTTATGATTTAATATTTTTTATTTAATTTATAACTTTTGTTAATTTAATTTTTTATTATGATTATAATTTGTATTAAGGTTTAAGACACTCGGCATGCCACATGATCATATTTTGACATGTGACATGTCACTTTATCAATTTCATTAGAAATTTGAACGGAAATGTAATAAAGGGAGTGATATTACAAATCTGAACTAAATTCAAGTAGCAATTTTACAGTAATCTATAGAAGCGCCGAAGAGCTAGGATTTGCCAAGAGGGTCGATTCTTTCCTTATGAATGAGCAACTTGTCCCGTGACAATTCAGTACGTTTTAATTTGTCTCAATAATTCCTATGCAAATTTCGTGGAAACAAGTACATGTCCTTTAAAACATGCATGATATCCCGGGACATAAACGGCATCGGTCGGGAAAATAAATACCAACCAGCATTATAATGGCCCAGACAAGAAAGCAGAAGACTATTTCTTAGATGAAGATCTACGACCCATCAGGCAAGCTTGGCATAACTTGTGGAGCTCCAAATTTAGCCCACAAACCAGTAGCTTACAAATAATGCGGGTACATGGCCGACTAGTTGCATTACAAACAACCACCTTCTTAACAAAGAATCCTGAGGTTCCCACTCCAGTTATCTTCTTTCTTTCTTGTACTTTCTTTTTTTGTTGGTGGATGAGTCGGCCAAAGGAAAGGGTTGAAATTATATGGTTGTAAGTGAAGTCTCTTTACCGGCTAAAACGATAGAAGAAACTGCAGAATTGATAAATCTAAGCTAATTGTGGTTACAGAAACTGTCCAGAGCCACTACATGGAGCCGTATTTATATGAAGACAATCCCGTACATAACAGCACTTGCATGTTTTTATTCACAGTAGCCATTATCTGCTGATGCAGATGGGAAAGTCTTCATTTTGTTGAACAAGTACGGACAACAAACAGGACTCACTGGCTATCAGGCTCGCCGGAGGATCTCTTGCTCCAACAGCCGGAGCCAGCTTTGCGCTCCCCACGCTTTCTCTTGTTTCTAGGAAAATGAACATCTGATGCTAAACAAGATGTCAGAGTCAGTTGCTCCTGGGGCCCAATAGAATTCTCCACAGAGAGAGGTTCTGATGTTGGAAGCACAGAGGGAGTATTGCTCTCTTCTTGGTCGCCTATCTTTGGTTCCTGATGTGTTTCCGTGGATTGGTTATCTGTGTTCTTGAAAGTGTGCCTCTCCACAGCAGCTGCCTCACCAGGTACCAGAACAGCATCTACAATCTGCATTCACTAATGTTAGAATACCTCTACAATCTATGTTGCCATTATAACAAAAACAGGGCCACCATATAGGATTGATGCGACTGCCTAAAAGATTCAATGAGCATATCAAGGGAGTTCAGCAGCCAAACATCTACAACCTAGGTGAGTACCATTTACCTTGTTAATGATTTTTATTTTTATTTTCATTTTAATAAGTCTGACCTCATGTAGTCATAAACTGACCAAATGAAGTGAATGAGAATGATTGGTAGGCGAAGAAGGCTCACATCTTCACATGAATCTCCAATTTGTGGCTCATGGAGGGTGACATCAGCAGCAGGCAACAATCCCACTGTGCTTTCAATTATATCTGAAACATGAAATGCCTCCGCATAACTTAAAATGGCACTTCCAGGCATAACGAGATCTACATTATCAAACTCTGACATATGTTTAGGAGGAGAATAAACATGTCCCACTGATACAGTTTCTCCGTTGCCGGCAGAGCATGTAGGACTGTGAGCGGAGCTGGTCTGTCCATCACAAGGGGCTAGAAGGCTCAAATTCTCTGAGGAAGAGAACCTTGCAGCATTTTTGGACAGTATGATGTCAATTTGACCCTTCAGCTTGTGAACCCGTGAATGCACCATTTCAATTTTCCAAAGGACTTGCTCCAAAAAATGTTCACCATCTTTCAACTCAAAAAATGACCAATCACTACCATTGCCAAATTTGTCATTGCAATTGCCATTTTGGTCTGTGATTACTGACACAAATAATACCAACATTAACACTTCAAGAAACATATTCAGATAGTAGGATGATATAATTAACATCAATAGAAGAGCATGCGAATCAGTAAGAATGAAATTATAGGTATCACAGAACATAAACAAGAATGCCATGCAGCAAGCTAGATTAACAAAGATTGACAACACCCACTACTTATAGTTCTCATTTTCCATATGAAAATGCGCTCTCTCTCTCTTTCTCCCCCCCCCCCCCCCCCCCCTTTTTGACACACACACACCTCCTTTCTCCCTTCAGACACATCCAAAGTCATATATACTATAAAAGCATGTGTTTTGCATGTTAAGGCAGGCAGAGATATGCAACACACCAAAATGACGTGACAAACGATCAAGATTCTTAAGTGCATCCCTATTACTCGGGTAACATAATGTCATCCAGCCGTAGCAAAATCGATGTACAGCTGAAATTCCTACCTGGAGGACCAAAATCATCAGCCCCTAAACTGCCATCTGGATCAGACTTCTTAATTTCTGCAATATATCACAAAGTCACACATGGATGCTTCTTATTTGTTGCCCCTGGGGAGGGGTGGTTTGAAGGAGAGCAAAGTACCAAAACCATTACGTAGAAAGAAGAATCTTGTACCAAGATAAGAGAAAAGGTTATGTTGAGACATGTACGATGTTATATCAGTGGTGTCTTCAACTCTCTTTCGTTTCCTCCTCTTCACAGCCTTGTTTTTGTAACATTGACGAGAAAACGGCAATGACTTTGAGCCTAATTCTTCAAACATAAACTGATTGAATCCCAACTGTTTTCTCTGGTCATATGTTTCACTCTCCCTGCAATATTTTAATGCTCGTGACTCTAACTCCTTGATCCTCAATTCTGTCCATTTGCAGCGCCACATCAAAGGGCGTATAAAGTTCCTCCAGTGATTTGTCAATTTCTTCTTCCTACAATGCAAGCATAGGATTTTTTTTCTGAGCTTTATACAACAGCATAAAACAAAATACCTTCCCAGAACATCTGTAGAACAAAGTTTGCTTTCCTACATTTTAGTGACATTAATTGGTTTCACAATGCTGTCATCTGATTTCACACTATTGAACACAGCATCACTTCATTTTACAGTTGCTTTATCATTACATTGATAGTCCATGCACTTAAAATAATATTTCCTACTGTGCCATTTATTTCATCCACTTTCTCTATAGACACCGCTACCTAATAAACAAGGTTCTGGTGTTATGTTTGTAGCTTGCAAAACTCGCCAAACAAGACAACAAAAACCTATGCCCTTGGAGACTTGTCATGCTTCTCCCCCATTCTAAGGTGGAGACATGGGATTGGACTCCTCTTGGATGAAAACTAATGGCGTTAGATGTTAGTGTTACTACATCTTTGGTGAAGAAAGCAAAGAGGTAAAAAAGAGTAAAAGGTTTAAGTATACTCTACACAAATAAGACAAACCTCACTTGAATTGCACCACTAAATGCATCAAATGGAGGAGCCAAACTGTTGTCACCAAAGAATTGTGATTCAACTTCCCCTTCACTCAATCCGGAACAATTCTCAGTATTCGATAGAGTGTCGGCAAATGAGCTTGAATATTCAGTCGCATCTGGATCCTCGCTTTTAGGCAACCTAATATCACTTCTGACCGTACATCCAGTGATATCAACATCAAGATCCTCAGGGCACTTTGGAGCCTTGGTTTGATCGTCCAACATAGCTTGTGCTGCAGTGTTGGTATCCTGACAGATACTCCTGCACCTTAAACCCTTCCCATCCAAGTTTGTCACGGAACTAGCAGGTGCCATTTTTTCTGCAATATGGGGTTTAATGTCCAGGTCGCTGTCCATAAATGGTTGAGCAGGAGCCATGCGACAGAAGTTTCAAACTCCGCTCATTTCTTGTAACACCAAAAAAATTTTCTTCTATAACTAGCCTGAAACAAGATGGAACCAGTATCTTAGTTAGGAAATGCAATTTTCAGAAATTTAACCCAACAACTAATTTGAAGCTCAACCCAGCATTATCAAATTACATACATAGCATACGTATTTTCTTTGAATCTCGTTTTTAAGTATTTGGTGTTTTCTCTAATGAATAATTGCAAATCTATATAACAATTGAGACAAAGTCTATTCTATTATCTTATTGACTTTATCTCTAATGCTCATGTTGCGTGACTTGTTTTTGGTGATTTATTTTTTATAAGGAAAAACAGAATCAACAGAGAGATGTGTAAACGCAAGGATATGATTTAAGTACTGAATCACACTTCTTCTGACCAAATGATTCCTCCAAAACTTTATTGTAGCTATACAGATACAATAATGGAATTAATATATGGCAAAAGGAAAATGATCTTCTGTTGTCAATGTTCAGATAGCAGAGCTTGGGTCACAATTATAATATTCACTGAAAATAGCTATTAATTTGACTGTCTTCAAGACGTTTCTTGAGGTATTCTCAATCCAAATAAGATAGAGGGCATTGCACTATGTGTCACGCTCCGACACTGGCTGAGCTTCGTCCTTCTCTTTGTCTATCGAATTAAATGTTTAAAATATAGGAAAACAAAAATTGCTTCCCGTTGCAAAGACAAACAAACTTTGAATTGTGAAAAACTAGAAACTTTTGATTACAAGTTCAATGTTTGGTTCTAAATCATAAAAGAATTTAGTTTTACTGCTCTCTCTCTCTCTCTTTGACAATCCGACAAGAACATAAAGCAACATCATGCTTTAGTCGGAATCACCGTCAAGCTATACCAGACACCGGGGTCAAGAAAATGAATTACATGACCAATTCACAGTCCTCTGTCTACGAAGTTCAACAGCCAGACAACATGCATACAGTCATACATACACGAAGAAATTTGATATACATACGTGTTCCATGAAATGGGTAAGCTGGTATGGAAGCAATTAGCATAGCATCTCAAGCTACGTCTAGTCGTTTTCAAATACGGAGTCCAAGCAACAACAAAAAAACTAAAGACTTGGAGCGAAAAAAGTCCAAAAAAACACAGTGCAACGAGCCGAGTGAGCTCCAAACACCACACCATAGCTGCATGCAAGTTCATACATGTACCTAGAATGTGCCCATGAGGGATTGAAAGAAAGGTACCAGAGTGTAAAAGTCTCGGCGGCGTTCAAGGACGAGAAGAGCTGCAAGTTAACGTTATAAACCTAGCTACTAAAAATGTTGTAATACTAGTATGCTTCCCGCTTTTTGACGACACGTGTGAGATCTCTATGATGTTGCAACACCTGGTTGGTTTTCATTGGTTGAGATTAAGTTGATTTTCTAAAATTGTTGTTTTCCCGTTTTGTTTCCAAACATATGGGATGAAATATATGGTGCAAGTATTTTATTTATAATACAACTAAAAATTGTATAGGTCCCTTAATTAGTCGATGTAAGTCTAAATTCGAACACCCAATTAAGAAAAAAAACATGCTAATACAATTATACCTTCTTCTGTTTTTGGTGTGAATATGGGGAGGGAAATTGATTTGACTAGGTTCTCAGTTCTCTTACATAATTATTTATTAAAATCTACTGCTTTTAATAAGAACTGTATTTTATTGTTATTTTTTTCTTACCAAAAACTGCCCAAACGTATTCCATCTCTTTTTCACTGTAATTTGCGCCTAACCCCAAATATATTTCCTCAAAATATTCCTAACAAAGTTGTCAATTGAAACAGCTGGGGTAGAAAAATTAGGTAATGTAAATAGTATATTCTTCACTAAATACTCCTAAGATACTACTTTCGGATAGTTTGTTTGTTCCAACTAAGAACCTGCATACTCGAGAATTGATGGTCCCATGCAAAACAAGACACCCAAGTCTATCTCTCTCTCTATGAAATTGCTTGTCCACTCTCGAGCAGTAGGATCCCCCAAATATTGAATGCATTGTTGTATCCATTCCTAACAATATATATATATACTTTTTTAACAATTTTTTTTTTAAACACTAAGTATTCTCAAAGTTTTCTTAAGCTATAAATCATGGTTACTCACTTTCTAAATTTATGTTTCCATTGGACTCCATCCCTAAACCTAACGAAGCTATTAACTCAGGTGATTTATGTCTATTGTGACCCGCACGTAACTCTCTCCTTTTTAAAAAATATGATTATACTCTTATTCTCGAAAATTATAACTCTCAAATTGTTTTGTTTGTTACATGTACAATCTTGAAATCATGAAATGCAGCCTTTTATGTTGGGCAGGAATTGGTATTTAGGAAAAAAAGCACAATATTTTTCAGTGCAAATAGATGCATAATTTTACTTTTAGTAGAGATACGAGTCAAGTGGGCAGAAACCATATGAATTAACAGTACATTGAATTTATGGATGGAATCGCAATGAAACTTGAATTTGAAAAGTGAGTTACATACAATGATAGTTTATGAAAAAAATATTGTAATATATCCAAAAAATTAATATCAATTAGTTAAATGCTGTTTGGTCTACATATAAGCTGTCATACAAGTACCAGGTAATCCAGCCTCAAATACGGTCTTTTACAAGTTAGAATTGTGTCATAGAGCCTAGAGGTGACTCAAATGCAAATTTTTTTTTTTTTACTTGAACCACGCAAAAACGACAACGACGATTTGGTCGTAATGTCAATTTAAAACGATAACTTGCCGTCGCTTTGCAGTCACTCTAATTAAAATTCAACGATCAATAGGGGGTGTTGAATGGGTAAAAACTTCCCACGCGTATTCAATTCAAGATTCTCAAGATTCATCATCCGAAACCATCCCTCACAATCAGCAAAATTTTCCACGTGCTCAGGAGGGAGTCGCCTGTATTTCGACGCCGGCTTAAGGGTATTTTTGTCATCGAGGGAACACAATCAATTTTCAACCTCCATGCCGCTCCAACGGTCCAACATTGACCCTCTCCTCCCTCTCGCCCTTCGAACAGTCTGAATTGCCCGTCTTCTTGAAAATTCAACGTGCCTATGGCCTTCCCAACCCCTCAGGACCATAGCGATTCCCTACAAGAAAACCTAGGGCCCTCCAACCTCTGATCAATTTCTCTGTTTCTTTCTTTCGCTCTGGGATTTCGTTCCGTTTTCGTGCTCTACGTGATGATGATCGACAGGGCTCTGGATATTCTCGTCCCCTCGTGGTGGGAGATCAAGGTCACGGTGGCTGCCTCAGTATTTGTGGTCTTCGCCTACTGGTTCTTCACGTACCGCAGCGGAGATGCCGTTGATCGGGCACTCGTCGACAGTAGTCCGACAAATTCTGGAGACACTGAGAGAGACAAGGTCAATTATAACGTTCTTTCTTTTACTAGTATGGTTCTGATGATTAAGTATAAGTAAGTCTTTTGTCCTTCTGAGAATGTTGTATGCGGTTTTCTGTGCCTATGAACGAATAAATACCATGGGCAGCAATGATAAGGTCAACTTTGGTTACCTCTGGGATTCTTTTTTGATTTCTAGAGTGAATTCATGTGGCAGTTTGAGAAGTAACGGTCTCGAGGGTATAAATGTGGTCGAATCATGTCACCTTAACAATATGAAAGAGCAGTTGCACGAATTGCATATTGCATATATCATTAAGTGTTAGTTTTAGAATCAGACCGATTCTTGTTGAAAAACTTGGAAATAGAACGATGTAAATTTTAATTTTTGACTGCTTGCTTGTACGTCATAAAGGTTTAGAACACTGTAGATTTTATATATCATGAAGGTTTAGTTATAGAATCAGAATGACTTTTGTTTAGCTGGTTTTTTATCTCCTCCTGTGTACTTCTTGTGAACTTCTTTATTGTTTCTTTCATTGGTTTTTGTGGATGTTATTGCTATTCTTGCTATCATTATATATATATATATTATATATGTATGTATATTTTATCTTTTTAGTTTTGTTATTCTAAAGTCATGCTAGACCTGTGCAAAATTTATGCCATCTTTACCTATGGATCTTTATTATTCTGCTGCATGCACGCTGCACGTACCTGTTTCATGGAATAATTTTTAACTTGGTTGACATGCAGTTCTGCCCTTATTTTGTAGATAGGCCAATTGAAAGGAGATCCTCAAACCAATTCAGCATACTTAATTAAGGTATATAAGTTCTTCTAATCATGTTTGGTTCTGTTGTTTATTTCAATTAATGAGGATGAGCATTAAGTTCGTATTTGTATTAGATATTGGCTTCATGTAATGGATCTTCTCTTGCTTGTTGACAATGAGATGCTGTGTGCTCTATTTTTCAGTTGGAATTATTGGCAGCTAAGAATCTCATTGGTGCGAACTTAAATGGCACATCTGATCCTTATGTTATCATTACTTGTGGTACAGAGAAGCGGTTCAGGTTACTTTAATCTTTTTCCCAACTTTGCACTTTTCTGAATGTTGACACTCTAGAACAGATTTTTAATGTGATATATCAAGCTTTTCATCTGTGGTTGTATATGATGATTAGGACAGACTTCGTTTTAGCTGGAATCTGGCATTTATGTTAAACAGCATTATACTGGCTATGTTTTGATAGTAATTAACAGAATTGTGGATACTGATATGGCTTCCTGTAACTTTGTGGTTAGGGCAGTGCTTATGATTTTGCAGTTCAACTTTGGGACTAGGGAAGGGCTAATGGTTAAGTTCTTGTGAGATTAGTGTAATCTTTGCCTCCTTACTAGGATTAGGGTCTATTAGTTAGGCATGATTATGGTTCTTATGGTTTGTGGTTATTCCTTTTTAATGTTTATGAGTGTGGGTCATATAGGTTGGTAGGTAGTTTCACCTTTCAAGGTAGGGAGTTTTATATTGGGGAAGTTTTAGGGGCAATATGTAGGCAACATATTGGTGTCATACTCCTTGTTTGCAGAGTTTGTATGCATAAATTGAGCTGGTTATAATATCCATTTTGTAGAGAAGTAAAATGATCAATATGTAAATGATGCTAATTGATTGAAAAACTGTATTTTGGTCCTCTCACTTTGTGTTCTTTCTTTCCCTGAGAGCAAGATTTGTTGCTTGATCTTAGATGGTAGTGCTGTAGCTTTATTGTACCTAATGTTATCTAATTTTAGTTACTTTTGCTGATGCAGCTCAATGGTTCCTGGTTCAAGAAATCCCATGTGGGGAGAGGAATTTAATTTTTCTGTTGATGAACTTCCCGTTCAGGTGGTCAAATATGACCTCTAATTACTGCTACTGTTCTTTACTTTTTTTTTTTTTTATGTGAATATGCATGTATAATTCCTTTCAAAGTAGGCATGCTTTATCTGGCGTCTTTCCCACTGCCTTTGACAAGAAGATATACGCAGTCCATCAACATTTGGTTACAAAAATTGCCACTATCACTCCAAGAGTGAAAAATTGGCAGCTCACTTGTCCATTGATTATTATTGAAGTTACCGAACCCAAGTTTCTTCTGAAATAGTATAACAGTGAGATAATATGGTTTCAGAACACTTATTTTTAGAGCTTGTCTAATGTTGTGTGAGTTCAAATCCTTTTTGAGCCAAGGCTTATATCCTTTATGCCTTTTTCTAGAAAACATATTTGTTTATTATGTTTGCACTGCATTTGATAAGTCCTTTATTTTCTGGATTTTCTTTTTTAATACATGAGTAAGTTATTTCATTTGCCTCAGTGGTTGCCTTGACTTGCAAGTGGATACGTTTTCCATGTTGTTGGCCAAAGTTTGAATACTCTAATTTACCAAATGCTTGGGTGTGAGACGACTCAAGTACCTGGGACTTTTGTTGTGCGTTGTGCGTAGCCAAGTGCATCCAAGCCTCGTACTAGGCTCCCTCGGTTCAGGTGCACGGGCTTCCCTTGTTACCCAAAAAACATTAGTACCATCCTACATATCTGATATGAGGCCAAGATCCTTAGGCCTTTCTACCAATATTGTTTTCACATTGTTATGTTCAAGTTAGAGGTAGAACTTGAGTTTAACCATCCCATCTCTATGTTTGTACATTTTGTCTTGGCACCATGCTCCAAGTTGATATTACATCCTTCTATGTTGGTTATTCACATTTAATCTCTATGATATGTGAAGGGAGGAAGATAATGGATATTTGTACTTAGTTTTGTGTTCTACATAGATCTGTGTGTTGATATACAGGTTTCTTTAAACAGTTTTGGTGGATGAAACTGATTCTTTCCCCTACTGTTAAGCAGATTAATGTGACAATATATGATTGGGATATAATTTGGAAAAGTGCTGTTCTTGGTTCTGTGACCGTTCCTGTTGAAGCTGAAGGTCAAACTGGTGCAGTTTGGTATACATTGGATAGCTCATCAGGACAGGTATCTTCCTTTTGTTGGTTTTATTTGTTTTATTCTGATGCCTTACTTTGTCGTTTATAATTTTTTTTAGAGACCCCATACAAGTCTGGTATTTCCTTGTCAGGTTTGTCTCCATATTAAAACAATAAAACTGCCCGCAGATATTTCCAGGTATCTTTCCTGTAACCTCTTTTTATTTTTTTTCCTCTTTTCACTTTTGTGTTTTATTGGATGGATTGGTTAGCTAAGTAACCTCTCTCTCTCGCTCCCCTACAATAATTGTACAACCACACACATGTGATCTTAAATTTTATATATTCATCTATAATTCCAGATATGAGTGGGTCTACTGAATGAATAGCTACTACTCTATTCGGGGAACATGGCTTTGTACATAAGATGAGAATGTACAATGATTTTGAATTCTCTTACCCATGTTGTGTCCTCTTTCTGCATTAAGAAATAGCTTAGATTTTATTTCTCTAATGGTGTCAAGAACAATTTTATCTTCTTGATACTTGATTCTCTACTTCATGCTGACATTTAGTTGTAAGCACATGTTTAATAAGAATATTTTTCTTTTTTTGATACTCAATAGGGCCTAAGCTCAAGTAATTGAATGAGTTGAGGACATGCATTCATTATTTCTATTAGTGGATGTTGCATTGGAATTTTTTTTTTGTTTGATAAGTAACGTTTAATTCTACTTCATATATGACAGAAACCAAGAAAAAAAAACGCCGAAACCTTATAGTAATTTTGGAAAACCACCTACTTGATTAAATCTTAAGCGCAAGAGCCAAGACCGGTGAAAGTGAGAACTATGTTTCCACTCGCCACTAGAGTGACTCCTGTATGATAAATATAGCCCCGATGGTAGGAGTCAATGAATTGACCCGCATGTATATTCCATCTCTGCATATCGCTTCTTTTGGCGAAGAGGGCTTTCGGCAAAACCAATACATTTATATAATATCAAACGAATCTTCAATACAATGAGGTATACTAGCACACCAGCCCAAAGCAGATGTTCGATATGAAAAACACCTAACTACTGTTGGGACGCAAGGCAGTTCATAGATAGACTCCAGTACGAACACTAAGGCAGTTTGGAAGATGATTCCATCCTATGTATAGTGGTGTCTTTGGCAGGAGCGTACACACAAAAATAACGAAATTAAACCTCAAGGAGATATATATCTTTCTTCTATGAAAGCGATCTAAACGGGGGGTTTATACATAACATAATGCACTACTCTAATTTCTTTGGGAGCATAACGACAAAACACAAAAACAACAACAAAGACCATACAACAACAACGCAAACAAACAGCACCCCAAAATCACCAAAAAACCCCAAACAAAAAAACACACCACGCCAACAATAACACCCCAAAAAAACACAAAGAAAAAAAACACAAAAAAACCACAACCACCACCAAACACCACCCGAACAAGACCAACACCCACGTACAAACACACACCCACACCCCAACTCACAAAAGCACCCTAGCACAACCCAACACACTCTGCCACACACCCACCCTCTATTACATCCTCCAACCATCCCCTCTCTGACACCCAACCAAACCAACACCAAAAAGCAACAAAAAAAAATAAAACAATATACAGAAGCAATCGCGGAAACAACCAAACTAAACCAAAAAAACAACCGCAACAAAAAAGCACACAAACAAAGTCTTGAAGAACAAGTAACAAAATCCATAATAACGCATTAATTTTCAGTGAATATACCAAAAAAAAGAACTAACTAATTGTTTTGACCTAAGCACTCCTGCTAACTAACTGCACCACATTGAACAACCAGAAAGATCATATTGTCACATACCTTTGCCATCATATTAAACTTCCCACACATCATATCATGCCCCTATCTGCGCACTACTACCGCATATTACCCCCAATAAGCATTATTATGCCAGAGGAATCTATATTGAGTCACCAGAAGATAGATAGAATTCAGATACTTCAATCACAAACATATCCCCTTTGACGTCCTCTAAACTACACTCAAATACATAAATTGAAAATCTCTAAGTCCAAATTAAATCCATAATATAAAAAATTAAATCAAGACCAAAAAAAAAACAAGTTCAGCAAAACATGACAAGCAAAATATAGGAAAGATAAAAGATCACAAATAACCAGATAAATAAAGAAAACTCAAGAACTTAGTAATCAATGTAATATACCGCCATAATCAATACAAATTACTCTCAAAGATTAGAGAAAAACACCCACAAATAACTTAAAAAACGAAGAAAATTACAGAAAAAATAACGATATGGCCTAATGCTCACAATGATAAAATATATTGATCAATTAGCATAGCAGTTGAACAGACTCTCAAAAACTAGTATGTTGGAGAGTATAAATATAATCTGACAAAATACTGAACCAATATATCCTTACCAAACCTCCACAAACAAGATAATTGGTTCCATCTTGTTTAGGCTAGTTATAGACAGAAATTTTTTATTAAACGGAATATCTCTAAACCACAAAAACCCAATACCAGAAAAAACACACAAACATAATGCTGAGGCCCGGACCATATCCAACAAGAGCAAAAAAAACAAAAACACAAAAACGAAAACAAAGACAAACCACGAAAAAACAACTAAACAAAAAAAAAACACAACAAAAAAAAAAAAAAAAAAAAAATAGCGCTCTAATCTCGCCTGCAAATTATGAATCAGCAACTATTCACTTCCTAGCCGAAGGCACCATTAGTATCTCCCAGCACTTAGGAAATCCAACACCCCCAGAGACTACAGCACTATACAAACCAAACCAAAATCCTCACAGACCAGCGAATCAACAACCATACACCTAATTTTTTTCTCTACCTATAAACTTTAACAACACAAGCAAAAACAAAGACAACACCAAACCAGGTATAACCCAGCTAACAACAGAAACCACCAAAAAAAAAACAAAAAAAAACCCCAAAAAAAAAAAAAAAAAAAAAAAAAAAAAAAAAAAAAAAAAAAAAAAAAA
This sequence comes from Morella rubra, assembly GCA_003952965.2. Classification (NCBI taxonomy): domain Eukaryota; kingdom Viridiplantae; phylum Streptophyta; class Magnoliopsida; order Fagales; family Myricaceae; genus Morella; species Morella rubra. Next base: position 30,650,863 of record CM025853.1, read on the forward strand.
AAAAAAAAAAAAAAAAAAAAAAAAAAAAAAAAAAAAAAAAAAAAAAAAAAAAAAAAAAAAAAAAAAAAAAAAAAAAAAAAAAAAAACAATAAAATAAAAAACCCATCTCACAACCCCATAACAATACCCCCACCCGAGACAAACAACAACAACATCAGCCCATAAACAAACCATCGCATGCCTACAACAAAAACACACAACACACAACCATCATTTCAGTACTACAAGTGACAACTCACAACCCAACAAGATCCAATACCAACACCCACAACTAACCCCAACACACCCACCCAAACACAAAAACTCCATAATGTACAACCTTTGTTCACTTTTCTCACACAACCCTTCTAACTACCACTCACTAACAACACCGTAACCGACCGAATCAAAAAATAACATAAAATAAGTAAGCAAAAATAAATTTTCTGCATTAAAAAACAACAACTTATACTAATTGGGAAAAACAATCCTCTCCAATTAGACAGTTTCCACTAAATAAACACCAAAAGCAGAAATATCGACAAAAGGAATACAAACAACAACAAACAACTATAA